>CM023202.3:41016540-41227323 GCA_004115045.4 Sinella curviseta | reverse complement strand
TACACCTCAGCGATTGTACAATGCGGCATCAAAACTAAAGATAAACCATAAATTGTACCAATATATCTTTTCTTCCAGCTCATTTTAGAAGATACACATATTTTGGAAACAGAAATCGTTAGTTCAGTTGTGGATGTATTGATATTTTATAGGCCATGATTTTTCTAACGGTATATCGCTGTCGCTACTTTTGAGAAGAATATGTTGTGGATTATTTTTCAGTGCAATAGCGATGGTTCAGGACAAGTTTGCTTGAACACATGCAACAATGTGATAGAACAGCTACTGTGTGGGAATTTCGTCTAATGTAATTATGAGCAATTGCACTTTGGATCATGATTGGAGTCCTCTCCAACAAGTTCCCAAGAGATAATTAGCACTCTCGACATACTTGGTTCTCTGGAGATAATTGGTTTTTTGGAGATAATTACTTTCCCCTACATAATGAATTTCACCAAGATAATAATTTTTCCAAACAATTACTTTTTCCGAGATAATTACTTTTTCCGAGATAATAACCTTTTCCGAGATAATAACTTTTTCAGAGATAATAACTTTTTCAGAGATAATTACATTTTCAGAAATAATTAATTTTTCCGAGATAATTACGTTTTCCGAGATAATTACCTTTTCCGAGATAATTACCTTTTCCGAGATAATTACCTTTTCCGAGATAATTACATTCTCCAGGACAATTACGTTTTCCGAGGTAATTGCGTTTCCCGATATTATAATGCTCCCAATACGTAGATAACTGAGAACACGATCATAGTGACAGTAAAAATTCATAAATGCACATACATTACAGTGGATTAAATATTCAAAATACATATAAGGCATTCATAAGGTATGGGCGTGCATTGGAAGTAGCATCTGTTAACATAACTACATTTGAATGACATGGGAGTGATCCATTCAGGAGAATTAGTTGTGACCATTTCAAATAACAAAAGCAATTTGCATCACATGAACCGAGAATTGATCCAGCACAAGGAACTTAAATTTAATTTCCGGTAGCGAAGCATACCATTGCTGATAGATGTGGTGATACGATTAAACATCGATCGGCCTTAACCAAAGCTCATGCTTCAGGTTCTGAACGCTCCACTGATCACTGTACCATTTTATCCATTTCAAGTAGTGAAAGCTGCTATTTATTTTAAAAACACTTCCATAAGACTTTTCTAAGTATATTCAGCAATTAAATTCCAAAACAATTTACGTAGTTTATATACCATAAGATACCTGTCTTCAAGATGCAGCCACAACTCATTGCTGTGTGGTTACCACTACTAAACTGCTTACGCGCATTTGATATTCCCAAAGGGAACTGGAAGATAACCGAGACGTTTAATTACTCTTCTGAATCTCAGACGGAGTACAATAGCTTCAAACTACCGGACCTTGGGTTCGTACTGCAAGCATTTAAGTCATGCCTCATTCATCTCGTCAATCACCGTGGAATGGATATACCGGAGCCATCGGTTCCTGCTGTACTGTCGAAATACGCGTTTCCCGAATTTCGAGAGAGAGCATCAGGTGTTCGGCAGCAGATCTCTGTTCCAGCCGAAAAGGCCTGTAAGGGATTCGAAAAAGATTCAATGTCTTTAATAAAAATGGTAAATGAAATAAAGGATTTGACAACCCGGAACAAAAACTGGAATTGCACGACCCAGTTCTATCTCTTTCCGCCCTCAAATCTGAACGACTCGGCTAGTTTAATTCTACAGTCACTATCGCCATCAACAACGCCAGTTCTTCTGGTTCCGCCCAACTATGTCAACTTTGGAATTCGTCAACCAATGTACGATAAACTGTCGAGTAACCACTATCGTCGGTTTCCTCATGTTACTTACGTAATTCTGGTTGATAGGGTGCAGCCAGGAGCGATGATAAACCCATATTGGGTTGAAGCGTACAAGAGGATTATGTTTAAGCTACCAAACAAAAAGAAAGCTCCCAACTTTCAGGCAGACCTATTCGTATTCCCAGTCGAGATCAGTTCGAAAGTATCAAGGCAGCGTCTAGGTGACACCAATAAGCAAGAAATGAAAATGACACAGACATCGTCAAAATTTTCAGACCAATTTATATACTTGTGTCCGTACTGTAATGATACCGTATTTAAACCGATAACACTTGACATTAAAAAGTTAGCAGTCGATCTACCAACAAAGTTATCCCCATTTAAAGAAGGCACCACGAATTTATCCTATAGCTGGATCCTTAGCGGCTACAAGCCAAACCAATTTCGCTGGATGTCAACTAAATTTACGCTGCACCAAAAACACAAACTGTATTATCCAGAGTCTGAAATATACGGTGCTGACAGGGACTTTACCAGCGTTTATCAACTGCAGTCAATACTGAGCATGCTGTTTTCGAATGGTCGATATATTGTTGATAAATCAACATCTCCCCGTAACTTTGGGATTCAGAAGAAATATTTCGCATACTTGCCCAAGATAGCATTTGGCGAGAGTCCAAGATGGGATCAGGTAGTCAACTTTTATTCACGCAAGTTTACATTTGTTACCTGCACAAGACGTAAAACGAGTCCTGTGTCTTTCCAAGTTCTTAGCGATTTTGACAAGTACATTTGGATTGGCATTATATTAACATATTTCGTTGTGTTTGCTCCAATGTTACAATTGTACATTACCACAAAGAACAGAATATTCAAGCATGACAAACAACAGACCAATCTGAAGAGACGAGTTTTAGAGTCTTTATTTGGTTGCTACTGAATCTTGGTAGAACAAGGAACAAGCATGTCCAGCTCACCCAGAAAGTGGGTTGCAGGGCCAGTTGTGTTGCTCTCTATTGTCATCAGCAACGCGTACAAGGGAGAAAACATCAACAAGCTGACATATCCTGTAATGCCGATACACGTAAACACACTGGAAGGCTTACTCAAAAACAATTTTTCGCTGGTCCAGCTACAGGGCTTTGAGATAAGCAGCCACTTCCATGGAGTATCTCCTCCAATGTTCAGCAACAAAACGCAAACCCAGATACAAAGCCGATTGAAGACAATATACAATAATTATATAGGCACATATTATATGAACCGGTTTGTTCAGTGCGTGGATGGCATGGCTCTGTTTGGTCCTAGGGACGTGTGCTATCGTAATGGTCTACAAGCAGGGATGAATACGGATGTAGAACATGACGATGTGAGCAATGTGAAGAATGATTTCCTTGGGCAGGCGCAGGGAATACGGATCGAGGGGAATGTGGATCCAAAAGTTGCAAAACGGGCTGCTGTAGTTCATAGTTCAGGGATATATTCCAAGTGGAGAGAATTTGGACTACGGAGAATGATACTGAAAGGTGGTATAGACGGCGAGGCACGAATGCATGAGGATGAGCGACGACATTTGTACGCGAATTCTAAAGATGTGTCGATGAAATTGAAAGGAACCATTGTGACATTATTTGCCCTTGTTGGTCTAGGTTACACAATTTCGTTGTGTCAGTTTTTCGCTGAAATTGTTTTGAAATATGGAGTTAGCTGTATGAAGGCTGTGATGACTCGAATACGAACCACGGAAACGAGAGTGACTCCTATACAGTAAAAACGTAGTTGTTGGAACGGTGTGCTCTAGAACTGTGGAAAAAAACCAGCGACATGTAGAGTATTACCATATATTGAAATGTGCTAAAAAGAGCACGGCCGCGACAATCCATTCCGTAGTCCCAAGGTCTTACCACGCTGACCACCCACCCTTGGGACTCTTCTGCTTTCACACACGGATGTTAAACAATATTATTGCGTAAATGTCATTGACGTTCTAATATATCTATTTAAAGATATTTTAAATTCCAAATTGCTTGTCTATTTCATTTTTATGGAAAATAAAATTGTTGTCTTTAACCGTTGCAACAACTATGCAATGGTTACAAAACATTCATGAAACTGTTTTCTGTCGAGAAGAAAAATGTCCATCCGTCCATCAAACAGTCTCCTAAGATTATTTTTTATAATTTAAAATTGTCATTAGGACACTTACAATGTAGAATGCAAAGCTAAAGAACGGTTTCCAAAAGCGGCACAAATACTACGAACCTCAAAATAATTTGTTGTGCTGTGAATACAATTGGTGTGCATAGTGATATCTATTTCATAAAACGTGGAATGTCATATCTTCCATAATTGCAATCCAATCAGTGGTAGCAAATACAATTGTTTATCCCAAATTGTTTCTTCGGATACAGAAAACATGAATAAATACAGGGTATGGAAATATATATTTCGGTTTGACAGAAATTCGGAATTAACTCTTTTACTTGTACCTGTAGACCTAATCTTACAAGTGGACGGAGCAAATACGTCGCTTGAGTTCATACCTAGAATACATGCCTACCAGGACGTCATTTCTGAGAAGCCAAACAAGTTTGGTACAATGCCACAGGCAAAAATTCAGCAAAAGTTTGGGCGTACAGGTTTACTCTGCTATGGTAATATTGCACGTCTAAATTGACATTTATCCACGGGATTAGATATGATTTGAAATGACATAGTATTATAGTGGTACCATTATCGATAAGTGAATTCCAATTTCTAAGTAAAATTATCGCAGACGAGCTAACAGAACTCTATAACAAGCTGGAAGGCGGAAGCGTGTTCGCAGGTTCTACGAATTCTTTCTGCGTTTGAAAGATGCAGGTTATAAACTGATACGCTTTAACCGCATTCAAGTTAGCCGCAACAAACACATGACTAGTTGCAAAGTTTCATTGCACATGGCGTGACTGGCAAGTATCTGGAAAACAATTGATAAGCATACGAGTTACAATACTCATTTCGCCTATAAATAAGATGAAACGAACATATGTCATCGGCTAAGCATTGCTTAAATTTTTCCATTCGTTTTTGTTTGTAATACAAGGAAAAACGTCCGCTGCAGAATGAATCGGATGTATATCGGAGCACGTTCTCTGTCCATTTGATGAAACTCGCCAACTTTTAGAGCTATTGGAGCGCAACTTCTACAAAGCATCCTTGAATGCCTGTCAAAAGATATTTTGTGAAAGTCTTCAAGTATCTTTTCGGACAGTGTCAATATCTGACTACCCCAGTCCAAGGTAACGGTGGTTACGACAACGACTGCAGTAATAAATAATAAAATGTAAAATTGAACCCCGGAATCCATTTCGGCATGAAAAGCAACCACAGGACACAAGAGCGCGATGGACGTAACCGCCCCGCAAAATTGAAATATCGGCCACAGGAATGACTGTAAGGCTTGGTTGCAAATGATCACAAGAATTTGTAGTGTACGGTACAACATAAAAATTACACAGTCCATTTGGTTGTTTCCGGATTGCAATCTCAATTTAACCAACAACCTAAAATTTAAAGCAAAAATCAACAACCTATACAAAAATTAACAAGTTATGAAATTCAGGTACCTCAATTCCTTAAAATTTCTGGACAGTTCGTCCAACGGGACCAGCGAAATGGTACAAGCTGCTGCGGCAAGTATACCACTTGGGAAATCAACAAAAAATGCAATTGCAACTGTCGCCCATTTGTGGTTGCTGGCAAGGAAGTAGGATGCGAACGGTACAATAATTGACGACGTAATCGCGGCTTCTGAGCTACTTAATAGGAGCAACGGCACGATAAGTCTATTTTGATAAGATTGTCGGCGGCTAATTTCTGGCAGATACGGATACACAAATCCTTTCGGAGCTCTCAGGATACAGTTAAAGAACTGACATATTTCAAGTGCCTTGACGTTGACGACAATATATATTCCGGTGATTCCAAATTTTGACACTACTTGGAATCCCTGTTATATTGCAGCGAACAGGCTGGGAGTCGGAACGTGTACATATAAATTGATAAGAACTATTAAAATGTCAGGAGCATGTATACATACGTGCCAGGCAATTTGATAGACTCTCCTTTTTTGCTGGTTGATCGACAAATGGTAGCCAGATTTTGATATGGTGACATTGATTGGTATCAAAGAAAAGAATTTGTGACCAATGGTGAAAACTAGACCGAGAAACTGTACAACTGACAAGGACGGCATCATGAGAAGATTGTGTGACAGTTTTTTATAGACGCTCTGATCACTTCTAATTTCCACACGTATTTATGTGAAACTGGGAATGGGATACATTGGGATTACCAGTCTCTCTGGCATAATAGGACTTTTCATTATTATTATCTTTTATGTTTCATAACTGACAGAAAAACAATTTTATCACGAAAAGACTCCGCATTTTCAATGTTCATATTGTTATTTCTTGAGTCAACATTTGAATTATTTATTTTGCTTACATATTTGACGTCGTACACCCCTTTGCCATGATTTGTATTTCGAGGCAGAATAATTTTTAATGTATTATTCTGCTGCAGAATACATTTCAGTTGGGATATTTTCAGCGTTTTCATGTTATATTTTATGCAGGCTCCGGTTTTGTGTCTATTAATTGCTGCATTAGCTAACGAATTAAGGGGAATTCACGTATTTATTCTATGTTTTATGCATATCAACCATATCATCTATACTTATATTTTAACATAAAGTTGTTCAACAATAAAAATAAAAGTACAAAACAAGCATTGTGTAGAATATGAAATAAATATATACTTAAAATCACGTAGCGTCATCGGGTTCCAAGCAGCCTCATTCTCATCATTATCTTGGTTACCCGAAAACACACTGTATATGTTTGCAACCCTTGCACGGCTTCGTGTTTCAGCCATATACTCTAAACCCCACCTGGTTATCAGGTGCCCTTGCCTTGCAGCGCTTATATACCAATTTACTACATGTAAATACATCGAGTTTGTAGGCATGGCTATGTAAGCGTTCTCAGTTATTTCGGTATTACCCGCAAACACCAACTTGTGGACCTTGGGATTTGAAGCTAGTTGTCTGGCGCGCTCTAAACGTAGCGCAAATTTAATATCAATGCAAGCTGTTCGATCGTTTATCAGCGCCTTCTCGACACAACTCTTTATCGAATCTTTATCCAACATCCATTTTGCCGATATTTCCCTCATGATCGGATTCAAAGATTTTGTAAAGCGTTGCTGAAAGTATTGATTTTGGAATGCTCGGTACGATACTATGGTGTATCTGCCGTGGGCCGTACCAAGTTGTTTAAAGTTTCTTGGTACTTGTTCAGCAACTGTATATGTTAGACCGCTAGTGATGTTCCCTTTAAATGCGCCGCAAATGAAGTAACAAAGTATGATCCAGAGAATTATGGAAAATCTGTTGAACCACTTCCTTGGAAGCTTTAGGTTTTGATCCAATAGAATAATCAAAAGTCGTTGTTGGACTCCGAACAAAATATGGAGGCTGTTGAGATTATGTGCACATAAGGACAGGTGAACTGAAATGACCATCAGCACTGCCAAGTAAGTCAGCAACAGTGCGAGCCACAGTTGAGGTGTTAACGACTTGAATATTGCCAGCCAGTTATGATTCCGTTTTGGTTGCAAATAACAAAACGAGTACTCCGTCTCACCTATAACGTTGGAGAAGAGATATGATGTGAAGCGATCTGCGTTTAGAGATACGCCGGTGGTACAGTCTGCCTTTCCATCGCGGAAGAAAGCCGAATCTCCGATCAAAGACCCGTTCACCAATTCGGTCGGCAGCACACCTTTCCAAGTTCTCTCGATAAAGTGTAAGCTGGCGTTACATCTTTTCGTCATTTCAACTAATAATGAGTAATCTGTGCCTGACACTGGTTTAGTGCTACCGTCTTTGAAAATAATACCTGGAATGTCCCCATAGAGTAGACTAATAATTCGTCCATTCAAAACAGTATTTTTGGTTAATTTTTGCGATATTAATATTTATAGCGTATCATCCACAATCTAATGGCTAAAACTGCTATTATATCCTTCAGTTCCACAAATACCAACTTTTCTGACGAATTTGTTCTCGATATCATTGACTTCCCAGAATTGCTGTGCTATTGATGGAGTGGGCAAAATGAATATGAATTGCCATTTTAAAGTGTAATCAATAAAGTTGTTTATGGTGAGTGCCGGTGATTGAATGTGGGGAATAAAGGTACGACAGTTTGTAAAGTGGAACCTGAAATGTTCGTTGTTGCTTCCCATTTTTGGTGTTTCGTGAGAATATATTTCTGTTGGTTCCATGTGATCCATATAATTAATTGGAACTATGTTGATTTTAATCCCTTTGTCAAAGAGTGCGTGATATGTCAATACACACTTTTGGTTGAACTTGTTTAGAGTATTTTCTACAGTATAACGAAGCTTGATACGTAGTTGCCAAATCGACGAGTAAGTGATGGAGCATGGATGATCTAATGCTGACGTCACAGTAAAATATGACGGGAGGAACAATATTAAAAAATGACACATTACGATAAGCATATCAAAGGTTTTAAGATATTTTTTCCTTGCTATGCGTTTCGACAGAGCATGTCTAGATTATTAAATCTACTGAGCTGAATCTAACGTGTTTCACATTCGTATTATTAGTTCCACGAGCTCAATGGGTTTACATACTATGACTGATTAAACATTGCACTTAAATTTGTGTTTACGTCTCGAAGACACGTGCAGTGGGCAGACATTTACGGTCTGTGGTTTGCGATGGACTCGTTTATATTAATGGCGGTAATTTAATAATCTATATGAAGACTGTTGACTGCACATCAAAACTGAATACAAAACTAATTTGAAATATTGTAATATGCACAAACACCATTTTCATCGTGTATATTACCTAAAATTAGTAAGGTTGCCTGAAGTTGCCAAATTTGACAAGATGATTTCAATGCGATGCATTTTAAATTAACCATTTATAACTAAAAGGTTGACACAGAAAAGAAATTTAAGAAAGCATTAATAAATATGTATGGAATATACACAGTCAAATTTGAATGGGCAGAGGGTGTGTGGCGGAAAATGTTATAGTATTACATTTACATTTTATACGGTGTGCAAATACTTTCCCCGAGCACGTCAGCTCATGATGTTGGTCTCCAATAAATTTTTGCTATAGATTTGATCTGCAACACGAGAAAGAATGATATTTGTACAGAAAATTGAATGAGTAAGCAGCTCGCTTTCTCTTCATTTGGTAAAAGCTGGTTCACAAACAAACAAACTAAATTATGCTTTCACGCACCGTACCAAATTAGGACCAAATTCTTGCGGCAAGAATGAAAAACATAATCGATCGTCATCTCAGAATAAGCGTCCCAATAGCCAAAATTACAACAGAAGTATTTTGTTTCATATAATATGCAATACACATACATTGTATAAGCCAAGAAAAACAAAACTATTTATTTCTGAATTGATCATGTTTTAACATTATAAAATATACAAGTAATTGACAAGTGGGACTAGAAGCACGCAAGCGCTAACGTACACTTTTGAACAGGGATGCATTTTCTGTGGTATCCTGGTAGCCAGGATACCGGGAAATTTTGGGCAATTTTTAAAATCTTGAAAATTTTGGATAATAAATTAAAGTAGCCTCAGCAGCTTTTCTGGAAAGAAAAAAATAGTGAAATTTATTAATGGGCACTCAATAATGTATACTAAATGCAGTGGGCAAAATTTCAGCAGTGGGCAAAGTTTGGGCAGTGAGCATTGTTTTAGCAATTACCAAAGTTTGGGCAATTAGCAAAGTCTGCGCAGTGAGCATTGTTTTAGCAATTACCAAAGTTTGGGCAATTAGCAAAGTCTGGGCATTTAGCAAAGTTTGGGCAATTAGCAAAGTTTGGGAAATTAAATAGCAAAGTTTCGACAATTAGCAAAGTTTGGGAAATAAAATTGCAAAGTTTGGGCAATTAGCAAAGTTTGGGCAATAAGCAATGTGTGGGCAGTAAACAATGTGTGGGCAGTAAACAATGTGTGGGCAGTGAGCAAAGTTTCGGCAGCGTATATAGTTTGGGCTGTTTAGAAGGTTTGGGCAGCTTACGAAGTTTGGGTTACCAACAACGGTTAGGTAGCGCAGGATTTTTTGGACAACTTGGAGGAAAATTTGATAATCGAAGAGTTACTTTCATGAGTTCTTGGTAGGCTGTAACTTTGGTGATATTTAAAAAGACATATACTTGCACATATGACAAAATTTGAGACGCTACCGAGTTTGGACAGCTTCCAATCATTAATCAGCCCTGAATGATTGGAATGTGCATTCAATGCGTCGAAAACTGGGAAATGTTTGGGTAACTCAGAAGAAAGCTTAGTGCGACAATTATTCCTAAGCAATTTCGAAGAATGCTTTACCAGCCGGCAAAGTGTGGGAAGCCCTCAAAATGTGGGGTCCCCAATTTTGTGCAGATCATTCTATATCGTCTACCGCGTAAGCGCCGATTTCCTGGGTAACTAAGAAGCGAAGCTGATGAAAGTCAGTATAATCTACACAAGGTACGTCATTTTAGTAGCACAAAATTATATTTTGTCAGCTTGAATTCCGGTCAGCAATCATTCTAGTACAACTACGATTATTGCTTTTGAATGCTGAGTGTACAAAAGAACGATTTGGCAGTGCAAATGCTTCAGCAAGTCCGAAGAATATGTCGGCAACAGAGAGGTTTTTCACGGCATGATTTTGTTAAACAAGTCATACAAATGTGGGGATAGCCGTGAAAGTTGAGCCATCGCCATATTTGTCGAACATGCCAATACTCCGCAAAGTAAAACTAACACTACAACACATATACATGGTATCAGAATGTTTCACTAATATTTGCTGTTATTACATATAATATTATGCAATTTAAGACTGAAATGGTAGTAATGCTTGACGAAGTAATTCGTAATGGTGCCTAGAAATATTTCGAAATGTGATGTTAAAATCATCGTTTGGCTGATGACAGGCAACTCCTTCCTAATATGACTGATTATTTCTAATATTCCCTGGTTCGATCATTTGCACCCTCGGATGATCAGACCTGAATCTCCTATTTCCAGCGAATCGTCAGGTCGAATCTAATTGTCTTCGTGCTTCAATAATTCCAAACACCTTACAACTGGTCGCTTCCAAAGTAACAGCAAACCTTCCAAAGATTTTTATTAGTGTTCAAATATGATCGATTTGCTTGCACAATTAATAGTTTGTTATAAAAGAGTTACAGTTAACAATTAAAAGTTTGTAACCGTTCCAGTAATTAATTCATAGTATATAAGTTTCCTGAGCTAGCGAGCACTACTGGCCGATTACGGTCCAACTGACCTATCTTTCATTTAAACCGAAATACGTAAAATGCATTGTTGTCTGCCGTCAAGTCTTTGTTCTCCAGCGGACAGAAAACAAAGAAGAAACACAAAATTCACATGCTTCACACAATATACTTTGTTCTAGCAAATATCATATATTGCATTGTTGCTTCGATCAGCAACATACGGACCTCAAAAAACGTCTTGCAATTGAATCGGCTAAAGGTTCGCAGTATTATTTTTTTTATTCCTTAAAAGTTTAATAAATATTGTAACCGTATAATGCAAGTTAGATGAATATCACCGAAGTATTTCCTGAGCATGTTGTATTTCTTTTAAAATATTCACAGTTAACACATAAAATTGATTTATGTTAAAAATTCACGGATATACCGTAGATATTAAATGGTTTACTGATCGTTTGCCATTCAATGTAAATCGCACATCCTCGCAACAATAACATGTAAAATCTTATTATATTTGGAGAATTATTAAACTGATATTGAAGCTACTAGGGCAACTGCACCATCTAATTTATATATATATGACAACATAGCTATCCTATGACGCGCTAGTTTGACTGTATTCTGGAAAGTGGACATTTTAGATATACAATTACCTTGTGCATTTTTTGTAAAAGCAGTACCCAAAATTTTAATAATACTAATGAGGATAAGTTTTTTGAGATTTTTAGTACATGCTTGGTGTACTTAATGAAAAACCCGTTAATCACCATGCACTTGAATTTGTTATTCATTCGTTCTTTCAAAACTACCGGCATTACGACATGGCTTAACCTCAATGTTAACTGAATAAAAAAATAAAACTTTCCCCATAGGTTCAGCTAGACACTTTGAATGTTGCATTAAGTCTTACGAACACAAATGTATTCCCTCTCAGAAAACGGATAGAGTATATCGCCCAAATAGAAAAACAGTTGCCAATTTCAGCACAATCTTCGTGCATGAGATCAAAAGTTTGGGACATTTTATTATACACATTCGACAACATATCTTCGTGGTTTTGATTTGAATGGATCATATATGTCCTTGAAATGCCTGCATAGTAAGCCTCCATCACACTTCCAAATACTTCAGCGTAGTCGTGTAAGTGTTCCATCAGCATGTTATAGAAGATCAGCTTAGAAATTATTGAAACAAAAAGCGACTATTTGGTTTTCTGGTAAGCAGAATGATGTTACAATAAACTATAAGATGATGCGGATTTGACCTGCAACCTTTCTCGATACAAGGCACACCATCAAAACTGGATCCGATACAATTTTGAAAAATTCGGATATGAATTCGGACACGGATATGAAAAATGATCAAAACACATACAGTATTAAAGGAATCAAAGAGTTCATATATTAGTTAATGGACGAATAAATGATTTGTAGAGGCGTCCTTCATTAAAAAATAGGCCATAGATATTCGCAGGTAACTCTCATGCCCAAACCTATCATCTTACATTTAACACCCTGAGAACGACGGAACCGCTGAATATGAATACCTAACAATACATTTCTGTAAGTACGAACCCAATCGGGCGTGTTGAAATTTGTTTCATTATATCATTATATACTTTCCAAAATCTTAACATTCCATTATCGTCTTTGCAAGTGTGTTCCATTCAGTGTAAACGCACGACATGTCGAAGGTCAAACAATCATGAAGAAACTATTCCGATACATTTAGGAAGCAATTCGTAACACATTGACGTTTTTGAAAGAGTCATGTGTTGGCCGTTCTTCCGTCACTTGAAATCTATCGTTTTTCCTTAGGGTTATTTGGTCGATAGTAATTATCCGATCGTTTTGTATGTAATCAATGAAACGCATTGATTACGGAAATATGAACGGTTGCATTCCAGCGATGCTTTAGAACTGATGTAAGGTCTAAACTGTTCCCTTAAATACCAAATTATACCGACTGTGATTGGTCAACATTACTTGATTGTATTTGGGCAATGCACGGAAGTACAATATTTTCCAGAACAGAATCATCCTATTTTTGTGCGAAAGTCATTTGTCGCACGACTCTATCCACGACATTTTCTAATTGAGATACATAAAAATTCATATTTTTGTAAACCTTATAAAACTGTGAGAACGTGAAACAGTTGGTTTCACAACACAAGATTGGTACAGACACTGACATACCGACTAAGGGTTTTGATATGAGCGGTAAATAAAATATACTGATCGGTGGGCCGAAATTCTGTCATTCTATATAACTGGTGGTAGGGAATAAATTGCTAAAAATGTGAGTAGCTAGTTTTGGTTGATAGTGTATTTAACCAAATCTGCGATTAAGACGTGACCGAGCAGACACGCTTTCAGGGAGAGCCACATTATGACATTTTCAATTGAGTAGTTGAACAACAGTTTGGTGGCTGGATAATACATTATTATTTGCTTTCATTTTTTATATACTACGAGTCGGGCAAATTTTGCCGGTAATCTTGCGACCGTGTTTTCGGCATTGTTCTTGTCTAAATATGTACTCAAACCATAGTTACCTGCTAATGGTCCATTAAATACATCATTAAAACAAGGTGAAACTCATGCGTATGCATGCGAGAATTAAACGGTGAAATACAGGTATTGATTTTGTCGTGTTAGACATCAGTAACCCCATATATAACGTAGGGAAATTTTTGGTGGTGTTTAGGCAGGTTGGTACCAAGATACTGGGAAATATGACCGGCCGAACAGAAAATGTATCCCTGCTTTTGAATTATTTAAAGTTGAAAACATTTCATTCGTCATAACCGTTTTATTCAGCATTTTTTTGTTAATAGAAATATCCCTCTTCTAAAGATATTCATCCGCAAACGCTAATCGTTAAAAAAGTACTTTTCTTGAAAGGGCAATTTTCTTCAACATCTAATTATTTTGAAAATCTAACTTTCTCTGCAAAAGCTGATTATCTTCCAATGCTAGTTATCTTCAAAAGCTAATTATCTGCAAAAGCTAATCATCTACTACAGCAAATTTTATTCAAAAGCCAGTTATCTTCAAAAGTAATCGTATTCAATAGCCATTTTTCTGCAATGGATAATTACACTCAAAACTTAATTATCTTCAATGACACATTATCTTAACAAACTAGTTATATTCGAGACCTAATTATCTTCCCGAATAGTTCACGCCTTTCAAATTCTAAGAATCTTTAATTTTCAGTTTCAATCAGGAAGCAATTTCCTTTTTACGGATAGCCTTCAGCATTGGATAGTCGGAATACAAATGGGCAAATGTATGATATATTTGACTGGAAGCGAAAAGAACGATCAGTAGTTTCAGGCTCGACATAGAAATTTCAATTCAAAATTCAGTCAATCTCAATGTACATCTTTAAACGTTTGGAAACCAGGAAAGAGTTGAAAACCTTTCACTGTGGAATGAGCACTTCCAATACGTCCCAATATAGTTGAACGTCTAATTTCTAATAACTGACTTAAGTGACCATCAATTTGTTTTTTTGCAATAAAATCAAAATGATACATCCTACAGTCGATAGAGGGTTAATTGTAGCAGCCATAGTAACTTTTTTTCCCAGGCAAAGCCATGCCGAGTACTTCAAGGACCTTCATCAAGTATCAATTTTACCGTTTGAAGCCGTCACTCCGCTTCTGATCCATTACGAAGACGAAGAAATAAATATCTGGTCCAAAATTAAGAAGGAGCATGCACATCGATCTCCGGCGACAGATCTGACCATCAACATAACCAATCTACTAGGATTATTTGAGAACTCACATTGTCATGTTATCCTGGACAACATACCAAATTTGGATATATTTTCGAACGTATACACCAGCGCATTGATTAGAAGACCCATCTTATCATATCTCCAACATTATGTAGTAAATAATACTAAAGAACCAAAGCGAAATAAATTACTGTGGACTCCATCCGGCAATCGCCTAGCCAACTACAGCGACAAGGTGAAAAATGAAAATATATTTTGCATGCCTTCTTTCACGTTATTTAGGAGGCGCATTGTATCGACTCTTTGAAGAAATCACTGATTTTTGTGTTGCTCTAAATATTTTTGAATACTCGGCCCACACAAGACCCTGGAACTGCCAGGTTCAACTATCCATTCAAGTTCCTCCCCATCTGCTAAGAATAAAACGATATCCGTACACATTTTGGTATGACCTGCAACCGAACATATCGCTGCAATTTCAGCGAACAGAAAAATCCATGGTGCCACAGCTACACTTTTTTGTTCACGATGAGCGCTTTCCCATGGCAAATGCGTCACTTATGAATTTTATGGTTTCGCGAAGTCCATCGTATAAAGTGAGATGGTTACGAGAGGACAAAACGGCAGATCCAACATTGCATTTTGCCTTATACTTCTCAGTAACACTTAATCGACATCGTGATCGTCAAATCGTTACAATAAAACGGATATCAACCTTCTTCGAGGATCCGGATGACAATCACTTCAGGCTAAGACTTATACAAATGGAAGCACCAGCCATTAACAACTTAATGAGTGGCCATCATTTGCACACACTCGATGAGGTACGATGGGACATTGTGACCAAAATGATTGCTGGATCTTTAAGAAAGTCTGCATTGAAATTCTACCAGTAAGTGTTAAATTGTGACTACCTTTCATCACAAGGCTTCTCAACCACACAGCTTACCGATCCCACCAATGCGTTCGCTCTTGGAATGTCGTCCATAATATTTGCACTCATTTCCAACGACACCCTCAACCCAGGTTCGGGGTGCGGATACTACAGAAATGGGAAAATCTTGACGGCTGTTAAACAATTGAGTTTTAAACACCACGAACATTTGAATCTAGAGATTCATGCAGTTACGGAGACGGACGTAAATTATTTTCGGTTGCAGTATGAGGACGCGGCAGACAAATTGACGTTTGTAAGCTGTGGCGGAAGTCGTGGCAAAGACTCATTTGGACTGTATCAACTGATTTGTTCGTACAATTGGGCATGTTGGATTTCTATTCTAATTGTTTTGGTGTTTTTCACAATGATCCACCATCGAACAAGTTCCGCTACTAAGTATAGCTTTTCTACTGAAATGTTCCCACTCATTAAAGTTCTGATGGAACATGGTGACCCTTGTGTGGAGTCCATGACAAAACGAAAAACTTTTAGCACCACATTTTCGTTTTTCCTCTTTGTTGGAATTGGACTAAGCAATGGATACAAGAGCGACAACGTGTACAACTTGATATCGCCCCGAAACTTGATTCCGTACACAGAATTCAAGCAACTTGTTCAGGGTAAATTTACTGTTCTTGTCAGACCATCAATCGTTACTGTAAATGCTAGATACTGGAAGTTCAACGATATCGCTGGGTTACATAAATGAACAAAGACACTGCATGCTCCTCGGGGTTATAATCACACACTGAAATATGACGAGGCGTTTCAAACGCACTCAGAAACCCTTGATGTGTATAATTATTTTCGTCGGCATCAGAACATGACGAACAGTTCTGTTAAAGCTTTAAGACGCCATACATCCCTTCATCAGAATATCACCGGACTAATACGTCAGGCCTTTTGGAATGTGTGGCAAGAGTGGAAGGATAATGGTGCCAATAGGCGTAATACCGACATATTTGAAAAGGAAATACTAAAACTTAGTGAAGATGCCCTTACGAGTCATCTTGAGGCTTGTAGCAGGTCGGCGGTTGTCCTATTAAAGCACATGGCCCAATTGTATGCCAAGAAACTCTATTCAGCTCACCCCGATTACAAGATAAATATTGGTAGCGAAATCTATTACAACTTTACAATTGGCTTACAAATTAAAGGCTCGGTTCATCCGAACGTAATCAAAAGAATTCAGGGAATCGTGGTCTCAGGAATATGGCAATGGTGGACAGACTTTGTTTTACAATCCACAAAGTTTGCACCAGTTGTAAAGAGTTCTGCACCTGCGAAACCGGATATGCACGGGAATATTTCTAATATATTTTTAGTCTTGATTTATGGATCTTTGGGAGCACTGTCTTGTTTCATCATTGAGAGCGCTGCGTTGCTAGTTCGAAAGGTCGTTTTGCTGCTGAAAAGACTTATGTTACTTGTTAGTTTGCTGAGAATTCGTCTTCAAAAATGTATTCGCTCTGTCAGAAACAGTTCGTGCGCACAGCGGATGCGAGGTGAAATTGGACCATTACGTAAAACGCAAAATTCTACATTTTTGAAATTGCACCGTTAGATTTCACTCATTGTCAGGTTAGTTGTGCCATAAACATATTAATAATTTTATTGATTTGAGAGAAAAAAACAAATATTTAGCAATTGCAATTTGTTTTTGTCCGAAAATACTAATTGAATAAGTCGGATACTCGGGATTTGTTTCTGGGACCAGCTGCCGTAACTCACAATCAGTGTACTACGCATTGCACAACCTTGCCCCCAAAATAACTTATAAGCCAATATGTTTAAATACATATGTATTGTGGAATGTGTAGATTTGTTTATAGCATATAAAGTGTAAATTACATATTTCGATAAACAACAATTTTCAGGAACACTAACAAATTTATCTTGAAACATACGCATCGACAACAACGACGAAGTATATATTTTTTAAATCCTGATTACAGTTACTATTTATACTGTTTAATATTTGGAAGTCGGTTAACTACGTTGCATTGCTTAATATATTGGTACAAATGGACAGTAATTAGGATTAATCAGATGTATTATCATATTATAGATCACCACCTATGTAAGTATTCTTCAAGAGCGGAGGAGTTTGCCATTCAGTAGCAGTATCTGAACTGTGAGATCATTTGCAAAGTCGAAACACCGCAATGTCGTCAGGGAATCCACAAAATTGATTGACCCGAAACTCACCTTGACATGACTACAGCTTTTGAGAAATCGTCGCCTCCATAGAATATCACGTCCAGACCTATGACAAAGGTTTTTCTTCAACATCCTTTCAGTCTCCAATGATTGCAAGAATATCTGGCCCAACAGTCCTATAACTAGCATTATCATTAACACCATGTACGAAAACATTAGGCTCACCATGGCTAAGGTAATCAAGTTGTCGGAAGTTGCTGGCATCTTGATTGCCGTTGCCAAACAAATCGAGTATGTGCAAATTGAGCACATGACCAGGCTGGTGACAATTATCTCTTTCTGAATTTGGTTCATCATGGTTCCCAGTATTTGAATAGATCGGTACTGAAGGGCCATTTGTGCTGATGACATTGCTGACCGTGTTTGTGATACCAAATAGCTGCAAATAAATCATTTAAATAAAATATGACTCGTCGACTAGTTGAACACAAAATTGATTTAAACACTTGATTGTGAATTCATATTAATGCTTACATTTTCAGGTACTCCAAAATGGTGATGGTTCCAAGGCATAGTAGCGTGGCTACCACGAACGCTCCTCCGTTGGCTGCAAAATTCCACACTAAATGGTTGATGAGAAAAATGGAGATTTTGACGCAAAGTCGCATCATCCCACTCAATGTAATTGGAAGTGACCAAGCGTAACTGAAACTGGAACAGTCGGGCAACATCCAGTACCCAAGTGTGATGGGATTGCATGGAGTATGCCAAAGTACACCATATAGGAATCCGACTGGGAGGAAAGCTGAACCTGCAAGGAGTGCATATGCCACCAGTGTGTTTACGGATGTCAACAACGAGACCTTTTGATTTTGAATGTCCGTGTGACAAATGAATCTTTCCGAGTACTGGAGAATACCATTTATGTAAGCAGTGACTATGGCTCCATTTTGACGACAAGCTGATGTCAGCAATTGTGTCAATATGAGACATGTTAGTATCATAAGATATAGACACAATTGTGGCAATGGCAAATTCGCAGCTGGTTTGATTGCAAACACTTTTATTCCTTGAAGAATAATCACAGACGTTGCAATTTGATTGAATAAGCAGTATAGGCGTACTTTTCGCTGTTGGTTTTTTGACACCATTTTTAAAGTACCGGATTGCACGTGGAACTCAAACGGTGTACTTTTAAGTATTTGCGCCATTTTGCAAAGGTTTGCAAAAAGCCTTTCGTGTTGCGGGATCATTGCTTTAGTTGTGTGATTTTTATCAACCTCAACTTTCGTCGTTCAATTTTTTATCACGCGAAATGATAGTGTCGTCAAGATAACATTGCACGTATTAATGTTTGGGACGGCGCATTGTCTGGAATATTCAGATGACGTGCACCCGTCACAATAATTTACATGAATTTGGCTGACCATTTCCATCTACGGTGGATTTCATGCAAACACTGTACGACTTACTCCTTGTATAAAGTAATTAAATTCTGGCAGATAATCGTCGTGCTACTAGTTTTGGACGTTTCCAATTTTGTACCCTTGTTAGTAGTATTCGCGTTGTTATTTTGAAAAGCTATTAAAAGCTTAATTAAAATTTGCGCCTGCATATTCGTCATAGATACTACCAAAGTTGTCCCAATTTTAGATCGCCGGAATTTTAAAATGTTTTTTTCCTGAGCAGCTACTTACTGATAACAACTGCTTCCTATTTATATTCGTCAGCGGCAAAAGTTTCGATACAGTGATTAAGATTTCTGGACAGTTTCACATCGAAAGTTGTAGAATCAAAATATTATAATTGTGTCAGTTGATACATCTTGGCAGGTGTCTTTGGAAATATCCTATCGGCGTTTGAATGATGCAGTTAAAAACTGAAATTTGTAAAGTGCGTCGAGGTTAATCACAACATACCCTCTTATGCTAATTAATCTTGATAGTTTCAGAAATCCGTAGCACACTGTAGTTAACAGGATTTCGCTGGAGAAATGAATATAAAATTTGATAATTCCTTGAACGAACGCGGCAACTAATATCAATGCCAGGTCAACGGATATGTCGTTTTATGTCGGAAGTTGCTTTACGTTTAGACAATCGGGGTACATTTTTACTAATTGCAAAGAGCAGAAATTGCAGCCCTAACTAATAAGATCGAAAAACTTATATAACTGCTAATAAAAGCAATATGGTGACTCCATGTTGTGAAACAATTTGCAATTTGGAATATTGGTGATAGTGCTTTACTTCAACTACATTCTTTCTACATGTCTTTAACACTGGTTGTCACATTCCTGAGATCACGTGCTCTAATGTTTTGTACGTATAATTTCTGTTGGCTTTGGGCGTTTATGTTTACGGTAGAACGGCTTGTCTGAGAATAGATCCGGATATAACCGCGTGGATGGCGGCAGACAACCCTTTCAGTGTCACGTAATTTATTAAAGTTGTTAATGCGTCAGATTTCAAAATCAATACACGCTCACATGGTTTTACTAAATTAAATAAACCTAGTAGGCTCACATGTAGCAAAGTGGCGGTGCTGAACCACCATCTAACAAACCAGTCAACTGACTACTACAACGGAGAAGAAATCGTATATTAAAAACACAATTCCAATCCAACAATTATTCCAATCATTTAACAAGCTTGTGCATAACAAAAACGGAACAATGTTACTGCCATTTAAAGGTAACCGATAAGATAAAAAGTTCTGCTGATATTTGTTCAGAACACTCATGCTAGCTGAGTGATGTGCCAGATACCACGTGTGGCCTTTGAATTTTTTTTAAAGTATCGGTTTCAAACGATTATTGATGACAGTTATGGCAATCAAGTTTGTCGCATAAAATATGAATGTGATTGGAAACCATGTGTCGAAAACAGAAGTCTATAATTCAAAACCCCTTAAACAGCAGTACATAATGTGTAAACTTATTTGAAATTGATGTACCCGGTAAACAGTAAACGTTGACCTCCAAATCACATATACATGTGTTATTGACATATAAACATCAAACGATATGTCACTTACCATGTTACCAATTTACCATGTTACTATATTACCGTACCGCTTTCTAAAGTTTACCGTTCCATCATGCGCTTCAAGTTACAGTGAACCTTTATCAGGTGACCTATAAAGAACCGAAAACAGAATAAGGACAATTTTAACAATTGTTGACTAAGCGGGACCACAGACGGATGGACAAACGCAGAGACGGACATACAAATAATATATTGCTCCGCGTGACTAATGAGTCATGGCATCTTTTGTTCTCGGTTCATGTGGATGTTTCCACTATTAAAACAGAGGAAGTGCCTTTTCTGAAAACTGAGGAAGCGGGTAATATACTTTCGAAATCATGAAACTGTGAGCAGTGACTGAGATACGATAAATAAGAAGACTAATGAAATGTGCTGCAACAAAAAGTCGGAATTACTACACAAGTTTAACTTGATTTGATAGCAGCAAATATTCGCGTTTATTGTGGTAAACCCCATGTCGGTAAACTATTTAATACCATTGTAGAAAAACGACAAAATTTAATTTTACAAAATATTTAACACCCGTAAACGTGTACATTTATTTGACGATGTCAAGAACAACTGTCAATGTTATAATACATTTACATATAGCCCGCCCAAATGTTATAATGTATATTCGTTCTTATAAAGAGTGTGCATATTACCATGTTTGTGTAAATGTATAGGAACAATTGAAAAAGAAAGATCTTTAAAAACCCGATGCTCATGGTGAATGAAAATAAAAGATACTTTTTGAAAAAATACATAATTAGAAGTTTGATGATTCTAAGAAACGATATAAAATATGAAACTAATGTGAACAGAAGTGTAAAAACAAAAAAAGGTTTGAAAAAGCGAAATGATTATATTATCTTCACAGCAAACTGGTCCCTCTTAAGAGAATTCGTCTTGTCTAGGTCATATTGCTAATTGCGATAATAACAACACTAGCACTCCATACTCCATAATAAGTCAACCAAATTAAATAAACAATTTATAATTCATGATTTTTACAAATTATATTTTCAGCAGAAAACATGTGTAAGTGTAGGTATTCATTTGGGCCAGTTGTATTGGTGACGATGACGTTGGCGATAATATTGTTGTTGAACAGCGGAAGGTGAAAATGGGAACAATGGTTATCGTCTTCCTTATTGTGACCTGTGTAATTTAGGAAAACCGGTGTTATTACTAGACACAGAATTCAAAAATTAAAAGAGTAAAAGTAATATATATATTGCGTACAGTTAATTTTCTCCTTTCAAACGCGGTATTTTAAGATCCAACGCCGAGTAGATGTCATGCTGTTTCTTGAAAAGGATGTACGCTTCAGTGGATACATCTTTATGTATCAGTCTAATTATCTCGATTTTCCCGCAAGCGAGAAGTGACGCACAATCGCACAAGGTGACATTGGTCGGCATGTTGATGGCATGAATCGTCCGTCCGGCCTTGTTCCAAGGCTCCATCGGTGTCCAATGTATCTCTACTGTTTTCATACTCCATGGCTGATGCGTAGTATTATGCGCCTACAAACATAAAGTTTGTGAGTGTGGCCCGCACCCCTGTCCAGGCCACAATCTCAAACTTTACGTTTGTAGACGCATAATACTATGTGCTTACACCACAATGAGTGAGACAATTATTAATAAATTTAGCGATCACAGACATTAAGGATATATAAAGCTGTGGATAATGCATCATGATGATTGATAATTTATTCAACTCACACTGCTCTGCATCAAAATTATACAATAGTAATTGCGGTGAGGTATACATTATTTTTGTAGAACCTATAGCATTCCAAACAACGTTATTTGAATAATTTTATAGTCAGATACGAATAAATTTTAGATGATGTTTTTGATGCTTCAGCAATGAAGATGGTGATGGATAAGATTTCGTACAGTATCGACAGTTGCAAGGTTTTTCTTCGTGTGGGTTCGCATATGTACTTCAAGATCACTAGGTTTCCGTGGTGACAAGATATGTGATTATTCCAGCTGCTTAATTTCTCTCCAAAGAATTGCAACCCCATCTCCAGTAACCGTGTGGTGTTTAGAGCCGTGAGCACTAAATGTGAGCACTAAATCTTCTAAATAATTGAAATGAACGGTCACAGTGTAGACACTTATACACGGTTCCTCACCTAAGACAAAATATTAAAAATCTTAATTTGATGTATATGCAGTATTTTATCAATGATGATGATAGTCATTTACTGACCTACGATTATAAGTAACACTAAGTGTGTATAATGTGTATAAAAATGTGTAGAATAGGTAAGTGATTTTTTTGTTAACTGATAATGTTGGTGCTACGACGGAGGCTGTGGCTGACGATCATGATGACGATGTCGCTTTTTTATATTCGAACTGGTTTGTTGTTAAGAACATCTATTCTTAACAGATCATGCCGTCATCTTCAAAATCTTCAGCTTGCAACAACAACATCAGCGATAGCAAAATTCTATGCTTATTGATGATGTGATGATTACGTAGAATGAGTTTGTAATACATGTCGTAAAATTAACAGAGATGATGATATTGCGGTCGCACAAGTGTATATGTATTATTTTAACCCGTTGAAGTTGTTGACAATGAGTTGTAGGCTTATGCGATGTTTGTCCGCAGCTGCAGCATTGTATTTAATTTAAGCAAACTAGTTAGATTTAAACATAATGCTAGATTCACTGCATATACAGAATCATTTAATCGGATTTAAGCTGAGGACAGAGAACTAAAACACACCATCTCAGAAGATTTTTGTATTGCTGATCATGCAACATTGTATACTTCTAAATTGTCGACAGCGATGATGATCGAGATGATGCTATCTAAACTATGATGTTGATATTGCTGCTGCACAAATACATATGCATTTGTTTAACAGCCCAAGCAGATATTAATACATTCGCGGCTGAAATGATGTTTGTGCGCAGTTGCAACAGGTAATTATAGTTATACATTCAACATTGCATTTAATTAAGCAAACTAACATGTTAGATTATATTATAACACTTTTCACTGTGTATATAATAGCGGTTAATCAGATTCAAGCTTAGGAGAGTTATGTAAAAGTACATAAAATATTTTTATATCATTGCAGCAGAGTTTTTTAATGCTGTTCATGAAACATTGTATACTTCTTAATTCTCGACAACGATGATGATCGAGATGATGTTATGTGAAAGTTCTTATGTACTATTCATAGCGTAAAAGTAACTTTCGTTTCACAATTTATCATTATTGTTCTATTTTCTAGAAGGATAAAGTCTTTCCATATTGCAACTTCTTTCCACTCGTCAAGTTACCCATTTTTAATAATAAAGACTAACTTTTCAGTGTCATTTAGGTGCGTAACTGTAATCTACCTCTGTTCGAGCGTACGTAAACGTCGTACTCAATAATAATAATAATAATCGGTGAGAGAGTGGTGCAGCACAATAATTAATACTGTATACACATGTTTTAAAAATATACCAATGTAGTCTGATGTATTTTCTCTTTTTAGGGCGCTGGTAAGGAAACTTCATCATCAAAGCATGAGCTTCATCGGAAGCTCTTCTGTGAGAAATGTACTTCGACCGGAGGGTTTTTTGCGGATCAACACCGTAGCTTTATGTCAGTCTCCAGCGTCATGAAGTTCCACAATTTATTATATATTATTTATTATATATATATATTATATGGGGAACTTTGCAAATAGCTTTCAGTGGTTGGTTGGTTGGTAGATGTTTTGGTTGGCTACTCCTCTGCAAGCAACTGTGACCAGAATAAGATTTCCGCCCTACTTTGGCATGGTGGTAAGTTAGTATACGCTATGCGCTATTAGTATTATTACTATTTCAATTAATAATTGTAAATACTTGCAACTAAACTTATCATTGCTATGCTATGATTTATTACAGGAGTTTACTCACGGTTATTTGAGTTTGAGGGTTCAATACGTTCTAAAGAATTGTACGGACAATTTGCGCGTAGACTGTCCAAATCAATTTTATCCACTTGGACTCACGAGGATCATCTACCCCACCCCCTTTTCAAAATAAAATATACTATATTTCTTCAAAATTATACAGCGAATGCTGGAACATGTCATCCAAGTTTGTTTCGGGATTTATTTTTAAAGGACATTGGAGCGCGGTAATGTTATGTGAAACGGTGAATCAATTGTCGTACTTAGCGTGATAGTAGTGGATGTATAAAATAGTTCCAAATTCTGTAGTAGTAGTTGTTGTAGTAGCAACTTAAGGTATTTAAAAGCATGATGCCAAGTGCATACACTTGCTGTAGTGCTAAATTTTACTGATTTTAGTTAAATGATGATGGATTTAAATTATGCAAATTGCAGGCTTTTGTCTCCAGTAGTAAATTATAGAGCATTTTAAGTGAAGATGTGCACTCATTTTGCCTTTACTCATATGAGTGACTTATGCCATCAATTAAATTGTATTCCATCTTTCTCTCAAATAGACATCTTTATATTTACGACATCAACTGGTTCTGTGCACAGAATTTGTTTACAAAACATATTTAAAGCGGGCTTATTCATGAACCAACGCCTGGTTCTGTGCACAGAATTTCTTTGCCAAACATATTTGAAAAGGGATTATTCATGAACCAACGCCTGGTTCTGTGCACAGTATTTGTTTGCAAAAAATATTTAAAGGCAGCTTATTCATGAACCGTCGCCTGATTGTGTGCACAGAATTTGTTTACCAAACAAATGTGATGGGGTCATATTCATTAACCGTCGCCTGGTTATATGCACAGAATTTGCTACCAAACATATGTGAAGGGGTCATATTCATTAAACGTCGCCTGGTTCTGTGCACCGAATTTGTTTTCCAAACATATTTGAAGGGGGCTTACTCATCAACCGTCCCCTGGTTCTGTGCACAGAATTTGTTTACGAAACATATTTGAAGGCAGCCTACTCATGAACCGTGGCCTGGTTCTGTGCACAGAATTTGTTTACAAAACCTTTGCAAGGGGCTTATTCATGAATCCTCAACTGGTTCTATGCACAGTATTTGTTTACCAAACATATTTGAAGGGGGCTTATTTATGAACCCTAAACTGGTTTTGTGCACAGTATTTGTTTACAAAACATATTTGAAGGGGGCTTATTCATGAACCAACCCCTGGTTCTGTGCACATAATTTGTTTACCAAACATATTTAATGGGGGCTTATTCATGAACCATCGGCGGGTTCTGTGCACAGAATTTGTTTCTGGAACATATTTGAAATGTACTTATTCTTGAACCATCGCCTGGTTCTGTGCACAAAATTTGTTTCTGAATCATATTTGAAGGTGACTTATTCCTGAACTATCGTCTGGTCCTGTGCACAGAATTTGCTACCAAACACATTTGAAGGGGTCATATTCATTAACCGTCACCTGGTTCTGTGCACACAATTTGTTTACGAAACATATTTGAAGGCAGCTTACTCATGAACCAACGCCTGGTTCTGTGCACAGAATTTCTTTGCCAAACATATGTGAAGGGGTCATATTCATTAACCGTCGCCTGGTTATATGCACAGAATTTGCTACCAAACATATGTGAAGGGGTCATATTCATTAACCGTCGCCTGGTTCTGTGGACACAATTTGTTTACGAAACATATTTGAAGGCAGCTTACTCATGAACCGTCGCCTGGATCTATGCACACAATTTGTTTTCCAAACATATTTGAAGGAGGCTGATGCATGAACCCTCAACTGGTTCTGTGCACAGTATTTGTTTACCAAACATATTTGAAGGGGGCTTATTGATGAACCCTAAACTGGTTTTGTGCACAGTATTTTTACCTAGCATATTTGAAGGGGGCTTATTCATGAACCCTCAACTGGTTTTGTGCACAGTATTTGTTTACCAAACATATTTGATGGGGGCTAATCATGAACCCTAAACTGGTTTTGCGCACAGTATTTTTACCGAGCATATTTGAAGGGGGCTTATTCATGAACCCTAAATTGGTTCTGTGTACAGTATTTGTTTTCCAAACATATTTAAAGGGGGCTTATTCATGAACCCTCAACTGGTTCTGTGCACAGTATTTGTTTACCAAACATATTTGAAGGGGGCTTAATCATGAACCAGCGTTTGGTTCTGTGCACAGAATTTGTTTCCGGAACATATTTGAAATGTACAATAGCCTACCAAAAGGTGACCATTTTTACCCAACATTTTGAATTATGACTCACAACTCGTGACGGGACCATAGATCCATAGATGATGCTATGAACATATGAAGCGATTCTTACTCTACAATTTAGTACCACATTAGGTATATTTACGTTGATATATGTAAAGTAATATCAACAAGTATATTAAAGGTGCGGTGAAACAGTTGACCAAAAGGTGACCATTTTCAGCAATATCAAATTTCTAAAAGCTCTGCAATGGAATTATGACATAAATGAGTCCGTCCAACTACAGTATGTCAATTAGGCACTCATTGTAGCTAAATGTGAAACATTTACATGTAACTACAATCCCACAGATCCAAATAGGCCGCTGGCATATAGGTACGGTACTCCCGTAGTCATTTGGACACTTGCCTGTATCGTTGAGTTAGCTATACAAACAAAGTTTGCAATTGGGTAAGCATCCAGATAACGCTCTAAGCATTCCGAGAATGTACATGAGTTGATGCAACGGTATTTCGTGAGTTACCGTAGGATTTGTGCTACTGTTAGGTCATGTTGTTGTGTCCTCGGTGGGGCTATTTCTAGTTTCCCGTTCCAAATATCCCAACTTATCCACAACGTTTTGCTTCCAACTGACTTATGATGTTGTTGGGAGTTACACGAATGCCAGGGAACTCCATTTTATCCATGAAGTATTGATTAAAAGGGGAATATGGTTAAATACAGACGATGCCATTAAATGTTCAAATCCTTGTGCCGTGTGGCTTTGACAAGGTAGCTACAAAGCTTAGAATTTCAGTGTAATACCCTTTACATTACATATAATAACGTTGGGACATACCCTGATGTCGCCTCGATCAAGTTAATTCCAGCTAGTTAGATGAACTGCGCGTGGGTAGCTAAACGGATAACAAATACAAAATAACTAGTAAGGTGTAACCTTTAATATATAACTATCGGAAGAGTGAACCATGCTCAAATCACAAATTAGGTATGTATTCGACCGTTATACTACGTTATTGAACCTCAAATTGAACATCTCCACCGATTTGCGGAATAAAATTTTTTGGCACCTGGTCACCCCTCTACTTCGACCCACCACCCAGCCACCATTTTACCGATTTGACCAACGGTCTATTGAGAAAAAATTATCATAATGAACTCCTCTATCCATTTATACAATAAAAAAAATCACGCCTGGGGCAACCCCACCACCCCCCACTTCGACCCCCCGTACTTCCGGTCAATGACGAGATACATGGCTGAAAATCAATAGGGAAGGTCCTCATGTGCTAATGTACTTGTGTTCCAAATTTAAGCCAAATCGGTCAACGTGAACGGAAGTTAGAGTGGGTACGGACACACAGACAGACAGACAAACAGATCAATCGCTATAACTACCTTTCAAGCATGTCATGCTTCCGGTAGTTAACAATGTGGTACAGTCGAGTGAGTATTTTTTGACATGTTCTATATTTAACCATATTCCCCTTTTAATCAAGACTTCATGGATAAAATTATAGTTTCCTGGTGTTCGAGTAACTCCCTACAACATCATGAGTCAGTTAGAAGCAAAATTTTGTGGATAAGTTGGGATATTTGGAACGTGAAAACTAAAAGTTTATTATTCGCCAAATGACGTTCATATTTGGGGAGATGTTTCCTTACGAATCCATTCGGTTTCTCTAATATGCAATTGACGAACTGACACACTTCGAGTGCTTTGTCGTTGAGCGCAGCAAACAAACCAATACCGGCCATTTTGGACAAAATTAAAAATGCGTGGTGTATTTTAAGCAAAATATGTTTACTTGAGGTGCTACAATATAAATTAACTATTGCCAGAGGAAGCGTGAGGGCCATATACCAATTTCAAACCATTTGGTTTAATCTAGTACGGGATTGATGTGTAGATAGACTGAGTGTGAATACGTGTGAATTTTGTAATGTGCAATTGAGTGGAACCAAATAGAATAATTTGCATCCGTCATTTGTACAAGTCTAACTTCCTGGATAACTGCCAATGAAGGCATGCTGCAACTTGCAATGTATAGTTTATGAGAACAATGGGATCTTCAAGATTCGTATGTCGGCACGGTATAAAATCAGAGTGCTGTGATGGAAGTATTAATTCTAAAAATAGGTATTGTTGCCGATTAACCTTGAATTCACGGTTGCGTATTCTGCTTGATGCTAATTACATCTGTTGATTTAATCACCTGTAATGTGACAGCCTACCCATTTCATATCGGTGGAGACTGTACGTGCTTGTATTTCTTAATTAAATTGGAACGTCAACAATACAAGTGATATGGAAATGAATACTTATATTGTATTAGATGCATCAAATGCAACAAGGTCAACCCAACGCTCTCAGCAATGTTAATATTCTTTGAATTGGATGCTAGCAAACATGGTAAACATATTCTTTCTCACGCCATTGCTGCGATTTAATGTTGTTAGTTTAATAGTGACCATTTCAATTCGAGTTACATAAACAGAAATACCACAAAGATTATCAGTCAAATAACCCATATGCAGTTTCAAATAAATTTACATGTGCTCACTTGGTCGATTATAAAAAGCCAACCAGGACAAACATGTAAAATTTTTTTAGAAAGTAGCAATTGTCCGCCATACTTACTGATTGCAAATGTAGCTGCTGGAATTGATTTGCAAGTACACATTTTCTTTTAGCATTTGTTATGCCTAGTAACCGTTGAATATACGTCGCACATTATCGTACATCTCGTAATCATATTGTGCAAAATAAAAATGGATATGCATGCGAAATATGCAGCAAACAATGCAATAAATATGTAGGTGAAATCACTGAGACTCAAAGGCATCCAAACCTCGTGGTCGTGAACCGAAAATTCCTTCTCCGCATAGTCCTCCTTATTTCCATTTGCTAGTCTTGATAGTCTCCTGATATCCGCTAAATATTCCGATTTCCATTTCTCCGTTAAATGCGCTTCACGAGCTGCATTAATATACCAATTTAGCGTCGGCAGATAAATGGACTGCTTCGGGACCGCCATGAAACCAGAATCCTTTACTTCCGTATTCCTGGCGATCAGCAAGTTTCGATAATTGGGATTTGTGGGAAGTTGTTTACTATGTTCCACACGGAGTCGATATTCAAAATCGATACAAGCTGTTCTAACGTCTTCCATGACCCTGTCCATACAACCCTTTAGTGACTGGTTAACCGATATCCATTCTGTTGGCAAACGCATTATGCTTGGATTCAACGCCAGCGTGAAGCGTTCCTTGAAATATGAGGTTTGGATAGCCATTCGGACAAATTTTGTATACGGTGGAGAGATCTGATGAAGTTGCTCAAAATTTCTTGGAATTGTGGCAGCAATGGTATTCGTTAGGCCGCTGGTAATGTTCCCCTTGAATGCGCCGCACACAAAGTAGCAAAGTATGACAAACAGAAAAACGGCGTATCTGTTAAACCAGTATCTTGGCATTTTTATGCTCTGGTCCAGCATAATCATTAAAAGCTTATGATGTACATTATAACATAACTTTGCCCTGCTCAACTTGTTTGTATTAATGGTTATATTGAAATAAATTATTGCGAGAATGGCGACGTAATTCATCGCAAGAGCGAACCAGAGATCAGGTGTCAATGACTTAAAAATGGCCGTCCAGTTACGACGCTTCATTGGTCGCAAAACACAAAATGAGTAGTGTGCCTGGCGTAATAAATTGGAGAACTGGTACACTTTAAAACGTTCCGCGTTTTGGAATACTCCAGTGACAATGTCTGCCTTGCCGTCGCGAAGAAAGGCGGCATCACCGTACAACGTACCGTTCTCAAAACTAGTTGGTAGCACGTCATTCCAAGTTCTTTCAATAAAATGTAAGCTTGCGTTACGCCTTTTTGCCATTTCAACCAATATGTGAAATTCCGAGCCGGAATCTGGAGCGACTGCACCATCTTTCGTTATGACACCAGGAAGCTCTGTATACAATACATTTATCACTCGACCATTTAAAATATTTTTCTTTGCTGATTTTGGTGAAATCAAATTGTTTGAGGTGTACTTTGTGAATACGTTGTATAAACGGTGAGTGTCATTTTCTTTGTACTCTGACGCCACGGATTCGTGGGACAGGAGAAACAAAATTAAAAGTGTATGCATGACACCGTCTAATGTGCCTCCGGATATGTCAATAATTCTGTCATAGCATGAGGCACGAGCTGTATTGATTGTCAGCATATTTTTTCCTCGGAACTCGTTCAATTATATTTGGCTAATGGATGGGATTGAGTGGTTATAAGTGCTGATTGCAATCAGCGTGAACATGTTTGTTGTTCGTTCATATCTATGGAAATATTGCACTTGGAATGCTGGATAATATGGAACCCATTTTGGGAGTGGTAGATTTTTAACATTTTACGTACACGACTAAGTAGCAAATAGTTCAAGCCGATGGTAGATTGGATAGCAGAGGCAGCGACCAAATGCATTTACAAAAACGTGGAGCTAAATAATATTAAAATATGCAAAATATGACTAGAATATATGATAGTCTTATGAAAACACACCCAAGAAAATAAATAACTTATTTTTGTTTTTGAATGTAGCGGCGGTATTAACGTCAACGTATTTCACTCTCAGGTTGTACAGTAGTTGTTTTGGACCTCTAAGCTCAACTGTCATTCGGACACGAAGTATCAATATTGTTGGAACTAACAGAAAGATAACCTCTAATAGTGTTCTCGTGCTCAAGAATAAAAACGTGCTCTTTAAATATGAATAGTGAACGATGAATTAATGGTTAGCTCTGATAGCATAAACTATCCTCAAAAAATAGTTAACTCAATTAAGCTGGATATTAATAACTGAAATAACCAGGAGTAGCATAAACTACTAACGCTCAAGTAATTAGTAATCTCAATTATCTTTATTAAAGACCTCAAAATATTAATTAACAATAATTATTACAACTCTTGTGTAGTGCACTTATCTCTGGCAAAAGTTGAACAAGAATAGAAAAGTAGCGAACAACTCACTTCTCCAAAGTCGAGAGTGATGGTAAAAACGAGAACAAAAAATAAAATCACTTCGTTGAAGGAGTGTGCCATAAAAGCTAACGGACAAAATAGTACAGAGAAAGATACATAAGTTTACAGCTCGAGTTTCTAGAAATGAACCGACCTGACAGTTGCAATGAGATACGAGGGAAAGTATTGGTTCATCTCATGTTGCCCCAACTGTGGTAAAAATTGGTTTAAGGTTGGCTAAGGCTGGGTTACAAGTTGGGTATCTTTACAACTTGTGGGTACTTATAAATATGTGGGAACTTTTACAAATAGTGGTTTGGAATGATAACACTAAATACAAAAAATATGAAACATGATATAAATACATTCATTACATTAAAATAACATAAAATAAGCATTTCTCATTTCCAACAAATATTATTCACAAAATAATACAGTACGGAAAGTGAACATTTGGCTGCACTGATTTTTTTGTGGTAACGCGATTTTCATAATGCACATTTAATTGATATCCAATGATAATTGTGCAACTCAGTGTAATGACTAATCTAACAACTGGGAAACTGACAAAAATGTCACGCCATCGGCATAGAGTGATGATAATATAAGTACATGGACTTCCAACTGAACTGCGTTAAAAAATGTTTCCAAATGCAGGCTACCTGTTTGAATAATTTATGTACACTCTCTTTTTGCGGCTAACAAAGACACATGACAGTCGCACAGGGGTATTCAGTTTCCAAAGCTTTCTTCTTGAATGCAAGTGTTACATATGTATATCATAGAATGTGGCAGTCACAATCTATATTTGTAACTTGATACTGCACTCCGCAGTATTAGTGCGGATGCGAGTCCAAATTTGTAATGTTTTTGATGTCATTTTACTTCACTGTCGCTGCAGCGTCTCGGCCATGTCTGCTTACTTGTTGAATTGGCGACGGGGAGCGATAATACATTTTGTACGGGATACACTAGAACCAGTTGTAACCGACATTGGATTCATGCACTTTATTAATTGCATGTGTATTTACATATAATTTGGTTAAGACAGCAACAGTATCTTGAAAACAGCTGTGAAAACACCTTCAACATATGGCATGAACACCAATTTGTGACCAATTGCAAACATTCTAGAAATCAAATATTTACCTTTACCACCTACCATGGATTTATAATTTGCAACATAATTGTGACCTTGATGATGTATACGTTTTATAATATATTCATATTAACAAGTACGTGCTTATCCATATCTTGTCTCGCTCATGTCATTCTCCCCAGCACAATTATTGAATGTCGCTGATGTTAAAAATGGAATTCAGCCGTAAACCTGTTTTTTTGGTGGGAATGCCAAGAACAAAAAATAAACCATTAATTTCTGTTTATGCACAACACTGCCCGTTCTTATCGTACTTTATATATTTACTTTAGATTTATGACAGTTTTTGTAAATACATATTTGAAATATGACTACCTAATGCTGTATAAATATTGCTTTCATATACTTCCAGTTCCAAAACACAATAAAATCCAATTTTCAAATTTACAAACGATTATCATTTATTTATTGTACTGTGCGGAGCGAAACATACTCTGATCACATTTGTTCCGATTGCCCATTCATTCAGTTCAGATTACCCAACAGACACTCAGCCAGTTTATTGGATTCCACAAATTATCTAATGGGTTTCTCTATACGAGCACCTGCGTTAATTGTTCGTCTGACTAGCTACACCGGCTAAGTTAACAAACTCTGCATGAGTAATTTCAGAAGCTATTTTGTAAATTTTTTCATTCAAAACCGCACGCGTGCGTCGCGAAGCAACAGCCGGTTGGTTGCACGCTAACAAGTATATTGAACAGCCGGATGCAATCTTTGAGCACCATGAAATCATCTTTTAAAGAACATCATGTCGCGGTAAAGCCGATCGTCGTGTTCAATATTTTAGCACTCTTGCTATCAACGTGTGCTACCGTATCGTCAGAATCTGGTCCATTTTCGATTACATACACGAAAATATGGGAGCTGGACCGGAAGCTACGATTTGCCATAGAAACCAACAGAATAAATTGGAACCGTAAATGCCTGCTGAAGCACTACAGACTCTTTGGCAAATGGATTCAATGTAACACCTCTCGAAATAATGACATTCATAACTCGGAGCCAAGTGAAATATACTCTCACTTACCAGCATACGCTAATAGTCGAACGGAGTATTTTAGATTTTACTTTAACAACTGTCGTACATTTATACTCTACATTCAAACACCCTCGCCTGTCATCAAACACGTTGTCGGCGGATCCGTAAATGACGAGTACATATTCATTTCGGATACGCCATTCAGGGAAACCAATGATGTTGGAGGCCGCATTGTTCGTCACGATGGCATTTGTGGGACACCTGGACGAAATGCCAACAGCTTAAGGCAGATGATTTCGGATCGCTCCAGGGCCATTTTACAGTTACCCCATTTAACCGCAAGGAATGTTTTGAGTGGACGAACTATTACAGTTCTATACGGCGAGGTTCCTGGTGTAATTTCAAAAGACGGCACTACGGCACCCATATCCGGTTCCGAATATTCATTATTAGTTGAAATGGCGAAAAGGTCTAACGCCAGCTTACACTTTATTGAGAGAACATGGACGGGTGTCCTACCAACTGTGTTCGAGAACGGGTCCGTGTACGGAGATGCGGCCCTGTTGCGCGATGGGAAAGCAAATGTCGTAACCAGCGTAGCAATGAGCAGGGAGCGTTTCTTGATATATGGATTCTCGAACGTGGTGCGTGAGTCAGAGTACTCGTTTTGCGTACTACGACCAAAGCGGAATCACAATTGGTTGACCATATTCAAATCGTTCACCCCTGAGCTGTGGCTCACACTTCTGCTGACTTACGTTGCAATGTTGATTGTAACATCGTTAAACGTTTCCATGCGTGCATGTCATTTGAGTTGGTTCAAGGTTGGATTTGATGTTCACGAAAGGCTTTTAATTGTTTTGCTGGATCAAAACTTGAGGTTTCCAAAGAATTGGATTAATCGGTTTCTTATATTCCTATGGATAATACTTTGCTACTTCATTTGCGGTGCATTCAAAGGGAAAATTACAGGTGGCCTGACATATACCGCTCCGGAAGCAATTCCAAGAAATTTCAGACAGCTTCATTGGATAGAGCTGAGATATAACATTGTGTCCTACCGAGCATTCCGAAATCAATATTTTCATCAACGCTTTGCGCAGTCTTTAAATCCGAGTGTTAAGGGTGTATCATCAGTATGGAACCTAGACACGGATTCTCTAAAAAGTTGTATGGAGAAAGCCCTAACAGGTCCGCGCACCGCCTGCGTAGATATCAAGTACCAGTTACTGCTGGAACGAGGAAAACAATTGGCTGTGAATCCAAGGTTCCGGAACTTGATGTTCTCGGGAAATACGGAAATAATTGAGAATGCTTTTATGGCTGTGCCGAAAAATTCCATTTACTTGCCTGCATTAAACTGGTATATAAACGGCGCAAGGGAAGCTCATCTGATCACAAGGTGGGGCTTAGAATATATGAGAGAAACACGCAGGCGTGCAAGGGCAGCAAATATAACCCGGGCAGATATTACCGAACATGAAATTGATGAGCACGACGAAAATTGGAGCCCTTTGAGGATGAATGATTTTAAGTTTGTATTTATTGCATTGTTCATAGGATACTTGACGTGCGCCACTGTATTTATGCTATAAAAGTTAACATGAAAATTGGAAGTTCGTTGTGGCGGTCTGATTTCAACGCACGAATTTATTTACTATTGTCGTTAATCAAATGAGATGACAACTTTAAACCTATGAGTACCCTGACGGATATGTTTAAATGGAGTCCGTTCTACGGTATTGCTATAATATATTGGATTTAGCAGTTATAAGTGATGACTGCACTCAGAATAAACATGTTCGTTACATGGTTGTATCTATGCCAACATAGGACTTAAAATATTAGATTGTCTGCTAACATATGCAAAAATTAGAACATATTATATCTACGTACGGTAGGCTGTTTCTGATTTTTCACTGCATTTGTACCTGTACTTTCCATCCCCCTTGTACTTGTACTTTCTACATGTACTTTCCGTGCACGTGCTTCCATAAAATTAATTGTTGAGGCTCAGTAAAATGCCGTAATATGGTGAAGATGGTTCGCTTATCATTAGTCTTAAAAATCACTCAAGTCAACTACACGCATTTACAATTTTAAACGTTTTTATTCAATTAACAAACTGCGAATTCGAACAGACAACTCGACAGCTTAAATTAACTTGACTAAGATTAACAATCGACAAGAGAATCGAAAAACAGAACAGAACCCCGGCACCGCAGATCACACTCCTTTTATACCAGAAATATTCCTCTTTTCTTGACCTCTAATGACCTCTGATCTGACGGCGCGCTCGACGGCACTTTTACATTTTACCATAAACAAATACTTTCTATAGCAACCTAGCATAACTAACCCTAACGATTATTTTCATACATCAACCCTCACAAATAGTCGTACATCAACCCTCACAAATATTCGTATATCAACCCTCACAAATATTCGTGCTGAGCCCTCACACATATTCAGGCCAGCCCTAACCATTATTCGTGCTTCTAATATTTACAACATTTTAATATACATATAATTAAACTAAGCTCCTCTTGCAGGCTCCAACAGTCATGCTATCATCCGTCAAATTAATTAATGCATTTTTTCATTTTGTGCATACATCATACCCCATAGCAATAATCTCATGTTGCTACCAGAAGGTATATTTTTCAGAAAACGGGTCTAATCTTTGGATGTAATGATGTTTTTCATTTGGAAGTCAGTATATACACTTCAATAGAAGCAATCAATTAAACATCCCATAGATTTCCCCATCTCGACTGGCTTTTATGGACGATATCTGTTGACGTTATTGGAAAGTTGTATAACGTTTGCCAAATATCGTGACTGAACACATTTTTCCTATCAAAATGCTGAAAACGATGGTTTCTTGTTTGTGTTACTGGAATATCCCAAAGAAATGAATATGCACAATATGCTTTGAATTCGACATGTCATCTCATTTACAGGTTTCTTAAAAACGTACGCCTCAATTGCCAAGGTTAAAAGACTAATTATGTGTATCGCCGCAGAATACATTTTGATGTCGTTGTCCGACAAACTACCATGCATGAGTTATGGTACCATAAACGATAAAGGTGATCTCAACGGACGGTGATTCGCTTCACTAATGTCATTGAAATTCGCGTAGTAAGGAATACCATGGATTTCAGGAGTTTATTTGTTTGCGCGGGGAAATGCATCAATTTTATAAAATCCGCATGCAACTTTATTAAAATGGATACTTTATTTCACTGAACTCGACTTACACTTCTAAAGTGTACCTAGTTAGTGTTGATATCTTTCTACGTAATTGGACATTAAACAATATGTGGAAGGTAATAATACACCGGGCCCTCTACTGCGTCCTATCCGATTTTGTCTGCAATACGAGAAAGAAAGTCCTTTGCGAAACAAAGCGGATGAAGATCGGCGCTCTCTCTCTCTCTCTGTTCAACTGGTGGAACGCTACAACTTTTAATGCTATGGGAGCCAATCCTCTTTAAGATCTACTAGATGTGCAGTCTTCAGTCATTTTTAGGACGCCTCCTATTACCCGTTCCGACAATATCATTACACGACTACCAAAATACCACAACATAATGACATGTTGGCTATACCAAACACCAACATGCATAATTTAACACTTGTGTTTAACTTTGAGTGAACTGGAATCAAAGGAAATTCAGGTTTCCCATCAATTCGTCCAATACGATGAAGGAAATTTCACTTGCAACTGGCGTTAGTATTCCAGTTGGAGAGTGCAGAAGAAAATTAACTAGAATGGTGATCCATTTCTGATTGCTAGCACAATGTATGACGCTAGCGGTGCCATTATGGACAGAGATATCATGGCTTCAAAAAAACACAGAATTAGCATAAGTAAAAGAAATTTATTGTAAGTCACTGAACGTCTAGATCGTGGTAGATATTTATGCACTAGTCCTTTCGTGGATTGGAAGACGGAGTTGAAGAATTGACACAATTCTAACGCATTATGATTCATAGCAACAAAAACACCAATACTGGCAACTTTAGAAATTAGGTTGAATCCGTGATAAATTGTGGCTAATATGCTATTACTTGAATGATTAATATACACATTTATAGGCGAAATGATACAGGTGGCGAGCATGTACCAATTCCATGCCAACTGGTAACTTCTCCTACGGTGTCCGCTTACAATGAAGTCGTAGCGTGATTTGTTTAAGGTGAACTTAGTTAGTTAGTTGGTAAGAATTAGCATCTTCCTGGGTCATTACGCTAATTGCATTAATATTGTATATCACTTTTACTAATCTATCACTTTCACTATAACTTTCACTAAACTTTTTTTATTGTTGTTGATCTTGTTTATATATAAACAAGACGATAAAATTCATTCATACTCATTATTGTATAGGGAACGTATGCCACTTATAACATCATAAGTACATGAGAGGTCACACCGACATTCTGTTTTATTGGCTCTCATGTCTATTATTGTTTGTATAGCAGCTTCTTTAAAGGTACGCGTATTTTCTATCTTTCTTATTTCTTTAGGCGGTTTAATCCAAGCTAACGTGCATCTGTGTTGTAAGTAGTTACTACACTCATGCCTATTTACAGATTCAATTGCTTTACTCCTAGTGTTCACTTCAAAAATTGCTTTCTCATTTACTACACTGTTAAGGGGCGTTGGATTGAGGCTTTTCTTCGACATCAAACCAAGCACTAAAAGTTTTAATGTGCACATTTCACTTATTTGTAGCCACTCAACAATCACTCCATCATACTTCTCATTTTTCTCAGCATAGCGTACTAGACTTGTTGCATTTTTTATTATTTTGTCGACACTGTTTATGATTTTTTGGATGCATCTCCCCACACCGCGCACATGTAATATATTTTGGTCATTACTAATGAGTCTATAGCTATCCTGAGCTGCTTAGAGGTGAGCAATTTCTGTATCGTTCTTAATTTCCAGAGAGCCTTGTTAGCTTTTGAAGAGATGTGATCTGCATGATAGTTCCAGAGTAAAGACTGATCTTTTATAATGCCTAACGACTTAATTTTCTCACTGCATTTTATCACATTGTCTCCTTTTTTTACAGTGAACGTTAATGCTTTATCTCTCATCTTTTTATTAGCGTGTATCATAAGTTCATTCTTGCTTACGTTTAGTTCCAAATCATTCTTTGAAAACCATTCACAGAGCGTATTAGAGTCACTCTGTAACTCAATCATATTCTCTTCTATGGAATTTATATTTATTTCTTTTCCTGTTTGGCTGTCATCCGCAAACAGGACAATTTCACTATGGTTTAGGTCTTTGAAAATGTCATTTATATATAAAGCGAAAGCCATACCACTTAGACACCCGCCCTGAACAATACCTCTCTGTGTATTCGTTAAAGAAGATACACCGTTACATTGCACAAACTGTAATCTACCATCCATATATTCACTCAGCCAACTTGAGTCAATATTATAGGCTTCTAAATTCATAAAAAGGATTTTTCTAGTGACAGTATCGAATGCTTTTTTAACATCCAGTGTTAATATCGCGTACATGTTTTTTCTCTCTAGAGCTTCCTTTGCTTTGCTCACCACATCAAGTTCTTAATTGGGACCGAATGGAAGAAGTTACAACCCTCTGTGATAACTAAACTAAAAGATTGTGAAACCGCCAGTGCTGGCATATTGTATCCTATTTTTGGAACGGCTACTTTGCAAATATTGGAGGTCCTTTTTTACTGAAGCAGGTATTCGATTCCTTCGGAGAAGTTTCGATTGACGTTGCAATTACGTGTTCTTATATACAGGCCGTAAACTTTAATTATAACAGCCAAGCTAGTCACTTATATAAATGAACCGACCCCGTTCGTGTCACAGAATATTTATGAAATTAATTTCACGTCAGGGTTAAACGATAGATAATGATCTAAACGACTCATTAAATTAGATAGGTATCACGGCACGTGGAAGGGGACGCACCTTTTGACCTCCTTTTTCGCTTAAATATCTTAAAGCCGCAATGCATACCTTTTCATTGCCGTTTAAATTGATCAAGTTATTCAACGATCTGTGCGAAAGTAATAGGAGTTAGTAAATGTTAACCTGTCAATATCTTACTCTGTTATTTTTGGTAGAATAATTCTTGTGTAAGCGTATTTCCTTAGGAGAAACATATATCGTCAAGAGCTTTATGGTGATGGGAAATACATCAGGTTCAATTTAATGCATCTATATTGGTTACAACCCGAATAAAATGTTGTATTATTATTTTTTTCATATTTCGGTTATGCAAATACATTATCATGATAATATGCTTTTGCTGTATATTCACATCCATAGTTCAAGTTCAATCGTGTATAATAAATTTTAATTATTTCCGCTACATGGGTAAGCACGACGATTTTTACAATAGAAGTAATTAATTCGACGGCGAATGTCGGTTCAAATTTGGTCATTTTTAACCAGTCTCAGATTTTGTAAAGATCCGATGGCCCAAAGCACACATACTACTAATTTTGACGAAGAACACACCTAGCATGGAATTGAATAGGAGTAAGTGCTGAGATATCACTTTGAAACTAATGAAAGCATCAACTAAATTATTACAACACAACTATTTTGAGGACGTAAATTAAAGACACACAATGACTTTCTTCAGCCAGCAATTTTTATGTATTGATTAGGTGAACATATCCAGATATAGACATGCAGGTAATTGCGAATTGAAAAGTTCATTTGAGATTATGTGTACCGTCTGTGAAATATATTTCTCAAAATGTCTCAACTGTGCCACTCGACTTTGTTTGTAAAACGAGAAAGAAGGTCCTCTGCAAAATGAATCGAATGAATAGCGGAGCTCGTTCTCTGTCCATTTGATGAAACTCCCCCAATTTTAGTGCTATAGGTGCACATGCCATGTACATTCTCCTTGAGTGACAATCACCGTTTATTTTGCGAGCACCCGCCAGTATCCCTTCCGACAATATCAATATTTGGCTGCCCCAGTCCAGTATAGTACAGCAAAGTACCGCGTCGACAGTAGCAAATATCATCAAGCATATTTGAACACCTCTTCCGAGTTTACTGTGAAATGCAATCAAAGGGTACAATGCAAGTATTGTCGACACGGACCCACAAAACTGAAAATTTGGCCACAAATAGTTTTGTAAAGCTTGATTGCAAATAATCACGAGAATTTGAATTTGACGATAGAGTGTAAGAACTTCCACTATTGGTCCGTTTCCTAAATAGGTCAACTTAACTAGACATCTGAAATTTATAGTTACACGGCATGTTACATGAATTCATTAAATTTAGTTGAACGCATTAATACATGTATGTATTCAGATACCTTAATTGTTTCACATTTACGGTAATTTCGTTTAATGCAATAAGCGAAATTGAGCACGCAGCCGCCCCTAATATTCCGGTCGGAGAGTGAACTAGAAAACTAACAGCGACTGTGTACCACTTATGACTTCCCTCAAAGAAGTAGGACGTGAAAGGTGCTATTACGGACAAAGTTATCATTGATTCGAAGTAGCACAAAAGGAGTAGCGGCAGCAATAATTTGTTTTCGGTCGCGCGACGGTAACATCTTGGAAGATACTTATACACTAGTCCCTTCGGAGATTGAAAGATGCAATTGAAGAATTGACATAATTGTAGCGCATTAACAGTACCAACTACAAACACGGCAATGCTGGCAATTTTTGTTGTTAGTTGAAATCCGTGGTATATTCCTTCTATTAAACGCTGACTTGATACATTATACCAGGTATCTATAAGCGAATAGCAGAAACTCGTCAGCATATAACATTGCCAAGCCAACTGAAATATTTTCCTACGTTCCTGGATTACAGTTAAATGGTAGCCTGATTTCCTTAACGTGCATTCGAGTGGAATCAAACGGAAAAATTTACTACCATTTGTAATGACTAACTTAAAAACTTGTGCGACTGCCAACGTCGGCATGTTAAAATAGTTTTGTTCCGAGTGTTGTTTACGGAATAGTGGTGTCCTTCAATTTCAAAGGAACACGTATTCTGTTTGTGTGGAAGAGTTGCGAACATTTGCTCAAATACCACGACTGTACATATTCCTTCTGCTTCGTGAAGCTTCATAATATATTTCACGAATGTGTAGGTAAGTCAATTTTAATTATAACTGAAGATTTTGTCACGGATATGGGAAAATGCCATCGCATCCAAGCCTACGTGTTTGCAGAAGAAAATTATTTCCATGACAGTGTAAATCATTGCAAAGGATCTATAATTTATGATATAGAACGCCCGTACCGGCAAAAGGCCGGTAACGCTGCCAACCATACAACATTAGGGCATTTTCTACTCTCGTGGATGAGGAGCAAATAATTAAATAATTATTTCAAAAACATCTTTTAGTATGACAAATCCTAGGAGACAACGGTAATATATCAGTCCGCGAAATACATTTCTCATGTTGTCTTAAATGTTCTACTCAAAATTGAACGTGCGCACGTGGTATTAAAATTAGCAATTTTAATAGAAATTCAGGAAATATGTCACAAATTGGTTCAATAGTTTCAGGGCCATTACTTCCGTTTGTTTTTAGCACCAACCATTACCATGAAGAGATCATAATTTTAGTGTTATTGGTTTAATACAGGCAATGACAGCGCTATCAGGAGGATACTTATTTTGCTAAAAATTGGAGACGCAAATATAATAGCACGACGTACTAATCATTAAATTGTCAGATTCGGTTGAATAAGATATTTTTGCAGCTTGACTTCACTATCAACCCCCAACCTTCTAGTTGGTGATGTAATCAAGTAATGGAAAAAATTACGCCCGAAAGTCATTTAGTCTCATCAATCAATATTTCCTAACCTAACAAATTACCATTATGAACCAATAAAGAATCCGTTACCGACAGTGGCCAGTGAGTCATCCCAATCAGAATATGCGGATTGTGTTAAAATTGGGACCTACAAGCATGGTGAAATTCAAATTCAAATAAATTTGAATGGTGAATAAAATACTGTAATCAACTATAGAGAACAAACTTGCTTGCAATCGTTAATTAAGTATGTCAAGCGACCTTGCGAATTTTACCTAATAAAAATTGTCTGTAGAGACAATCATTATGTCTGAATGCTAATGGGAAAATTGAAAATGTATAACCGGCCATTTCATAATGTGGTGTTTGAGTAAAAACTCGACCATATTTCAAGTTAGAATTACCATAAGAGAGAAGATGTGACATTGATGAACTGATAATGGTACGGATTGATTTATATAAAATACTTTCGTACGAACGGATGACAACATACTAAATGAGATTATTTTTAACTTCAAACCCAAATTGAAATTTTTATTTCGCATTTTACATCGCGACGGTATGATTTCCCGGGTTACAATTGAAACATTCATTGCGTCTGAACGCATATGATGAAATATGTAACGGTAACTCCTAGTACCCTTGCAACGAACTCGTATGTAATAGTAGTGTCCATTCCAATCTTAATCCCTATATCATGCGTGTTAACTTTATCTATTAGAACGTGCAACTCCGGAATATCAAGGTGTTTAACCTTTTGCTCAGCCGTCAAACAATACTTTAGCCACCGAATATGTAATTCCAGAAAAGTTAATATTAAAAGGCACAGGAATATAAAAACAATTTTAAATAATCTTCGATAATGTCACCTGGTGACTAGTATCCGCTGAAATGGTCAAAATTACCCACATGCCCATCAGAAATATGGTCAATAGAATCCACTGTCCTCATGTACTATTCCGACCATTCTGAACGAATACTGCGTCAACACTTGTTGAGTAATATAGTATCGCCTCAACGAGAAAGCAAACAATGTTCCAGCTCACTATCTCGTTAACAATGTTGGAAATTTTTTCCAGATCCATGTAGCCTCTTCGCACATCAATCCAATTCAGTTTCTTGGTGTGTTGACTTATGTGTTTATGATTTGCTTGAAACCAATTTTGCTGAGTGAAATTTGGATTACCGCGGCCTTCATACAGGCTGTTTCAGAGATTATGAGCAAAGGCATAGATGTGTATCCACAAACTAATCGCCAATACGAGCAGCAAAATATCCGCGGCAAATCCCAAAACGTGACGCTGGAAATAGCTCACTGATCCAAACGCCACAAGAATATAGTCCATTGTTGCCCAATTTGGTAGATTGTTAACGTCGCTGCAATTTGATGGCGTAGTATCCAAAAAGAAAGCGTGTCTGTAACCAACCAGCAGCCTTTCTAGCCACATTTCTACGGACCACCCAAATGAACTTGTAGCATCCAAGCCGATTCCTGAGAATATAATGAAGAACCTAGCAACGCCGTAAAGAACGGAAAAGAAGGCGACAAAACAGTTTGTACGACGTGCTGTTTTTTCGTCAATTTTGCAAATATCACTGATTTGAGAAAGTTGATACAGTAGTTCGAGGAAACTATCCATTTTAGTCCAGAGTGCCGTGACAAGTACCATCTTCATCATCATACTTGCCATGGCATCAAAGAGCTGAAAGTAGGCTGCAGGATCTTGAGAACGTTTTGGATATTCGTCTCGAATTATTTTCAGTAGCCAGAAAATGGAGAGCATTATGAATAAAACAGAAAGTATTTTCTGTGGCAGCCACGTTTCGGCAATGAATTTCAATTTGCTTGGAGACTTTGCCAGAATAGTTTTAGGGGGAATGGCGAATGTCTGATTTGCGATTTTACTCTGCTTCTCTTGTTCGCTACTGTAAACATTTGTTTGGATTTTGAAGGGGGAACAGAGAAACAAGTAACAGAAATTGATGACATTTTTACAACAATTGTAACGCTGGCACTGGATATATTTTCTTTCGTGACTCCATTCAATGTTAATTCAAATTGAATAGTACAAAATAAACTGATATTAGATTTGGGTGCGAAATTTCCAAATGATATGCAGTTCAGAATTTTTGCACTGAAAATGTATCCTGGGCTTATACCAAAATTGCTACTATTTTGCGGATAGCCACTCTTCTCAGCAAACCAAGTGTTAGGCTGACTGGTCGAGGACAAGTATATTGTTTGGAAGTAGTCACCAAGGTCAAAGTAATTCTACATCCATTCAATCATCGGCTCAGTCAACTCGGCATATCAAATTTCTTTGACAATTTGTTTAACTCGCTCGTCCGATTAGTGGAGAATGCATGTGCGGGAAATTGTTAACACACTTCATTACGGACCGTGTCAACCTAGTTGTTAGTTGCTGAATGTCATGGTCAAGAATATTGCTGGAAATTATAAACATAAGTAAATGTTTCACGCTTATTGAATATAATGATTACAACGTTAAAAATGCAGGAATATTTTTCTATTCCAATTTGCCCCCGAGTGCGACCATATTTCCATTTTGCAGAAGCTAACTGGAGCATGAACTTGCTCAACAGCCATGCTGCAAAATTTTAAATTGTGGCGTCGATTGCTGCTAGCGCAAATATGTGATTGATTTGTTCCTTTAAATGTAAATGTAATCAATGCGCTTGAAATTTAAATTCAAAGTAATTAATCTAATAAAATCGCATGAGTGCATGGCTTGTGATATATTATTTATTATTTTGTTTTGCATTATGAGTTAGGGGACATGGTAGTGCTTTCCAGAGTCGTGATGAATTATCTCAACCCATATATTTCAGGCATAATACGCGCAAAAATTGCTGAAATTTCAAAGGACCGCATTTCCAGTAAACATAAGATTGCTATGCATTGCTGCATTTGCAATTATTTCGAATACCATTTAGTTTAGAATACACATTTTGGAGTCCACAGATCAAATGCTTTCACCTCTAATTATCATACCGTGTAGTGGGACAGAAATAATTTCAAATGATGTATGAGCAATCTAAAGTATCGATTACTCGTCACGTTGTATGTGTAGAGAAATCATCCGTAATTGCAAATCTCAAGTAAATATTAATTGATTGGTCACATTTTACCGTCTTCTAATGCAATTAGATAAATTGACTTATATAAATTAGATAAACTTTTAGTCAAATGAGTTAAAATATCAGTTGAGTTTATAAGGTAATTGGTTCTACAGATTTTAGCGAATATCAAACTGCTATTGTTACAACCATTTTAGCTGAAATATAATGTATGTTTGAATCCACATATGAAACCAAATATTTTACGGCTTACGGTCGCCGGTAAAACATGAGAAGTGCTCAAAGGAAGCCTGACGTCTTAAAATATAACTGAATGTCAAAGAAAGAAAAGGGGAATGCAGTGTAGTCCATTGATATTGGCATTGCCATTTAGGCGGTCAGTACTACCACATTGTCATGTGTGAAACATGTATGTTGAGAAGCGTGCATGACACACCAGAGATTGAGATCTGCTGGAGTTTAGAGAATGAAACTTGTGTAGACTTTGTGCTGAGCAGACATTGTTATATTACAACCGTTTTAATTGTTATTTAATATTAACTGACTACTTAATTAAGTTAGATGAACAAAAAAATAAACATATCTCTGTCATTCTAACATTGGTGACATTGGTTACTGACCATCATATATAACATGCACGGTCTATATGGTGACACGGCAGATAAATAAAATGAAAACAGCACTATTATAGAATAATACATATTGTCGTCAACAGACCTTTTGCGACCGATTTGATGTGTCATTCAGCAACTACGATTTAGGCCACTCAATGATAAACTAAGAAGTGTAAAACACAGGTATTCATTTTATATTTCAATTTGCACGGATATGCTATAGGCTTCCTCTGAGACATCGATTAGATTGGATTTGCACTTAAAATGCTAAACAAACAGGAATATACTTGCTAATTTTACCATCTCACTTCTCAGTTATTACATGGCAACAAGGGCCGATTCTAATCAGTTTTTGGTATGCAATACTGCCTTTGGTACAACAAACTGGCGTCCGTTACATTAGTATTTTTTATTATTATTTTTTATTATCAAAAGAAACTTGCTCGTAAAGGGCTTCGCCCATAGAGCTAAAAGGCAAAATTACAAGGTCATCATAGTTCTCCGATTTAACTAGATCATAATAATCACATAGCAATACATTCAGTAAGTTCCGTCTATATTAAATTAGTAATTACAAATTTTCTCCAGGTGCTGGAATTATTAACGTTATTAACTGATTTTTGTTACATACATCTTCATTTTTAGGCAAACTGACGTTGTTGGCGATTTTCTTATTACATAAATCGACATTTTGCATTCATTTACACTATTTGTTGACTTTTATAGATTGTTGAAATTTATAAATTATTATAACTCGTGGCAAATGATAACAATGACAATTTTTTAACTCTAATGACTGATTTGCCAATCACAATCTTTTGACAGCTTATGATGATAGCTAATGACTTATATGATAACGTAAACTTATACATCAATGAAATGCATAATATATTTTGTTACGTAGGTATATAAACAGTCGTGGTGAATGCTCATTAACACTTTTGACAATATTATACGATGACAGCACATTCTGTGACTACATTACAAGTTGCTACTTGTTTTTATTTTGAACAGTCAGCAAATTTATAAAACAACAGAAGCTTTAATTCATTATATATTACGATTCAACGTTCACTTTTACTTTGGTGCATGTTAAACTTAAGTAAGCTTAATATTATATAGCATTCCAAGTTGTGCGCGATTAAAAATTAGAAATGAAATGGCTTTGCTTTTATGGTGAATTTAGAGATAGAACCTGCTTACAGTAACACATTTCATTCATATCCCGACTCTCATTCCAAGATTTGATTACATCCTTCATCGTTGCTTTCAACTTCTTCACGAATTCATTAGATAGTTTTTGGCCGAATTTTTCAGGGAGGCGTTTCCAGTCCAGCAGCATATATTCCCCGCAAGTACATGAATGCGTCTTAAGCTTTTCTTCATTTTCCCGTAAAATTAGGTCCATCAGTAGGTCCATTTTGTCCTCTCCGAAGCCGTACGTGTTCCCAATTTGCCGGATATTATCAATTTTATCTTCAGTTTCCCGAAAAAGAATGTCATCCACAGGTTCCACCATTTCCGTAACCGCTTTGGCTTGCGTTTCGTCCGTGAGTGATGTTTTTCCTGTCCCAACAGGTTGTCCTTCATCCGGTTCTATACATGGTTGATTGACATGGTCTGGTGACCCATCAAGACCTGAACCAACTTCGATACTATTTTTGCCATTCTCGGTTGGCACATCATCAGTGATTGAAACTTTTTCACCAAACGCTTTTAGCTTGTGACAGTTTCTAAAAATTGTGCGTCTTTCACGCCAGTTAGATAACGTCACTATAGCGACTGAATGCGCTGGCCTTTTTAACACGTGCACTTTTTTTGCATGTACACTGGCACCTAAAGCCGTCTCAAAGAAACTATTAACAATTTTAAGAGCTTGGTAACTGTCCACGCCCTTCAACTGTTTCAAACCATGTATAACAACGTTATTTTCGCTGTTTGACTTATACCCGGCTAGTTGTTCGTTACAAGTGCTGCTTTTGTTTTCACGCCGTCCCACATTTGAGTTTTTTAACTGCGCTTCACGGGCAACTAATTTATTTAAACACGTATCAACTTCAACTTTAATGGCAAGTAGATTGTTTTTAAAGAGTTTCAAAATTTCAAACTGATTTATTGAAATTGTGTCACAAGTATTTTGTACGCATGATAGCAATTCTGCTACTTGTGCCTTGCCAAAAAATGAAAAACTTTTATGCACTGCATCGTAATGCTGATGCGATGCTTGCAAAAATGATGTCATTTTATCTCAATACACTAGGTACAGAAATATGATACTGTGTGACAGCAAAACAAACTTAATTGCTTTTGCATTGATTGACGAGAGCAAATCTCGAGTTGTTTCACTCTTCACGGCTCAGACGGAACTCATAACCTAACCGTTACATTAGTATTGAAATGGTCTTAGCTTGAATGAAATGTCGCATTGAATCCACATATCAATTTGATTATTTCTAACTTGTCAATAACACGCGATGTAGTGAAGCTCAATGGCTGCATTTAGCAGTCGTTGTTAGTAACGCTTAACATTTCTTTAATTTATCCATTTTACATATATGTTCTGTGCCGGTTGAAGATTTGTCCTCATCACAGTCAATCGTATGTGATAGGAACTCCATCAAAAATTGCTATCTGAAATAAATTAGAGTTGGAGTGTTCATTGTTTACAAATTAATTGCGCAATAAAAAACTCATTTAGAGTACGACATAAGTCCCTACTCTAGCAATATTTTATTGTGCGTAAGTGCAGTTGTCAGCTATACTTAAACACATTCATATGACTCTGATTCAACTACTCCGTTTAAATAAATTAACAGTACATTTTCTTCGTATTCACTTTATGGATGATATCATCAATGATTAAAACATGTGCTAATTGCTTATATAAAAAAATTCAAGCAATGGCAGTTGCAAAAGTAATATATTACGAGGAGAAGATATATCAGTATGTTATTTTATCAAAAAAATAGGTACTGGATTTCCTACAAATTACCTTTTATTTGAACTCCTGAAACGTTCTTTCTTACTGCCGAACATTTGACCTGTTGCACCAAGAATGGATGATTGGTACAACTGAAAAAACTCGACGGACATTGACAGTCACCTTTTTGAAGGAGGAAACCACTATTTGACGACATTGAAGGCATGCTGAGAGCAGCCAACCAATAATATCTTTGACTACCTTTCTAATTTTCCTAAAACTTTCAATCAATGCAAGCACTAACGCGACAAAGCAAAGTAAAAAGTACATTTGAAATATGTCCGCGAGTTTGTACAGATCAATGGTGTCGTTCACAAACAGCGGAGCCTCAGTGTTGTCCTTTCTCCTTTTAAATAACTTTTTCCTTAAGTTGACCAACCAGAGCTTCTGTCCTTTGAAATACTTCAGCATGCCGCTTTCCCTAAAAGTTGAGATGGTTCGTCCAACCCACACCCTATTTACGGTATATAAATACCAAAACGTTTTCTGGGTGCCAAGAATTTCTGGAATCACATGACAATGTATCCTTGTTTCTGTTGAATTTCTGTGGAGCCTACTCGACATGCTTCTTAGCGCCATTAATGACTCGTCAACTCTGTAATCCGATCGTGCAAGAATATACCGGCTTCGAAACACCAAATTTAACGCATCTCGTTTGGTCCCAATGATAATTTCAAAACCCGGGTTACGTCTGCCAGAAACGAGGCGGGATCGTAATAGCTCGTCAACCCACGCCAAGTCCGGATCCTTTCTGTATCTAAGTATCTTATAATTTTTGGCTAGCGCTTGGTCTATTGATTTTATGGGAACGATTTTTTCCGGAATGATAACAATACTTGTGATTCCATTCCCATAATAAGTTGACATCAGAGCACCACTAATTGGCACAACAATAAACCATTTCTTCTTTCTCATCATCTCACTGGAATACTGTCCAATGAACACTCCGATTACACCAACAACCTCTAGAATGTTTAGTATGCTTAATCGACGCTTTGCGATTAATGAAGCTAGTAGCAAATTGAGTAGAGCGAACAAAAACCACATGTCCAAATTAAATGGTGCTAGCCACACAGATTGGTTACCACCGACCATCGACCTAGTTTGAATGCAGTACACTGCTCTCCGGATCCTTGTATCGTAAAAGTGTAGTCCGGTTCGCTCTTCCTGTGAAATCTCTGCAAACCTGTAGCTGTAATGGCAGCAAAATATGTACTGGTTGTCGTGTTTTGTCCGTATATCGATGATATACCTGACGCTAGTTGTTGTGAAGTTGTGTTGGGCGAGAACAGAGATGAATAGTCGCCCCTTGTAACTACATTTATAAATGTCAAGATAATGTGCATCAGCGCAATTATGCGCGGATTTCTTGTTGGAATCAAATCCAATATGGCCAACGTAGATTCGTCTGCCATTCGCATTAGAGAACATCCGTTGGTGTGTCGTAATCGGAAATTTGAGATAATCTGACAGCGGTGGATTCAACTTGTTACCACAGTAATTGCTGCAAATCAAAGTTAAATGGCTTTTAAAGCCATTGGAGGAATATCTGAAAGTGAGAACAATTTTGAGGGCGGGGTAGTTCCTCTGGTAACGTGGGATAAATTTCTGCCTGAAGTGACTTGTTGTAATTAGAATGAAAATGGAACGGGGAGACATGGCGTATTTGATATATCTGGTGAATATATTTTGAGCGCCTTTCTGCTTGATAGGGTACAGGAATATACTTTTCGGTAGCGCGAATTTCAATTCTATTGGTGGATTAGTGGCAGTCATGTTTCCAATGTCATGATTTATTACTAGACGTTGTGTTTCGGAGACTTGTTGCAGATACTGAACTATGCAGGGATGAATATAGAGAAGGAAACTGTTGTGTTCAAGGGACAGCACATTTGTGAATTCAAACAAATGTTTCTTGTGGGGAGTAAGAGATTCGCATGGTTCCGTGTTTATGCTTTTTACAAGGGCTATGATTATCCCATATATCCACCAATTCGAGGCACAACGTCGGTTCATACTTACAAAGTATTCATACCAACAATACTTACGAATTCGGCCAACTTCCTACTCAGTTCCACTTAAGATTGAACATCGTTATGCTAGGAGAACAATGTTTAAATATCACGACCGGGCTGCTCCAGGATTCTTACATCTTCTTTTTAGGAAGCGAATATTAGTGCTGATGTATTCTATCGTTCTGTAAGGAAGAATTTTCCTTCTGATCTGGTACAACATTAGGGTAATTACTTTTATTGATGGCGGGTCCAAGAATGAAATGTAATGATGCCATCACGTGCCACTTCTCGCCAACATATAGTTAGCACCACATACTAATATGTCGAGTAGGTATGCTCCAGATTTCAATTAACGGGAGTACTACGGGAGTACGAACATACCACATATTGGTGGTAGGAGTGTCTTGACGGAACGTTATGCGACATGGCATTTGTATGCCATTGCGTATGTGTAATTTACGAGCATTAGTATTATCATGTGGTACAGTTTTGGTGGAAAATGATAAGATCAGATTAAATGCCAACTACAGGCTTGCCTTCTGAAATACGGACTTGTCTCTTTACCCATTGCGATACACGCAAGTTTAGTCAATAAATGATGGTGAAATGATCAGTAAGTTTTCATTGTTGGGTAAGGTGTCGGTATAGTTTTAAATTTTCCTGGCTTCCCAATGCGGCGCGGGAAACTGCGATAACGCACTAATTGGAAGCAGTAATAAGGAAAATACTTGAATGGAGTGATCCGAAGCCTTTAGCTTTGGAAAGTGGTTTTGCGCTTGACGATAAAAAATTATTTTACATTTATTTTGAATTTCAATGCCACAAATTCAACATTGGCAATGCTGAATATGATCTAAATAAACAAATTCATCTTTCATGACTAGAGGTATTAACTTTAGATTTGCACGCATGTTATGAAATAGTTAACAGAGATTCCAACCTCTAACAACATGATATAGCATTCATTATCCTGTGTAAAATACAAATTTTACACACCGACTGTTAGTCTGGACAATAAATCCTTTTGAACCTTTCCTATAAGCAATAATGATACAACTGCGGATTACCATTCTCGTCATATAATATAAGTTATGTTGTGAAAACAGTTTCAATGTTAATGATGCAGCAAATTAGAGAAAAACTATTTCGACGACGATGCAATTGGCCTAAACAACGGATATAAATCAACTCAACAGGTTGATTTGATATGTAAATAAGATGAGCGTATAGATCTGTGTGTGCGGTAGGGTGAAAAGATAATTAAAAGTTGCTATTTTACTTGTGATTGTCTCTAAACAGAAAAAACTGAGATATGGGGTACAAAGTCTCTGCAGTATATAAGAACACATGCTCCGTCGTCGACCCTGTTGTAATTTTACATTTTTTCCATAATTGTTGTATGTCGGCTGAGTGTAACGATCGTCAATTATGTTGTTATAATAAATCTGCAAAGCATGTAAATAAGCCGTATTGTTGGTAATAAAAGCATTTGTGGTACCAACTTACCAAACCTCCTAATATAGCCATTATATTACGTTAGATTTAATTGAAATTTTAATTAAATTGAAAGTTGGTTAACATTCATTCCCTCTTCAGTCGCCGATCCTAACATTAGCATCGAAACAGACACATTTATGTAAAATCAAGGCTTAAGATGGCCAGGTAAATTGGGGAAATTAACCTGTTTCAGCCGATTTTGGTTTCTAGCACGAGAAAAAAGGTCCGCTGCAAAATAAATCGAAGGAGTATCGGAGCTCGTTCTCTATCCATTTCATGAAACTCTCCAACTTTTAATGCTATGGGAGCACACCCCCTGTAAGCTCTCCGCGACTGGCTATCACGACTTATTTTGCAAGCGTCTCTTAGTATCCCGTTTGATAATATCAGCGTTTGACTGCCCCAGTGCAATATAATACATTCTGATATGTTCACGATCACAAATAACATCATGCACAATTTACTGAGAAAACCAATCAGGGGATGTAATACAAGAATTGTCGTAATGGCCCCACAAAATTGAACAGCTGGCCACAAGAATGTTTGTAAGGCTTGGTTACAAATAATCACGAGTATCTGAATTTGACGGTACAATGTGGAAATTTCCCACGTTTTCTGCTCGCTACTGGATCTCAGTGGCAGTTTTACTAGCAGCCTATAATATATTTTACAGGAAACGTTTTACCCAACAGTGGATATATGTGAAAATATATTTGTTTACTAACAAACATTGCAATACCGTAAATGCTTCAAATTTCCGCTCATTTCGTCCAATGTAATAAGCGAAATTGCGCACGCAGCTGCTCCAAGTATACCAGTTGGAAAATGAAAAAGGAAGCTCGCAATAACTGTCGCCCATTTATGATTGCTGGAAAAAATGTATGATGTGAGCGGTACTAATACGGACAGTATCGGTAATAGAAGTGCATTGTGAGTCGAAGGGTGGCTATATCGTGGTGGAAATTTACTAACAAGTCCTATCGACGATTGGAAGATACAGTTGAAGAACTGACACACTTCTAGCGCATTATTATTAACTGTCAAAAAGACTCGAATGGTGCCAATTTTTGCAAATAGTTTAAATCCGTGGTATACTGATGCTAATAGACTTGTATTGGACAGATTGATATAAAACTTTGCAAGGGAAAGGACGAACGTCATCATCATAAAATACTTGCATGAAATTCTGTACAATTTCCTCCGTTCTCGGTTTACAGATAAATGGTAGCGCGATTTATTGAATGTGCCGTTGCGTGGGATCGAGCGGAAAAAATTGAACCTTTGCGAAATAACTAGGCTAAAATATTATGCAAATGCCAATGATGGCATAATATTAGATTTACGTTTACGGACACGACTATAGAAATACGTGTGTAAATGTTGCAGTAACATATATTTCAATCTGTTGAATAAATTTCACAAAAATTGTGATTATTGATTTTAATATGCAAAAATATTTACCATTTGTTCATGCTTTTCAAAATGGACGAGTTTGTTGGCTACTGTATATTATAAGTACCGATCTAAGTATATATATATATATATATATATCGGGAAACTTTCGTCAAAATTCTAATGCAAATTTCAAAAACTATTGCTTTTAAGTCAGTGTTATATTATGGATGTTTGCCAGACCAGAATATGAAATTGGATCGTTATCTTTGCATGTTGGATGATCCACCTATTCTCATTTATACTAGGACAGCAATGTTAGTGCTGCAACTACAATATTTTAATAATTTTCAATACATGAATAAGGATTAATAATCTCACGCCAACACAATATTCTTACGGCCGGTGACATTTGCTTCCAAATTAAATCATTTTGTGGTAACTTTGGATTCTATAATTAGTTAAATTTTATCTGTCGAAAATTGAAACATTGATTTCGCTTTGAAAACATGGTCGATATGGTAAACGGTAAAACGGTTGCATAAAAGACATTTGCGTTGACCCGAACGGTCGCAAAAGTCACGTCGTTATCATCAGCTACTATCTTTACTTTGATGTGGCCAAAAATAATGTAAATGATCGCTTGTTGAATAATGTTGAGTTGGGCGACTCACTACATTACTGTTTAATATTAGGAACGGATGGAACGCAGACGAGTGTATATTTTGAAATCATGATATGGACAAAACAATCCCAGTAATTTGGCGCAAACTTCAGTAAATAGCAAAGCAAAATTACGAAGACAATGTTTGCTGCAGATAGCGTGACATAAATGGCATACGATACCTCGTTGTTCAAATATGAGTAAGAAAAATGTATTAAATTATTTTTCCTTCAACAAAATGTTAAATACAGTTTAAGCCGAACAAATGAGGTCACATCTGGCAACCATACCTTACGCATCGCAAGAACAAACTAGTTACAATCAAGTAGTATTTCATTAATCGCATTAGTAAGGTCAAATATTGATGCATGTACGTCCTTGCATGAACTTTCTGTCGTTAGCACACATGAAATTAAGTTTGCCCTTCAAAATTTGGCAACTCAAACACATTTGTTAACGCATTAGGGGAAACATATTGAATCGCATGCCTACGATATCAAAGCATGTTATTACATATATCGCGATGGAAATTCGTATTCATTACATTTATTACATCATTTAAGTTCAACTCGTTGATTTTGTTTGAACTACGAGAAAGAAGGTTCTCTGTAAAATGAATCGAATGAACATCGGAGCTCGTTCTCTATCCATTTGATGAAACTCGCCTACTTTCAAAGCAATAGGGGAAAATCTTTTGAAAACTCTTCTTGATTGGCTATCAACTGTAATTTTGCGTAAATCACGAAGAATACATTCCGACAAAATTAGCGCTTCACTTCCCAAATACAATATACTGCAGCACAACATCATTACCACCACGGCAAAGAATAGCATGCATAACCTGGCACATGTGGTGATTTTGTTATGAAAAGCAATCACTGTATACAAGATCACGATTGATGTAACTGCCCCACTGAATTGCACGTTTGGCCATAGAAACGTCTGCAAAGCTTGGTTACAGATTATCACAAGGATCTGAATTTGACGGTACAGTAGGATAAGGTAGCACTCTAGTTGCCTATGATTGCACCCGACTGTCCACTTAACTAATACTCTGAAAGAAAAAAAAGACATTTTAAAATAAAAACGAGATTTTAAATTAACATATTTGAACATTGTTATACCTTAGGTCTCTCAAGTTTCTTGATATATCGTCTAAGGCAATAAGTGCAATTGCAGACGCCACTGCCCCTAGTATTCCAGTTGGAGAGTGTAACAGGAATGTAACCATTACCGTTGCCCATTTATAATGACTGGCGAAAAAATAAGATGACAATGGTACTACTACAGATAATGTCACCAAGATTTCCGAGTAAGATGATATCAAAAGTGGTAACATATATTTATTATAACTCGGACGACGGTTTATACGCAGTGGATATCTACCCACAATACCTTTCGGTGATTTGAAGATGCAGTTGAAAAAGTGGCACAATTCAAGTCCATGTACGTTAACCACTACAAGCACACCAATACTAGCAACCTTTGAGAGCACTTGAAATCCATGGAATATAGCTGCCATAAGACTGTCACTGGATAAGTTAGTGCGGAATGTGGCGAGGGCAATAAACAATGTAAAAAGCATATAGCAACTCCAGAACAGAAGTCTCCACTGTTGCTGGTTTATAGATAAATGGTACGCACAGTTACGTAGTCCGCACTTGAGTGGAATTAAAGAGAAACATTTGCAACCATTTGTAATGGCTATGCTAAAAAATTGTACAACTGCCAACGATGGCATTCTGTTTGAACTATTATGGCGGCGTTCGAATATTAATGCTGTCCTTTTTCAAGTGTATTTTCAAATTATGCTTGCGATTGCTTCGTGATCCTACCGGGATTAATCCGAACGTTTCAAACTTTTGAAATTGTAATTAGTTTTTTAAGCTAAATAGGTGGATCGGTATGTTGGCAAATACTAAGAATTACGTTCCATATAATCACTTTCCCGGTGATTGCCCACCCCTTTCATGTTGGCGTGCGTTTAGTAGAAGGCTGCTTAATCTCACAAGGGAAGTACTTTCGCTTAAGTCCTCCGAATTGGCTGAAAATTTGGATTTCTATGAAATCGGCGATGCTGAAAACCATGGAAAAGTTTGTTTCTGCTAAATGTCAAGTCTGTAGCAGCTGCAAGCAAATACATCAACAAACATCATGTTTCTAGGTAGTCTTGTGTCCCACTATGCAAGTATACGATGACTCTCCAGGAAGCTGTAGAAATCAATACACGATAATTTAAGACCAAAAAGTGTGTTATTACCAATTACATAATGCTCGCAAAAAGCTATGCCATTTCAACATGTGCCAAATCAGTCACCAAGTGTCATGGGGGCTACAAGAGTAGTTTGCTGTCGCAAATAAATGAATACTTTTTTACAGGTAGCGTTGCATGCATTTTGTCAATATCACCACTATGCATTCGGGCTATACCACAGTAATGCATTCGGGATATACAGGTGTAATACAAACGTAATGTTAATATTAGGATTTGCAATTCGTAAAATATAACTGTGACCCCTACACAACAATAACCCCTACACAACAATAACCCGTACACTACAATAACCCGTACACAACAATAACCCCTACACAACATTAACGCCTACACAAAAATAACCCCTACAAAACCATAACCCCTACACAACAATAACCCCTACAAAACCATAACCCCTACACAACAATAACCCCTACACAACAATAACCCCTACACAAAAATAACCCCTACACAAAAATAACCCCTACAAAACAATAACCCCTTAACTAAAATAACCCCTATACAACATTAACCCCTACCGTGAGAAAACCCATATACAACATTAACTCCTACACATCATTAACCCCTACACATCATTAACCCCTACAAAACATTAGCTATACACAACAATAACCCCTACACAACAATAACCCCCACACAACATTAACCCCTACACAACATTATCCCCTACACAAAAATAACCCCTACAAAACCATTACCCCAACACAACAATAACCCCTACACAACATTAACGCCTACACAAAAATAACCCCTACAAAACCATTACCCCAACACAACAATAACCTTTACACAACATTAACCCCTACACAACATTAACCCCTACACAGCAATAACCCCTACAGAATCATAACCCCAACACAACAATAACCCCTACACAACAATAACCCCTACAAAACCATAACCCCTACACAACAATAACCCCTACAAAACCATAACCCCTACACAACAATAACCCCTACACAAAAATAACCCCTACACAAAAATAACCCCTACAAAACAATAACCCCTTAACTAAAATAACCCCTATACAACATTAACCCCTACCGTGAGAAAACCCATATACAACATTAACCCCTACACATCATTAACCCCTACACATCATTAACCCCTACACAACATTAGCTATACACAACAATAACCCCTACACAACAATAACCCCCACACAACATTAACCCCTACACAACATTATCCCCTACACAAAAATAACCCCTACAAAACCATTACCCCAACACAACAATAACCCCTACACAACATTAACGCCTACACAAAAATAACCCCTACAAAACCATTACCCCAACACAACAATAACCTTTACACAACATTAACCCCTACACAACATTAACCCCTACACAGCAATAACCCCTACAGAATCATAACCCCAACACAACAATAACCCCAACACAACAATAACCCCTACACAACAATAACCCCTACACAACAATAACCCCTACACAACAATAACCCCTACACAACAATAACCCCTACACAACAATAACCCCTACACAACATTAACCCCTAAACGACAATGACCCCTTCACAGCTGTTATGTAAGAAGTAACAGTTTAGTAAAGGGTCAATGTTAAGTAACCCGTCATGTGGAAGGAGTAAGTGTAAGCGGTAACTGTAGTGTAAGGGGTCACAGATGAGTATCGGGTCACATATGACTAAAAGGTCATAGTCACGTAATTTGTTATGGTTGTGTAAGCGTATGGGGTCACAGTTGTTGTAGTTATATTTTACGAATTGCAAATCCTAATATTAACATTACGTTTGTATTACACCTGTATATCCCGAATGCATTACTGTGGTATAGCCCGAATGCATAGTGGTGATATTGACAAAATGCATGCAACGCTACCTGTAAAAAAGTATTCATTTATTTGCGACAGCAAACTACTCTTGTAGCCCCCATGACACTTGGTGACTGATTTGGCACATGTTGAAATGGCATAGCTTTTTGCGAGCATTATGTAATTGGTAATAACACACTTTTTGGTCTTAAATTATCCTGTATTGATTTCTACAGCTTCCTGGAGAGTCATCGTATACTTGCATAGTGGGACACAAGACTACCTAGAAACATGATGTTTGTTGATGTATTTGCTTGAAGCTGCTACAGATTTGACATTTAGCAGAAACAAACTTTTCCATGGTTTTCAGCATCGCCGATTTCATAGAAATCCAAATTTTCAGCCAATTCGGAGGACTTAAGCGAAAGTACTTCCCTTGTCAGTATGAATAAATCAATACAGGTTGTGATAAGTTTATTACTTTGAAGCGGTATTAGGAATGAATACACATGAATATTTGAACAGATTTTAATTGTTTTGCATAAAGTTTTGAAGGACGGGAGGTAGTACGAAGAAAGCTACAATTACCTTTTGTTCAGACCAAAACGGTGAACATAAGGCTAGTCGATATATGATATTATTGATTGTAAAATACATAACGTAATGCATGTTTTCCTCCAGTGCATGCCACTTTACATATTGCATGCCCCTCGGAAATGCTTAGTCGGATAAAAGTCTAAATCTTGTAAACAGTGAAATAGCTAAAATATAATTTGTATTGCAAATGTGCCACAACATTTACCAGATTTATGCGCAGTTAAATAACTTGCAATGCATATTCAGCCATCAAGAATTTAAGCATTGTGAAATGGTAATGATAAATAATTGGAAAGCCGATTATCTGCAACAGCAAATTATCTGCAACAGCAAATTATCTGCAACAGCAAATTATCTGCAACAGCAAATTATCTGCAACAGCAAATTATCTGAAATGCTAAGTTTCTTCAAAAGCTAACTATCTTAGATAACTAATCACTCCTCGAATCTAATAACCTTTATAAGCTAGTTATCTCTCAAAGTTAATTGTATTAAAAGCAAATTGTCGTCAAAACCACATTAAATTCGATGACGTAATATCTACATAAGCCCATTATCGCCAAAGGCTCACTATCGCCAAAAGCTTATTATCGTCACAGTCTGAATATCTTCAAAATCCAATTATCTTCCCGAATACTTCATACACTTCCAATTCTAATAATCTTCAAGTTTCAATTTCCACCAGGAAGCAATTATATTTTAACAGATAGTCATCTTAAAGCATTCCTTAAGTATTGAATATTCGACACACGAATGAACCGTCTTTTGCGATATTGTGGTGCAGGTGAAGAGAAACTGAAAGCCGTCATTCTCGACTATATGCCTTTAACTATATGTCAATGTTCAATATTGACGAATAGTTTGCGAAATCGAATATATCAACTAGAATCGAGTCCAAGTCCTTTCAGTGAGGCATATACAGTTCCAGTACGTTCCATTATATTTGAAGTTCCAACTTCTCAAAGTTTATTGTCAGTCAACTGATTAGCCATGACTTTAATTTACAATCACGTCAAAATGAGACAGATTACATTCGTTACTTGGTTAAGCGCACTAGCCATAGTAACCTCGTGACACCACCACCACCTTCTAACTTGAGTCAAATACTCCAATTGCTAGCATCCTATCATATATGTATACTTTGCAAGCACCAATATACCAGCTTAGCGTAGGAATGTAGATGGATGTTTTTTGAAAAGTCATGAAACGTGATCGAACAATTCAGTTTTCGCCGCGGACAAGGACTTTCGAAGATTAAGATTGGCTGTCAGTTACATAGCATGTTCAAGAAGGGCCATATATTTCAAATCAATGCACGCCGTTCGTGCGTTCATTACGGCCTCCTCCATACTACGCTTTAATGGATCGTTCTCCAATATCCAGTCGTCCGATACGACCCTTATATTTTGGTTGGATATCTTGCTCGGTCCCATGTTATTGAGTTGTTCAACATTTCTAGGAAGTTACTTAGCATCGCAATGTTTTTGGGCATCCTGTTATGTTTCCCTTGATTGGGCAGTAAATAAAGTAGCAAAATATGATTCGCAAAAACATAATGAGTGTGTTAAATCGGTTCTATCTGAGTGGTAAGCTTTTATCCAGCAGATCTAATATAAGTCGCTGGTTTACTGTACCGCATATTTTCATCGGCAACACATTTTATTCGCTCATCGGATACATAATTTTAAGCTGATCATTTTTATAACACTAGGGGTCAACTTGACCAACTGGATGAGTATTGCGGCCTCCAAAGCCTTGTAGCTATGTGTGCAAAATATATTTCACGAATTGTGTGAAGAGTTGATGAACATTAATATTGAAAATGAGGTGTCTTCTCGACTGACCACTTTTCACTGCACCAACGTTCCCGCAGTTGTGTAATTCAGATCCGCAACCCGTATATGTTAGGTGCGAATTCAATTGGAAAACATGTTTGTGTTGAGACACAACTGCCTAGTTTAGTCCGATAAAATGCTAATATAATGAATATTTTAGTGGGCAAATGATCAACTGTTTGGTAGGTCACTATGATACCCAACACGTTCAATTCAATTGGTAATATTAACGTTTGAAGAAGCACATCATTTTTTATGCATAACAAGAAAAATATGTAAATGTATTATTTATCACGGTTGTAATATTTCATGATTGGGTACAATCACAAGCTACTCTAGCATAATACATTGGCGATGTTATATTTACAACGGGTTTAATATACCCATTTAAACAATTATACAATGATTAAAACATGTATTCCGAATAGAACACATTTTATCCAAATGGCCACTTCTAATCCTAGTAGATGAAAATTATATAGTCGATGCTGCGTTTGCATTACTTGTGTACATATAGGATGGGATAACTGAAACTACCACTCTAGTAACCCTGTGTGCCACTTTTTTACAAATCGAGGCAAATACTACGCGACATCGAAGGCATGCAGATATTACACAATGAATTACAGTTGCGACTACATTTCTCATTTTCCAAAAGCTTTCTATTACTGCCATAAATAACGCGACGACACAAAGTATAAAGTACATCTGAAATATTTCCGAGAGCTTGTATAGGTCAATTGTGTCATTGACAAAAACGGGAGCCTCAGTGTCTTCCTTTCTCTCTTTAAATAATTTCTTACTTAAGTTAATCAACCAGAGCTTTTGTCCCTTGAAATACTCCATTATCCCACTTTCCCTAAACGTCTCGACTGTTCGTCCAACCCACTCCCTATTTACCGTGTATAAATACCAAAATGTTTTCTGACTGCTAAATATTTCTGGAATCACATGACAATCTATTCTTGACTCTGATGAATTTATGCGGAGCCTAGTCCCCATATTCCTTAGCATCAGTAATGGCTCGTCAATTCGGTATTCCGATTGAACAAGAATATACCTGTTTCGAAGCACCAAATTCAAGGCGTCTCGTTTGGATCCGTCGATAATTTCAAATCCCTGGTTTGGTCTGCCAGGAATAAGTCGCGACCGTAACTAGGACGGGTGTAAACCCGAATTAAAAAACTACCGGAAGTCGGATGTGACATTTTGAGTAATAAAGCACACATTTCATCTTCCGATACTTTAATCTTGAACTTTTCTGATAATTTAATTTTTGCCCTTTGGCCCACCCACACTTTCTTAGAGCCGCTACTCCGAAAGTTGGTCAAATTGACACATGGTGTGGTGACAAAAAATGATCAGCATAAAATTCTCTATCGGATAGGCCAATAAAAATTTTTACCCATAAGGGTGCATGGGCAACCTTTCCCCCCACCGTACCCTTGCGGTTGGGCCCCGGAGCCCCAAAATCAATACCGAATAATCGTTTGACCTGAGGTACCTCTATGCCAAATTTGAACCAAATCGGTCAACGTTAACAAAAGTTATAGTGTTTACAGACAAACAGATTAACAGACACACAGACAGACAAACAAAACAATCGCAATAACTACCTTTATAAGCATTTCATGCTTCCGGTAGTTAATAACTCGTCAACCCATACCATGTTCAGATTCTTTCTGTATCTGACTATCTTATAATCAAATGCCAGCGCTTGCTCCAGTGATTGTACCGGTACGAGTTTTTCCGGAATGGTAACAATACTTGTGATTCCATTCCCATAATAAGTTGACATCAGTGCACCGCTAATTGGCACAACAATAAACCACTTAGTCCTTTTCATCATCTCACTCGAGTACTGTCCAATGAAAACGCCAATTACACCAACAATCTCCAAGATACTTAGTATACTTAATCGACGCTTTGCAATTAAGGATGCTAATAGGAAATTCATTCGTGCCATATTCATGCGGGAATCGAATCCAATATGACGGACGTAGACCCGTCTGCCATTCGCATTTGAGAACATCCGCCGATGTCTCGCTATCGGAAATCTGAGATAATCGGACAGCGGTGGAATCAACTTGTTGCCACAATAATTGCTGCAGACCACAGTTAAATGACTTTCAAAGCCATTCGAGGAAGCTCGTAAGCTGAGAACAATTTTTAGGGCTGGTAAGTTCCTCCGAAAACGTGGGACAAAGCTCTGTTTGAAATATTTAGTTGTTATCAGAATGAAGACGGAACGCGGATACATTACATGGTGAGAATAACTTGAGAATATGTTTTGTGCTCCACTATGATTAATCGGGTACATGAATACATTTTGGGGTTGCCCGAATCTAAATTCTATTGGGAAATTTCCAGGACGCATGCAGCCGCCGTCTTGATTTATTACAAAACGTTGTGCTTCGTAAACATTTACGAGAAACTGAACGATACATGGATGAATATAGATAAGGAAACTGCTCGGATCAGAAGACACCACATTTGTGAATTCGACCAGATGTTTCCTGTGTGGAGTAAGGGATTCGCACGGTTCAGAGTTCATGCTTTGCACAAGTGCTAGGAATATCCCAAATTTACACCAATGGGAGGTAGAAAGTCGTGTCATACTTACAAAGTAGTTATATCAACGAAACTATCCGATACGGCTAGCTACTTGAACATTCCCACTTAATGTTTTAAACCGTTGTGCAAATGAAGAAGGGTTCAAATAGCTCACATATGCGTTTATCCTGTTCTGGATTGTCACATCTTTTCCAAAAGCGAATAATAGCGCCTATGTAAGCTATCATTATGCCAAGAGCATCTTTCTGTCGATATGCTACAACATTATGCTTATTAAAATCATATAAGATGGACCCAAACGGTGAAACGTAATTACAAAATTAGTTAATTACTTTTCTCCAACATAAATTGGATACCCTCTGCTAATATGTCGGGTAGTTATGGTCAAAATTCAATTAGCTGGAATTACACATGTGTCCAAGAACATTAGAATTGCAGGTTACCACATAATATTGGTCGCACCGGCTAGATAGACAGTTATGCGGCATGGTATTTGTGAATTAAATCATAATAGTGAAATGGTATTACCGTTATCTACTTTCTCGACATGGTTTTAAATTTCCCAAGTTTCCCGGAAATTGCAATAACGCAACAATTGGTAGTAGTAAGCTAAATACGTGATTGAAGTCCGGAAGCGATAAGTCGGTGCTAAGAAAACACTTTGGACTTGGTGATTAGAAGAAAAAAAACTTTACATTCATCATGAATAGAATTGGAATAAATTTAATGTCGTAGATGCTGAATAACGTATAAATAAATAAACTCACCTTACATGACTGGAGGTATTATGGTATTAACATTAAGTTTGTACGCATATTATAAAATATGTAACGGTGATTCCCAGCACGTTTGCAACTAAACCGTAAGTTATGGTAAATACGCCACCTGCCTTAATTCCAATTTGGTTCGTGTTGATTTTATCTATAATGATGTTGAGTTCGGTGATCTGTACGCTTCCAACGTTTTCCTCTGCGCCCAGCCAATGTTTCAGCCACTGGATCTGTAATAATCGAAAACACGAATTATATTCTATAACTCATATTATAACTTTGATTATAACTCATATCGTATTTATCAAGTGGTCATATTTCCAAAGACCTGGTGGCACGTATCTGCGGAGATGACAAGTATGGCACACATCCCGCACAAAAATATCACCAGTCTTATCCATTGTCCCCACCGTCCTCTTTGACCACTTTGTAGAAAGATGGTGTCAAAGCTTGTCGAGTAAAACAGAATTGTTTCAAACAGAAACCATACAACGTTCGAGCTCACAATACCATTTATCAGATTTGAGATTTTTTCGAGATCCATGTACCCTCTTTTAACGTCAACCCAGTTCAGTTTTAAATTCTGATTATGCACATGTTTGCGGTTCACATGTAACAAGTTTCCCTTCACATCCTGGAAAGTTCCGGTTTCACTTAAGCTGTCTCTCAGATTTTTAGCGTAAGCACAAGTGGGTTGCCATAAGCTGACGGCAGATACCAAAAGCAAAATATCGGCCGTGTATCCCAGGACATGTCGCTGAAAATAGCTCATGCTTCCAAATATAATTAGTACGTAGTCGGATGTGGTATAATATTTTATTCTTATAACAGATGTATTTAATGGTGTTGTATCAGCAAAGAATGCATGTCGGGCGCCGACCAATATTCTCTGCAGCCACCAATCACCATTCCAACCTGAAGCATTGGAAGTAGTGTCAAGGCCAACTCCTGAAAAAATTGTAATAAATATTGCCGCAACGTAAAGTACACAAAGAAAGCTCACGCCATAATTTGTGTAGCGAATTGTTTTCCGGCTAGGTTGACATAAATCACTAATTTCACACAGTTGATTAAGCAGCTGACAAAATCCATCACGGTTTCTCCAAAAAGCTTTAATCAAGGACAGTTTCATTATGAAACTGACAACAGTGAAAAGAAGTTCAAAGTACTCGGATGGCTTATTGTTGGCTTTTGGATTTTCTCCTCGAACTATTTTGAGCAACCAGAAAATTGAAAGCAGGAGAGAAAAGGCGCTTAGTATTTTCTGAGGGAGCCACGTCTTAGCCACAAATTCACGTTTGTTTGGTGAGTTGGCGAAGCATGCTTTTGATTTGGTTGAAAACGGTAATGTATTCACTACAAAATTGTTGTCTTGTTCATTATCAATATCCTTTTCCAGGATTTTGAACGGTGAGCATAGAAAATAGTAACATAAATTTATGCAAATTTTAATCACGTTAGCAACGCCAGATTTGGGTGTATCGTCTTCCATGGTGGCTAATATTGCGGTCCTGATTGTGCTGCGAAGCAAAAACTAAATAGAATAGGGGTTTGTCGGCAACACAGCTATCATCAAAAATTCTGGTTTAAATCCGTCGCAAACGCTGATTGGCTCTTTTGATAAAAAATGTTGAAATTTCTCCCTACGTCAATTCAATTGTGCACCTGACACTTCCTTTGTTGATCATCAAAAGAAGTTTTTTATTCAAGAATACTTCTATTCATATGGAGACAACAAAGAGGTTGTATGCTAATTAGCCTTTTAATTGGTAGACGAAAAATTTTACTGTAGCGCGGAACGACGCTGCAAGTATAAAATTGGTCCAATTATTATCCGCTTTAAGGATTTACAATGTTAGGCGTAATGCGAACACAGACATCCGGGGAAATATTTTGTATAAACCACAATAGTAGAGTTGATGGGCTAATAAGCCGTTAAATTACTGAGCATACAATGTTGCAATAGAATTTATTGGCTCCTTTGACATATGATGAATCAATACACAACCAATTTGGACGGAAATAGCATAATATCACAATTGGTAACACAATGCTTACGTCGTATGATGGATTTATAAAAAGGCTTGCAGTACTAACAAATTATTCCCTCATAATGCCATGGGATATTCAAGCCTCCTGGAACCGCCGATATAAATTTCATCCAAGGACAAACATCTAACTACATGATATAGTATCCTTTACCACTTTACAATAGCGTGCATAAAGAAGCACAATTAAAATTTGTGATGGACATTGTCATTGTCATACATTGGCAAGTCCAACTTTTGCACATATACTGTCTGTCTGGGGTTAAGTATAAGGATTCATTTGAAGACTACAATTCGTGATCAAATATTCATTCTTTTGCTAAAACAGTTAAAAAAATATTTAGTGCCGCATCCGACAGGAAAACTATTTCGACAACGATGCAGTATAGTAAAGGTGTAGAAGTTGCTAGGTTAACTGATTAATTAGTACTAAATTAGCAGCACTCATTAACCAATGTTATAATCAAGAGTGGTTAGCGGAAGCGCACTAGGTAGCAATCTATCACGCCTTCACACCCGAATCAAAAGTAGAGCATTTGTGATGTTGGCATTCAATACACTCAAAAAATTAATTAACGCGTATTTAGTAAAGGCGAAGTGGCTTCCGCAGTTAATTGGTAGAGGCTGCTGTGAGACCCACATTCTTCTCATATATCCCATATATCCCCTATAGTTCCAAGGGCACATCTTCAGATTTCGTGCAATCAACTCATCACTCTGACTTCTAATATAAGCTGTCGTATGTAACAAAGCGACTGCTATGAACAGTCCAATTAAAAACGCTGCCGCAAACGCTATAGAAACAAAAACAGGTACAATTTTTCTGCAGTTGACTGCAATCCAGAGGGAAGCTGTAATTTGCACTTGTCCCAATATTACGAGATAGAGCAATATTTTACTGTGCACAAAACTTAGCCTTGCGTACACGACACGAAGGCGGACGTAACGTTTTAAAGCAGTTACATCATATTTATATTCCAAGTTGAGTTTGTTGAGGAATTCCATTTCGCTGGCAAGGAAAGGAAATATGGAGAAGAAGAGCATAATGATTATCAGCATGTCTCGAGATTTCGATATGAAGGATACAACGGTAAATCCAAATGAGAGTAGCCAAGAAGTCCATGATTTGCTCGGCTCGAAGCCAAACTGGTCGAATATTAGAAGCCATAAATCAATTTTAAGTAGCCGAAGTAAAAACGCTATTGGCGTAGTGAACTGATTGACGGTGAGCACTATCTGCAACATTAAGCAGCCAATTATGTCCTTGTGTACAGGTTTTTCCTTATCTTGCATCGAATTCATGCGCATGAAATGGTTGAATGCATCCGTTGAAGATTTCCCTCCTTTCACTATTTCCAGTCGTGACAACATGCAAATACACAGAGACCATGTCAGTATGTAAATCGCAATCCCAATTTTGACATATTTCATTCCAACCGGAGTAACACTATCCACTTTTAGTAATGTTAGCAAAAGTGCAAAACTACCAAGTACGTGTTGTGCGGCGTAGAAAAATAGTGTCAGATAAGTTGGTAGGGAGTCACTGGGCGGAAGCATTTCCGGAATATCGTTGGTGACAATTATCTGCATGGATGCTTTTGGTAAGTGGCCATACGTATGCTTGTATATTTTTAGGGCTAGCAGAAATGTTGGTGTAATCCATGGGGCGGGAGACGCACGTTTTCGAACGGAAGGAGGACCCGCCATGATGGAGGGCTGCTTTAACTGAACAAATGGCCAAAACCCCTTTCAAAACAGTAGTCTGGTTTAGTAAGAATAATAAGTTATGAAACGGAAACTTCTGTACACGGTTTCTGTTTCTATTGTCGGTGAGATGTAAGCGTTTGTGAATAAAGTACTTAATATACGATACCAGAACGAACAATTTTACCCTCAGGTTCTGTCATTTAACCGCTTAACGTTAAGAACTACATAGTTTCTTCGCGGAAGGTTGAATGAAGACATTAATACGCAATTGTGGGTTAGTAAATATAATGGTTCAATTCAAACAACCAACCCAATTGTATCCACTGATGTATACTTAACTGACTGAGATCATTCGAATTTCCAAACTCGTGTTCCGGAAGAAAATTTACCGTCATTCATGTTCGGAGTGAGCTCTAACCACCAGCAAATGTATAATAACCATTGGAATGCTATGTAATTATTACGTATTACCTTTGTTTGGACATTAGCTTTCTGCATTACTAAAAAAATATATAATTTAAATCTAGACCTTGAATAAAAATTAGTTTTCGGTAGCATACAATTACATAACCAGAGCACGTGAAAGTAATGCCTCTATAATGTCCTCCATTATGCCGTAATCACCGGACATATCATTCAATATTCATCGGCTAATATCATTTCAGATGGAACACAATTACTTCCTTGACATTATGCAAAGGCCACAATCTAAGTTTATTACGTATTACTATTTTCAGAGCGCATTTATCAGCCGGAAATGATTCCAGAAAGCCATTTTAATAATAAATTTATTATTGTAGGAAAGTTGCAGGTGTGCTTAATTTTAAGTAGGTACACTCATTTCAGTTCTAATCAATAAATGCTTGCTTGCAATATGTAATCCCGTCAATCACGCCCATAATCTGTGATCCAACATAGTATATTGGCAATATCAAGAGATTATCATCTGTTTTATTTGGACCGCAGTTGTAATCATATGCGTTACAGTTAGCACATTATTTGTTTGTGGTACGGCCTACATCATTGTCATGTGGTGCTCACGACAGGAGCATGATGTAACCGACAATACAATTATTTTTCATAGCATTTAGCCTCATGATACTCTGCCAATGTCGTATCGGTATATTTATTCCACAATGATAAGCCAAATGATATCTCCTTATCTGTTCCACTTAATCATGAATCCAGTTGCGTGTTTATAATTCACACAAACGCTTCTCAGGTAACGTCAGTAACATTTTGTTCGTTGGGACTACATTGCCTTTTTTAATATTTCTGGTGCATATAATATAGTGAATGTTAGATCTGAATTTTTTTAAAACAAACATAATAATATTTGGGATGGAAGACAAGTTGCTGCTTAAGCTGAATGCTAAGTTGCCATTTAAACGTCGCACACTTAACGATGTTGACGGCGCTGGGAATAACGGCGTTTTCACAGCAGTTAAGTTGGGCTTTGGAAGGGAAAACCTGGAAGCATTATTGAAGAGTGGTGCAGATTGGAGGCTAACCAACAATCAGGGCGAAAGCGTGCTCCATGTTGCTGCAGGAAGTGGAAACATTGAGGCATTGAAATATTTTACCTCCCTTGGCGCTGATCCGAATGCGAAGGATAACCTTGGCAATACAGTTTTGCACTGCACGAAAATGCTGAATCACGGTTTCAAGGGTACATTGGAGCTTTTGTTGGAACTTGGTCAGGGTATCAACGCAGTCGACAAAGACGGAAATAACTTGCTTCTGCTTTGTGCAATACGATACCGCTCAAACGATCAACTTGAAGAAATTGTTTTGCTTGGAGGAGACTGGAGAATTAGGAACAAGCAGGGTGAATCAATACTGCATATTGTTGCTACCAATGGGGGTTTGGCAGCTTTGAAGTACTTTGTTTCACTTGGAGCAGATCTTGGCGCTGTGGACAAAGCAAATAACACAATACTTCACTCTGCACGGATTTGGCGTGAAAACTATACTGATGTCATTCATTATTTGCTGGTTAATATTCCAGACATTAACGCAATAAATGATGACGGAAATACAATATTGATCACTGCTGCGATTTACGGTTCACAAGACGTGAAGCTGTATGAGCGGTTGGTTCAATTTGGGGCCAACTGGAAGATGACCACTAAACTAGGCGAATCGATCCTTCATGTGCTAGCCGCGGTCGGGAAAGCAGATGTTTTGAAATATTTTGTTTCGCTTGGGGCGGATATACATTCAAGGGATTGTAGTGGCAAGACAATGTTGGATCACGTAGACTTCTTTGATTGTAATACGCAAGAAACTGTCGAACATTTATTAAAGCAGGAATAAAATACAACGATCATTGAAACGAAATGACTGCTCAATTACATTTTTAAAAAACTTGTGAGTTCTTCATTTTTCAATGCTGTACATGTTTGAATAAAATTAAAATGGCAAGGCTTGATTCTATCTTATTCCTATTTCATTTAAATTTACAAATGTGACAAATAAAAATTACTGAAGGTCGTGGAAAAATTATTAGCATTACGTATTAGTAAAATAATTTCGCACATCTTATGAAGCCATTTGAGCCGAATCCTGGGTTGGATTCATGGTGACAACCAGGTGCATTTCTCTGTAGTAATTACGTAATATATTATTTCGACAATCGATTAAGTAGAAAATTAGTTATAAAAAGTAACATACTCTCCTACAAACAACTTCATATGTAATAACTTTGGTTCTACTCGATACTGTTGGCGTGTGAAAATGGGGCATTGACAAACTAGTTACCACTTACACTATTAAGGTTGATGATTAATGAAATTTGAAAAAATGCTAATGTTCACTATGGCAAGTTTCGAAAATGTCTACACAAGAGCCATTTGCACCCGACGGTAAATTCGAAACTGTAAATGTCAGCATGTGATGCATTTTACATCATGTAGTTGCAATTGGTGACAACTAAGCATTGCACTTACTTTACCTGTCAATACTTTTGGAACGCAGAATAATTTATTTAAGCATGAATATTTTTTGATGTGCATAATATAATTTCGTGTTTTTTTTGTACATTCTATATTGCTAATTTCACACATGTTACCACAAGTACACAATATCCTGTAGCCGTAAGCCAATAGACATGCGTCACCACCACACAGCCAGTATCCAGCACGGCCACTGACGAGTAATAATGAATGTATAATATATTCGCAAGATTGGTACATTGAAAAAGCAAGTTAGAATTACATATTATCGTCATTTTCATTTATAAACTACATTGAATGTTCCACTGATAAAACATTTTAAATGCATATCATTTACTGCAAACTGCCATCAATTCCTCATAAATTGTTACATTTAACCAGTTGTCAACTTTGACAGTCGCTTTGTGTCAACATTTACCAATACGATGCCAATACGGATAACGCTAAATAAATAATAGAAATGACATTACGATTGCTTGGTGATAAAGCCACTAAATATTGCTCATATTTTGCATCTAAGCACGAAGATTGCGGCTTGAAAATTGCGGATGCGAAAATTGCGGATCGAAGATTCCGGAAACGAAAATTGCGGATCGCGAAAATTGCCGACTACGAAAATTGCGGATACGAAAATTGCGGATACGAAAATTACGGAACCAATATTACGGACTACGAACATTGCGGACTTGGAAAATTGCGGAAAATTAACCTAGTCAATACTAATCGTTGTAAAATTATAATAATTGACTTTATTCACACAGTGACTGCTTCCCAATCATTTCATGTCATATTAATAAATCTTTACGTAATTACGATAAAAATGATATGTTTCTGAGTTTACGACTAAAGTTAGGAGATTTCCTGAAGTGTACAAACTACTTAAAATTACATAACTCAAAATAAGCGGTTAATTTATAAATCCTTTAATTGGAATGAATTTTTATGTTAAAATCAGTTTTTTCAGTCAAAATTGTATATTAAATAAAAAATTAGTTGCATATTCAGGGAATAAAATGCTTGCCAACCCCGAAGACCAACGACAACAAATGTCTTTGCTAAAGTGTTACCTTTATATGTTTTTACAGGAACCTAGTTTAAAAATCAGCTATTTGTGCCAGAATTGGAAAATGTCAAAATCAGTTATATCTACTGAAAATGAGCTTTTATGGTTTAAAGAGTAAACAGTAGTGAATGAGATTTTTATAAAACTGAATAAGTTGTCCTTGGATTGGGCTGTTTAATTTTAAAAAAATAGTTATTTGTTCGGCACTGAACTAATTTAAAAATTAATTCCACGTGCCCCTTAATGTGCTATGTATTAAATCACATATTAGTACGGGGTCTTAATATAATTTATATATATTTTCCGGCAATGTTGGAACTCGTCGGTTTCAAATTGGTATCAACATACGCCCATGGGCATATAGAATAGCTAATATTTAAATGTTGGTGCAATTATATAAACAACACCAGTGAATTGTCATATTTTTACTTTCACAAAAGCTAATGCGTAAGTGCATGTATCCTGTGTTATCCAGCTATATCCTATTTTAATGTTTATATCTACAAATATAATCATAAACAACAAAGCAGTAAATTATTATAATTTCACAACGATTAGTATTGACTAGGTTTATTTTCCGCAATTTTCCGAATCCGCAATGTTTGTGGTCCGTAATTTTCGTATCTGCAATTTTCGTAGTCCGCAATTTTCAAGCCACAATCTTCGTGGACCCATTTTGCATTTCCCTAAAACTTTGATCATATCTACCATCATTTTGGTCGTGGCATATAACAGACAAGAGGCCAGTTTACACAAATAGGGACTTGTCATGTGTGACAAGACAATCTCGATACGTTTTCCGTTAGCATTTTCGTCCTATTGTCCACCAGACCAAATATATTAAAACGTTCTTAATGGCAGATGTGACTGATACGTTCACTGGGTTTGCAATATTTTATTTATTTTGCCTCTTGGCCGCATTACACCGAACTTCAAACGAAAAAGCTTTTTTAACAAGCATAATATCGTGTAATTGCTACTGGATGCAATCACTTCACAATTTAGAGGTGAATTTGAAATTCATATGTGATATACTTTTTACATATTTGAAAGCTTAAGTTTGAGTTTATCAAGCAAATATTATGCCTCACTGCCTAGCAACAGAAGTTGAACTGTGCAATCGTTCGCCATATCAAGACATCTTAATGTCGTCAGCGAATCGACGTAATTTATTGATCCAAATCGAACTTTAACGTGACTGCAGCTATTAAAAAATCGTCGCATCCCACGCACGTCCCTTCCAGACAAGCTACCCAAATGAGTACGAACCTTTCTGTGGGTTTCCTCTGACTGACCAAAAAGCTGACCAAGCAGTCCCACAATTAAAAGTATTCCAAATAGTGCGTACGAGAACACCATGATCAAAATACCAAAAAGAGCCGCGTTTTCCGAAGTGACACGCATTTTAACTAGCATTGGCAGGCATATTGCATAATCGGCAATTGCACCACTCACTATTGTTGTAACCAGTACCTTTTGCTGAATCTGATTCATTAGAGTTGCTAGTATTTGCAAAGAGCGGTACTGAAGTATGATGTGTTGTGAAATATGACGAGTATTTGTACATACCTCCTTGAATCTAATCGAATATAGAATAAATATTATATCCCCTGCTTATAATTGTAGTATGGTTCCAATATTTGAAATTTGTTTTACATTTGAAGATATTCCCGGATTGTCACAGTGCAGCAAATCAGCAGCGCCGAAGCTGCAAACACTGACACATTGAATCCAAAATTGAGCAGCCAATGGGTCAAAAGAAATAGATGACATTTCACCACTATCCATAATATTTTTCCAGCGATGCCCGTAAACGTAGGTGCGCTTGACAAAATGGAACATTCCGGTAATATCCAATAGCCAATAACCAGTGGGTTGCAAGGACGGTTCCAGAATCCACCATAGAGGAACACAGCTGGAACGACGATAGCTCCACCAAAAATGGCGTATGCGAACAGAATGTTGACTCTTGCCAAGAAAGAGACCTGGCGTCCTCGCAACTCGCTATATGCAGGGAAACGTATGGGAAAACTGAGAATTCCGTTAATGTAGTCGCAAATTGTTGATCGGTGATGCAGACAAGCTTGAGTAAATAAATGGAATAGGATCATGGAGGCGACAATGAGCATGTAGAGAAACTGCTGTGAATAGTTGAAATGTTCCCGAGGGCCATTCACAAAGGCTTCAATTCCTTGAGCTACTTGAACCGCAATTAGAACTAGGTGAACCATGCAAAACAGTTTGCATTTGCGTTGACCCGCTTGGGAAGTTAATTGCAGCTCATTTTTGCGCTTGTTCCAGATGAACGCGGATCCTTGTTGTAATCGACCGAGCTTGCATATTAATGCAAGGAAACGTGTGTGGTTTTGCAACATGTTGCCTATCAAATGCAGTATTAAATGAGTGAACTAAGCAAAAACGGAGACATTTGGACACTCAGTATCCTGCTGTTGTCATGCAAGTAATAAGAAGGAATGTGACTGACGTCCAGCCATTGTCATTATACAATGTCACCTTAATGACAGTTGCAAAACCACAAACGGCGCTGTAATTAAGTTTTACTGAGAAATTATAAAATCGCGTGGAGCATGTTCAAGTCTCACAATCTTTGACAGACTTCAATCATTCCTCAATGGGGCGATTAGTGAATACGAGCTTTCAATATGAATTTTCGACTTTGTTGGTAATAAAAAAATGTGTGGGTTGAACGGCGAGACGCCGGATCTAGTCCCCTTGTCCAATTTTTTAGGAATTTTATGGTGATCATTGTCTTCAACCGAACACATTTATGTTCTGTCAAAAATGAAAATGCAGGTATACCAGTTCTCATAAATTCCCAAACGTTTCAAGAAATTTCACATTCACATGATTGAATATGTATAGAAAATGTGTTCACCATTGACAGTTAAGAAAAACCCATCCGGGCGCCACAAAGCTTGTCTTGACGCCCATGTTTTGAAATAGATTAGCGGATGGTCCAAATAAAGACCGACATAATATGGTTTAAACAATGTAACCTAATCAATTAACTTATGTCCTGTCAAAATATCCCGCAGTGAGTTGTCTAGATTTCATTTGCTTGACAGACAGTGGCAGAAATAATTGGACGCATTTATTAGTCGTGCATCTCAAATCCAATGTATTTGTTTATTGCGAAAAGTGGTAAAGGAAAATTGCCTGTGGCAGCAGCATCCTGTGATTTATATCGCGAATAGTAATGAAACGTGTAGGAAATAACCGAATTGGTTTATTCATGATGTATAACAATTGCCTTTAGCCGTGGTCGTAACTGGAGCCAGTAAAATTTCTGAAGGATATATGTGACAGGTTGTGATGACTTTTCGAATGTGACAGCTATTAGCAGATTTCTAAAACTGATAAATGTGTTGCCTGCTATTAAAACTGTAGGATATAGTTAGTAAATTGTTGTTTCTCATACCCCTCGTTCGTTCACCAACTTGACAGAAATATGTAAATGAAATTTCGTTGAAATGAAATGAAACAAGAAAGTAAATTTCAGCGAACAACAGTATCGAATTTTATAGAATCCCATTTGGGATTGATAAAATATATCTCTCTCCATAACATCTTCCTAGTTTACCAGCTCTCCCGCCAGCACCGCCTCGTTTATCTCCAGAGTACGCACTAAATACTTAATCTCACACTACTTGTCAAATATTATCATTTCCGGCATCTTGAAACCATTTTTCAATGTCACCGCCGCAACTTGCACGCATGAAACCATACCGCATACGCAGCACACAGATAAAGCATTAACAATTTGTTTATTAAGAAAATTTCACTATACTCCAATGAATTCCATTTTTTATTGCCGGCGGCTGAAATCTTTGTAAGCACAATACGTTGAAGATTTGTGTGGGAGATTTCTAGCTCAAAGTAGCTTTCCCCCATTTTCAATAAGATTGTTGAATTTAATTCCTTCATTTGATTATATCATTTGAGTTACGGTTTCGCATTATCCGTAACGATTTGGCATTGACTTTGATTTATGTCACTACTATTAGAGTACACATTTGCAAATACGATGTTAACATGAATAATGCTGAAATCATCCAACTCATAATAATACATAACATTTGGTCATAGCGCGACTTCAAATTACTGTTTCAAAACCCTCTCTGACTTTGTGGGCGTATTGAGCACAATTCTGGTCGGGGTAAACTGCGAGCAAGCAAGCAAGTCAGCAAAATCGTGACAAATATACATATGACAATCCGGTGGCCGTGTCCGGCAGAACAAATGTATATATATATATTAATACATTCAATAAATATGGCGTCTGGTCGGTGTTCGGGGATGTGGGATGATGATTGAAAATTGATGTGTTGAAAGTGACCAGAGTTGCTAGGCTACTTGAATACAAGTAATGGCATATGATTTCATGATAGAGATAACCGTATGACGGCTTGAGATTAAGAGTTAAATGCATATCTCCTGACCCCCTACACTCAAACCAAGTTATACGGAGGCATGCGTATATTAGGAAATGAAATCTGAAATAATAACAGCATTTTCCAGAAGGACCGTTTTATTAAAAATGAAAACTCAGAATGACAATTCATTCAAACAAAGACGATAAAGTCAATTTCTAGGGGGATAATTTATTCAACCAGTTGGATTAGAATTAATGTATTTGATTGCAAGCTGTAGCTGTATCCGAAACGGTGGATCAGAACCCAATTGCTTCAGTTGCTACAACGGGTTGTATTTTAACGACCACCCCCACCGCCGCCGCCTCATCCATCATTACAGTACACGCTCGATTGGTGGCACGGGCCTCCACCTGCTAGCCGCTTCTCACGGCCGTAGAGGAATCCCATGGAGCTGCCGCCACCGCCGCCTCCACCCCCGCCTCCTTGACGCTTCTCACGGCCGTAGAGGAATCCCATGGAGCTGCCACCACCGCCACCGCCACCTCCGCCCCCTTGGGCCTGGGATTCGTTGACGAGGAGGAGCACTGAGGCTCCAAGCAGGACAAGTGCCAACTTCATTTTTTCAACTTGACTTCAAATCTAGTAAAATAGAATTCCAAGAAGTTGTATGATATTTCTCAGAAAAAAACGCTTCATTTTATACTAAATTAGTTGGTTATTGTCCTGCTGAGCACAAGGTGTAATTAGTATTTTCTTCCTCCGCAACATACCAATTACGATTATCTAAACTAATTACCTCCGCATATCTTTTTACTTTCACTTATGCTGATCAATGCGGTGATAATTAGCAAAATTAATTACAAACCCGTTAATTATGGTATTTGATGCATATTTTTTTTTAATTTTGTTCATTGCTCATGGGGTTGGATGGCCTGACATTGGAGCCACGCCGAAGAACATGGTGTCATTAGAATAAACTGCGTATTTTGTCGTCAGCAACAAGCTGCCGCTCCACATAAAGATTTTAACTAACAAGTAAACTACTTTGAGTTGAGGTGGAGTTTTCCCACCAAAATTTCAATTTAGACGTAATCGAGCATGCTGAAAACGATTCTTCCATCTAAAAGTGCTCAATGTCATGTCCGTGGTGGGTACGGTCGCACACGGTGCGTGGTGTGGGATGGCTTGGTGTTAAAAAATGTCAAAAAAAATTATTTGCAATTCTGATAGAGAATGAAAAGTTGACCATATTTTGTACAAGGACCCTTAACGAGTTCTACGGTATAAGGTTACTACGGTGCGTCACTTGTGAGTGGAGGAATTGGTGAGAAAATGTGTAAAAAAATTTACTGTAGTTAGTATTGCAACGGTATTACCAAAATGTATAGGAGCAGTATATCCCAAATGCATGGGAGTAGTATAGCCAAAATGCATGGGGGATTACAATTTGACAGAACGTCATAAACAATCATGCGTCAACATTACCATTATCATAAACTCTGATAGCCTGGTAGTTGACGCATGATTGTTTATGACGTTCTGTCAAATTGTAATCCCCCATGCATTTTGGCTATACTACTCCCATGCATTTGGGATATACTGCTTCTATACATTTTGGTAATACCGTTGCAATACTAACTACAGTAAATTTTTTTACACATTTTCTCACCAATTCCTCCACTCACAAGTGACGCACCGTAGTAACCTTATACCGTAGAACTCGTTAAGGGTCCTTGTACAAAATATGGTCAACTTTTCATTCTCTATCAGAATTGCAAATAAATTTTTTTGACATTTTTTAACACCAAGCCATCCCACACCACGCACCGTGTGCAACCGTACCCACCACGGACATGACATTGAGCACTTTTAGATGGAAGAATCGTTTTCAGCATGCTCGATTACGTCTAAATTGAAATTTTGGTGGGAAAACTCCACCTCAACTCAAAGTAGTTTACTTGTAAGCAAGTCGTTGTTGGATGATTTGCGGTGCATGCCAGGAATGGAAATACCCAAACATGTGCAACACATGCACTTATGTTATCAAGTAATTAGTGAGTTATTAATGTTGGTCACATTCGCTGTGCATTGAGCCAATTGCATTTATGTTATGATTAGAATCTTGTGTATTCATGAGAACACAAAGGAAACATAAGAAAAAAATGATCAGCAAGCACACGACCACAGTTTCTGGGTAATTTGGGTCCGTGGGGCATATTGAGATATTTACCCTGTTCCTATTCAATTAATTCAGCTCAGACTGTGGAAACGAGACGTCACGCATGAACCAACCAAAATAGTTGCTACATGTATGTAATGAGATGATTATATGTTAACTAGGCTTGTGTAGTCATGTGAACACAAATGACGGGTAAGGAAAAAATACCACCAAAAACACAACTTTCATTTACGGTTAATTTAATCATGTGGGCAAAGTGGCAGTTTATTCTGATTCAATCAATTTGTATAAGAACATTGTAATTATTTTGCAATAATGCAACCAAGTGGGAACTCAAAATTGAATTCTAACTCTGGCACTTGTAATTCAGATTATGCTCACCATAGGCGCAAACATGCACAATTTCGGATGCAATGTTCAACAAGCTGAAATTCTTTACATAATGGGAAACCTAGTTTTCATGGTTCAAGATCCCATACACGATGGTATGACAAAGATTCTACCAGGGTAAGGCTAAAATATAAAGAGACGTCATGAGGCGTATAAAAAGATGCACATATGGATGTGTGGGTTGACTGACTCCAATTTGTAGAGAATAGAGATGACATGGGAAATAAATGCTGGTGAAAGTTGTGACTGACGTGCAGTAACAAGTAACTTGAATGGTGACTCTAAAATTAAATGTGCGTTTTTGTATGAATGTTGAGAAATCGTTTCATTTTAAGTTATCGCATACCGCACATCGCATGCATCCTTCGTCATGCGATACACTCCACTTGAACACAAATGACAATTTGCAACAAATTTCGTCAAGGATACCACCTCAGTCTCTGTGTTATTTGGTTCGTATTGATATATTTTGTACGCTCGCATTCATAAACGTTTATATGGCGACCGAAGAAGCGGATGACTAGTTTTGATATGATCCAGTTTTGCATATCCAAATAAGATATTACGATGTCAGAAATGACATCTGTGGCGATGGTTGCGGCAGCGTCAATCTCCCATAATTTGAACTTGTGTGCAATTCAAATTTCGTATGAATTAAACGCGAGAGTAATACAAGGCCTAAAAGTACTCACACAGGTTTCAAGGTGTCCCAACGTATTTTAAATGGCTACATTTCTAAATGCAACTTAATATGATTTTATGCAATTGGGTATGATTTAGAAAGTATTAAACACGTTCCCGTTAAGGCTGGAACCTTTTCATTGTAGGTAAGCGATTCTTGGAATAATTAATTAGACATTCCAGCTCACTTTCTTCATATATTTCGCGAGCACTCTAATTAATAATATTTAGTCTACGCATCATTAATGAAACTGTTTGAACACATGAAAGTTTATCTGTCGCTATTACAAATGTCATTAGTCTTTGCAATACTGTTGCTACAGATTTTGATTCATTTGGAATTTTATTTAGTAGATTCATCGGCGCAATGACGTTAATCGTAAGTAAATAATTCGTATCGAAATTGAATACAAGACTCGATGATAATTTTGACAGAACCTGGCTTACTCTCCTTCAGCCACATAAGATACAACTCCCAACAAAAACTGAGTCATATCTTCATGTCGTCTGTTTCGGCACCGACACATCAGTATTCGGGGCATGGAGACACATTATTCAAAACGTTGGCACGTGTCTATACTGAGAAATAAACTCGTGTATTCCCTGTTCAAGTTGTATGTGGTACAAATTTACTGAAGGATGTTAATGCTTCCTAATCCATTTAATAGCGGAAAACCGGAGCATTAACCACTCACCTTATTTGGGAGTCTGAAATCGTTGGCATGTCAAAGTAGGAGTGCATACAAAAAGCATCGTAGTATTTTCTAATCAACTTAATGGGAAATTTCACCTGTGTGTCCATGTACCCAAACCAGAATTATTGGTTGATAGATTTCTGAGCCCCAAAAAAACAATTTGTTTCCACTAACCTTATAGTTGATAAACACTTGATAGACCAAATTTTTAGTGTGACTCGCCTTGTCTGACTCTCAGCAGTTAATGGATTATCAATCCTCATACTATTAAATCTAAAGATTTATTAAGACGCGATCTGAAACCCTGACTGCAGTGCTGAAATTGGTACCATTTTACTTGGAAATAGTGTACAACCAACCGTCCAGAAATAGGCGGAGTAAAAGGCAACGGAACTAACGCCTAGTTTGCGGAGCGTTGACGGTTCGCTTACGGCACTAATTCCACCTTTACGAACACTGACGAAAAACTGTGGGTTATTGATGATTATGGCAGTCCAAGTTTAACACTTAACTTATTATATGATAGCCTACGAGTAAAAACCAGCCTTCCTTGCAAACTGAAATACTTTCAGTTAATGATCAAGGAACGAATTTTGCACCCTGAGCGAACTTTTATGGTTCACACCATATCAGCTGACCAGTTTTGATGAAGGACAGCATGTTTCAACAAAAATTACTCACTGTAACCGTTAAAAACCGTTACAACTAATTTTAAATACGAAAAATAACTTTATTTAAGAATAAAATGTGTTGTAACGGTTTTTAACGGTTACAGTGAGTAATTTTTGTAGAAACATGCTGTTCTTCATCAAAAATTTCATTTTTGGCTGATATAAGGTGAACCATAAAAGTTCGCTCAGGGTGTAATATTCGTTCCTTGATCACTAACTGATGGTATTTCAGTTTTGCAAGGAAGGCTGGTTTTTACTCGTTGGCTATCATATTATGATACCTCTTTGCTTTCTGAGAGTGGAGTATTCACCCCGACACGCGTCGTCAACTCGCCGTTCTAGTTGATTGCATGGTCGAAACTCGTGCCAATTTCCAGAACGGATGGACGTAAGAGTATAGATTTTGAGCTGCTCCTGTAACCATTGCTCGAGTCGATAGTTCAGAAATATCTTTCAATTGTTACTTGAAATTGAAATATTTCCTACTAAAATATTTCCTAACCATTTAAACTGACAAAATCCAATCGGTTCGTATTTGGACGTTTTTTCAGTTAGCTCAAATATCTTTACTTTTTGTAACTTGTAGGGAACTTCGTGTCACAAGACTAGATTTTGTCAACGATTCCTTCTATCGCTATAGGGAAGCTATCACAGTCAACCGTGGATGGAAAAATGCATTGAATAAATACACGTCCATCGGTGCACAGGATCTAAGTCATGCGGCTTCAGCATTCCGCAACTCAAATACATTCATTGTTATTAACAATTACATGGGCGTTGATATTTTGGAACCGGAATACCCAATTGTCGTTCGGAAGCCAATACCCGTTAGACTCAGTTATTTTGTAGAGTCCAATCCTGTAGCATGGTTAATGTGGCTTCCCATGAATTTCCAAATTGCAACACATCCTGCATCCTCTCACCAAACATGTGTCAATCATCCGAATTCATCAACAAGAACGTTAAAAGTACATGGTTCACAGAGCTCTGCTTGAGAATCGAATATTTCAAAATGTCAGTTCGCTATCGTCAATGGTTTGCAGTAATACAAATTGATGGTTTTCCCTTTACAATTGGCAACAAGGAAGGCGGATCTAGATCAGCTGACCATATTTCACTACGACACTAATGGAAAGGATTACAAAAGCCCGATGCCGGCTGCAACGGCAACCATTAATATCCTAATGACGCATAACCAATTTAAGGACGCTGATAGCGGTGAGAACTTGCGGCTGGATGTACAAGCGAGTTGTTTCAAATAAGTACTCCCAAAAGGGCAGGTATGTGAATGATAGAGTGGTCCGAACGATTTCAAGCGAAATCATCGTGCTTATGATAATGCCCAAAAAACAGGAAGGAAGGATGACAACAGCAGAATTCGAGGTTGCCGTGAACGACGGCTCAATAGTCGAGATTGCGTTCCCAAGACTGGGGGAGTTACTAAATTGGAAAATGCTCAACTATCTTGGTCACGATAAGGTATTTTCTGCAGTGCGAGACTACATGGACTCATGCAAATCGAATCCGCGCAGGGGCCACATCAGCAACCTAAGAGAATACAGTGAAAAGCAGAAGAGGCTTCTGGTTGCTATGGCTATGTCACTGCAACTACTTATGCACAACTACACATCCCACACAGCATTACGACAAATCTTGCGAGAATGGAAAGATCGTTGACCACATCCCACACTCATACTCCCCATTCGCCGTGGAATGGAAACTTCAGTTTATTCCCAAAAGAGAGAATTATAGCAGTATAAATCATCAGCTGGTATTGCCTAGTTGGTTGGGTAGCTTACGAGTTATTGCATGTGGCAGGAGGGGCACAAATTCATTTCCGTTTCAGGAACTCGTCGGAGTTTTCGACTTGTACATTTGGCTGAGCATTGGGATATTGTTAGGACTTCTGACAATTGGACACGTACAACCGTGCTGGCGAGAATCAGTTACCACTCAAACAACACCGAAACGTATCTGGAGGACGTTGGACAATCTCATATCACTATTAAAGGTGATTGTTGAACAGGTTGACCCATTTCCAAGTCGCGTTGCAAAAATACAATCCATTCGATGGATTCTTGCCACATTCATGCTGGGTGCAATTGTAATCATCAACGCTTATAAAAACACCAACGTGTACAACATGATAACCCCATACGTATTATACCCCATACGTGTATTATATGATACATTTGATCAACTTCTGAATAACACATTTTCATTTTATAGTCGCATAACTTCACTTTCCTATTACAGACTTGCATCTATTGGTGGCTGGAATTTTTCCAGTTTCCATAATATTATGTATATGTATTTTGAGATAGAAACGGAATATACCCAAAACAAATTAAACTATTTTAAAATATATCGGGAAGTAATGACTGGGAAACCAGACAGACTTAGGTACATATCAACACTTCATCCGAAAGCCCTGTCAGAATTACAAACGTTGGTGAATCCTTGGATTTCGGAACTAAAACGGTATATTGTAAATGATAACATATGACTCGGTGTCTCTTTGGAAGCAGGATTCTTTAAAATGTATTCTAAATCGGAACGGGAATGGTTCATGGATGACTTGGCGGCCTGCAACAAGACTGCTGTCATTCTGTCGGAGTATCTATGCCTCGAGTACGCCAAAATACTCATTTCTAAAGGAGTAAAATACGTTTCTATTCTGGATGAGCCGTTACTGGATCTTAGTGTTGAAGTTGACATTATGGGGCATGGGCCGCCCTATATATTGAAACGCTTGAGACATTGGCAAGAGTCATTCCTAATCACTCGGTGGCTCGCCCTATTTCAAGATACTGTGGTAATGCGGACTAGGGATTCTGAACGTCCTAAAAGTGCAACAATTGATGGAAATATATTGGTGGTTTTTGCTGTACTTCTATTTGGGCTTGTTTTTGTGGCAATTGTGCTTGTTTTAGAAATTAGACTGTTGATTGGACGTCGGTATATTAACCTGTACTTTTGTGTTGTTAAGAGCGTGAAAATCATCCGCCGGGCCGTCGAGAGGACGCATAAACTAATTCCGGTAGGTATTCACACACCAAACAGTAGGTAGATACTTTGTTACTCTCTTACACTTACGTGATGGAATATCCAACATCCTGTAATTAGTCAGTGTATGAGAAAGGCTGGAATACATAATTGAGACGAATATATACGTATGTGTTGCGCTTTGCTTATTTTTGCATGCGCTTTCGTATGTGGAAAATTTTATGAGAGAAATGATGGACGTCGATATCAAATTACCAGCAGGCTCTGCATACAACACAGTCAGTGAGAATAATTGGTGGTTATAACGGTTACCGAATGCCGTATTTATTATTTGTATAGATTGCTTAGTGTGGCGTAAACTGAATTAAACTCACGCTAGGTTTATAATCATTGAAATGTGTACTCCATGTTTCTTACAAAATTTCAGAATATGTTGGATGCTTCTTTTCATTATTATACTTAATGATAACGTGATTCAAAAAGAAGATTTGAAAAATATGTTGTTCACTTGTAAATTATTTTACAGTAGGAAACACCGAAATTAATTGTTCTCCCTGGGCCAGTAGACAAATGATAAATTAAGTAACAGTGACACACGTAATATTAGCCACCATATATAATTAATCGAAAATATGTCACCCGCCATCGCAACATGATTTTTATTAAGTCCATATTAAAGTCGTAAGTCCGAATATTGCCGCGATTTTGTTTCATATCAAGCCATAGCTTTAATAACGTCACCTAAACAAATGAAACATATCCTAAATTTACAGCACCTTATCACACAAAATGATAAATCTGTTTCCAGATAAACAAATATGGATTACCTGATGGTAAATATCTGCTGTAATTGCTAAAATGGCGCACATCCCAACAATTGATATCAACAGCCTGTGCATCTGTGCCCAATCGCTGTGTCCACCACTCCTTATAAATATGTTATCAAAATTTGTCGCGTAAAATATAATTGTGTCGAGGAGAAAGAACGTTCCGTTTGTACCAATATTTTCATTAATTCGGCAAGATTTTCTAAGAGCTGACATTCCTTCATAACCTCGGGCCAGCTCATATTACGAGCCAACGGCTCTGAATTTATCATTTATGTCATTAAATTTTGGGAAATATCTATGCGAAATAACTGTTACGCCGTTTAATGGAGAATGGTGAGCACAGAAGCAAATATCAGAAATATCTGTAAATTATTGTGAGGTTTGTGAGCGACACGGCATTGTATAGTTCGTATATTTTTGCGACTGATGGAACGGAATTAGTAAACTTAAGGTACATGACTTCGATGGTATGCCAAACCGGCCAGCGAATCGAATTCTGCGTAGTATGACACTCTCCGACACTTTGGGCGCAGTATGATCATCACACAGGTTCACAATTTCTTCGCAAGGTCTTCGTTGCTGCTCCTCCGTGGCAGATACAGATAAATTTGCAAGAAATTATTATGGTTTAATATAAGCCGAAGTCTCAAGGGTTTTGAGTTATATGTCGAATTTAATTTGGTCTATAAAATGTGCATATTAAGAGCATTTAATACAATTTTAATTGATGTTGATTATATTTAGCGTGTTGCAAGTTTTCAAATTAAATATGCCCAGTATTTTCAATCAGCAGTCGCAATCGCATTTCCTAGGACCGCAGCCACCGGGTTCGCTCATCACGCATTAGTGATGAGAGTGAAGCTATTATTATAACAGAAAATTATTATTGGTAAATATGCACCATAATTCTTGGTTTCAAAGCATATTTCCTGTGGGAACCAGGATATCACTGTCATCATCGTTCTTTTATCGTTCCTGTAGAACAGCCTCCTTATCAGATCCAACAATCAAGAAAGGAACATCGGCGACAAACAGGTAGGCTTCAGAGACGACCAGAGCAACATAAAATTATATTTTAGAACAAGCTTAGAAAATGTTAGGTGCAGCTCGGCTTTTCATCCTGGATAATAATTCGTTCACATTTGTTGTGTGAAAATAAAATCCAAGCTCATTTATTAGGAATTATATAAAACTTCGGCATGTCCCTGCCATTATGCGGAACTCCAGGAATTGTATTCATTGAATTTGATTTCATTGAAAAATTTTGGGACAAGACTACCATACTCTCGTGGTTTTCATGATCACCTTGATGCAGACAAACGCACCCATTTCCACACAACACATTTTCATTAGTTAATCATCCCATACTGACAACATAATTAAAAACGAGAAACTCTGCATCTAAGTTCAGTCACGTAATACAGTAGGACATTTATTTTTGCATATTTATTAAGTCCAATAAAATTAAAATTCATGCCAATATAGAGTTCCAATTAGATAAAGCGTGCTACAAGTGTTCGAATTAAATTTAGTCCAGTTGTGTCGAACATTGCCTCCAACAAGGTTATCTCGGAATCATTAAAGACCTACTCCGCCGCCAAGTCCTCAAACCCCGCTCCGCTTTTACCGATCACCGTCGCCCCCATCGCCGCCATCACCCCCGTCCCTTCCACCCCCAACGCCACCTGGTGCCCCATCACCTCCGCCACCTTCGCCTCCTGCTCCCCCCTCCCCTCCACCCCCAACGCCACCTGGTGCCCCATCAGCTCCGCCACCTTCGCCTCCGGCCCCGCCGTAACCTCCATACCCACCATAACCTCCATACCCGCCGTAACCACCGTAGCCTCCGTACCCTCCATAACGCTTTTCCCGTACATAAACGTATCCCATGGAGCTACCGCCACCACCCCCTCCCCCTTGGCGTTTCTCACGGCATCCACCACCACTTTTGGCTTGGGCATGGGACTGGATGACCAGCATGAGCACAGAGGCTCCCAGTAGTACAAATGCGAATTTCATTTCCTGCCTGACTTCAAATCTTTAAGAAAGAGAAATCGAGGACGAAATGTGCGGTTTGTCGGAAAACATTTGCATTTTATGCCTTGCTCCGGAACAGAGAGTGGTTTTGCGGCGGAAATGTTGCGTTATCAGCTAACTGGCTATTCGAAACACTAATCTGCCACTAATGACCAAGCACTGACCCAAATCTTGTCGCTTTGATAACAGGTCATTAGTGAAACCGAGAACCAAGCGCCAATGGATATAGGTGTTCCGTTGTTCACCCGTGCCGAGCAATTTCCCATTCAGCAAAGTTTCCCGTGAATTATATGTAGATACGATACTCATTATTGGGTTAGAGGCATTCACATGATGACTACCTTCTCATGTATGTATAGCATTTCACGTTCAATTTGGTGTAGTTTATGAATTTTCCGTTACCTCTGACGCACGTGGAAACTAATTCGGATATGATATTGAGATATGTTGCCAGTGCCAGTGATAAGTGCTAATTACGCCAAGCACAAATATTGAAAGCAGACAATCACGTACTCCCAGCGAGAATAATTCACCTTGAAGTATTTTGGGTGACGTACATTATATTAAAACCCGATAAGCAACGGGCAATCGTGAACGATACCATTTGCATAATGCCCGCCACTCCGAACAAATGTTACAGTTGACTTTGTTTGAGACACGCTACATTTAGTTTTAAATTTTCAAGCATTCCAATCCCATTGCATATGTAGCCGGTGAGATATTTTATTAAATTTTCAAATCGAAAAAGCACTCAGTTTGATATGTTCTCTAAACAATTCCCTCTTTTACATTATCGCATTACATATTCCATATGTCAACAATATAGCATGGAATTGCAAAAATGGAACAGCATCACTCGTATTCCTGTAAAACGGTGAAATGGCAAATCCGTTTCGGAATCCAAATGGGTTGAAAACAACAGATATTCAAATTATAAGCCGCGCCGATTCATTTACCGTTTGGATGCAAAACGATTGTTATTCAGTAGCAGATACTGAGAAATTTTAGTTTGATGACCGGAAGTTTCATTTTAGATAGATAGTCTACTAAGCAGATACAACACCGCATATTATTATGAGGCGGAGTGAAATTGTCCTGAATGTCATAATAATAATTTACATTTGTTATCGGATGAGTACTCCAAACTAGATTATATAATGGCAATATAAATTCAGATCACATTCTACGTGACCAGCTGCGCAAACATGAACCCTGTTCTTGTAGAATATTGAAGAATCAAAAATAGCTCCGCTTTTGCATATTTTTGCTTGCAAGTTAGAGATGAACAAAAAAAGTCTGGATTATCAAAGGAATATGTACGTGTGTGTGCATTTTTATAAGCATTTTATGTTCCGCATCGCCTGCTTGCATACATGTGCGGTGACCACAAGAAGAGATATAATTTTATGGAAAAATTGATTTTTATAGACGATTTTTACTTTCTCACATTGTCTGTATCGACGCATGCAGTTTTCTTGTTAAGTAAATGGGGAAGGCGTGGGGCGACCATGCAGTTTTCAAATTAAACTGGCGTGGGATTTGGGACACATTGCGACACCGTCAGCTCACCAAAAAATACATAATTTCATGACATACAACTATATGTAGATGTTGCGTTTTGCTTATTTTTGCATGCGCAGTCGTATGTGGAAAACTTTGTGAGAAAACTTACTCATGACTATATCCACTTATCAATTGGCTCTCTTACAAAATAGTGAATCTGTTTCTAGATAAACATAGCATTATTATAAAGCGTAATCAAGTTTAGTTCTGCAATTTGTAGATTTATTAGAAAAAAATTCTATCAATTTGCCAATGAGTAGTTTAAATTGAATCACTTCTAATTTCCAGAGTCAATAACTCATGTAAGGGACAAGTAGTTTGTGTGCGTTGGCCAAACAAGCCGGTTGGCACCGCTAAAGTCTGTTATCTCCACCGCCGTTTCCGTATCGCTTCAGGCGACCAAAAATGCTATTTGAACTATTACGGACTGACGTAATTAAACGTTGCGACCGGTGGAATCATATGATTTCATCAACATACTTACAGCTGATCTAATTACAACGACATTCCTGTTCATCTTCGTGTTGCATTCCAAATATATATTCTACAACTCTTTAGTGAAACCGATAGAATGGTATTATGGTCACTCCGCTGGAGATGGTTGTTCTAACCTTAACATTGTTTGTTCACGTCAGAAACAAATTCATTACAGTAAACTGAGCAATTGCAAATATAGGTGGTGTCCGTGTAAAATTGTTTTCTCTTACTATATTATTTGGGATTCTATTTCCTAAATTTCTCGGTGGGTTTACGTCAGTCTTAATTAAATATTCCCGGCTTTTTGTATTTATTTCTAAATATTGGGGAGGGCGCAGCGGCTACCTGTAGCCGGGGCCAATCTTTGGTCAGATGAGCATACCTTCAACGTAATACGGAATTTAAACAGGAACAATTATGTATCACGTTAGGTATCCCTTCCTGATGAAATTATTTTTGTGGAGTTGTCATCCATATTTCTCCAATAGTTTTGATGAATGCCTTCGAAACCAAGTGCGCTAATTTATTCCGTAAGCATTGCATGACCTGGTAAAAGAATCACCACAATCTCAGACATTGCAAACCAAAACTGAGCAGCTTGATGCCGGCTATATAATTTCCTACCTCAAGAACTCCGACGTAATAAACACCGAAAAAAGTTCTTAACACACAGGGGCACTCCCATAATTAGTAGATTCAATAGTAATCCCAATACTTCCAACATGCTGTCGAAATGCAATGTTCATATATTAGTACTTAAGCGCAAATCATTTTAATACTTTCCAAACCGCTTAACGGAAGATCGCACCTGCATAACCATGTCAGTACCAAAAACCAACTTGATGGCTGATAGTTTTTGGAATCCAAAAAATAATTTGTTACCACAAAACACGCATTTCATCAGCTCAAAATGTAACAAACTTGTCGATGTGCCACTTGGTGGCCTAATGTCAGACGTTCAAGAATCATATAGCTTTAAACAATTAACTATTGAAGTCTGTGGAGCGTTACCGTTGAACTTGCAGCTGTCATTTGGAACGAGCTGAACACATACGATAATCCGTAGTGTACTGATGATTTTCTCATTTCAGTTTTAGTATTTCGTTATGCTATTGCTACCTATTTTTGTTTCTCAGCCAGTGTAGTACTCACATCGGCACGTGCCAACCACTACCAGTTCGTGTTGGTTACATAGACTAAGCTCGTGTCAATTCTGTTTCAGGCAGGGACAGGCATATGTACTTAGCTTATGTGCTAAAATAATAAAATATCGATCCGGTAAAGCATAACAGCAACAACCAAATTCAATTCAATCCTGAAGGATCCTGCATTAAAATACTTCAACGTCGCTTTATAAAGCAGCATCTGACCTGAAAATGAATTCTGTTCTTACTTTTGTACTGTTTACATTGGGTCCAGTACATTTTCTTCACGCATCGTTCTGGGAATATAGTATTCATAGGCTGGATTTTGTTGGCCACTCATTTTACAAGTATGAGGAAGCCCTCACTACCAACCGCATTTGGAAAAAGGCACAACGGGAGCACCGATCAGACAGTGCACATGACTTGAATCATGCAGTTACACCATTCCAAAACGCCACAACATTCAGCGTAGTTGACAACTACATGGGCGTTGACATTCTGGAAACAGAGTTCCCAATTCTGATTCGAAAACCACACCCCGTGTTCCTTAGATATTGTAGGAATTCCGATTGTGGGGGCCGGATGATGTGGATCCCTGAGGAAATATTAAAATGCAACAAGTCCTGTGCACTGGCACCAAATATGTGTCATCCTTCTAAATTATTGAAACGTTACAATTCTGACTCGTTTTACGATCTTCACGAGATTTGCCTAAGGATAGATTATTTCCATATGTCTGTTCTCTCTCGCCAATGGTACGGAGTGGTTCAGATTGGACTATTTTTCCCAATTCAATTGGCAAGCAAGTACGAGACCCGGGATAAACTGTCCATCTTTCACTACGACACAAAGACAGACTACAAAAGTCCGTTGCCCGCCGCAACATCTGCCATTCATGTGCTGATGACGTACAACAGGTTTGAGGAATCTGATGTCGTAGAGAATTTAAGATGGTGGATGTTCAAGCGTGTTGTGTCTAAAGGGTATTCAAAAGATTATAGGTACGTTGATGGGGTTGTCGGACCAACAATTTCAAGTGAGATAATCGTGCTCATGATAATTCCAAGAAAACAAAAGCATCAAATCTCTGTGATAGTGAGAAAAAGTTTCAACTCTATCAGAATGACAATTGCTGAATATAAAGCTGCTGTTGGAGACGGCAAAATAGTTGAAATTGCGTTTGGAAAACCGGGCGAATTACTCTGTTGGAAACAACCGAGCTATGATGGGCACGATAAGATATTTTCCAGAGTTAAGGATTATATGGACTCATGCGAAAGCAATTCAGGGAGAGGTCACATGGCCAATCTAGGAAAATACGCAGATAAACAAGAGCGGCTACTGGGGGCCTTGGCAATATCGTTGCAGTTATTTATGCAAGATTATACATTTGCGAGGCAACAAGACAACGAATCGTGCAAGAATGGCAAAGTCGTGGACGAACGCCCGCATCACGACTCACCGTTTGCTCTTGAGTTGAAACTGCAGTTTCTACCAAAAAAGGAGAACTACAGCAGTACAAATGACATGCATGTCCAGCCAAGTTGGATGGGTAGCCTACGGTTTATTACATGTGGTAAAATGGGTACAAATTCCTTTCAATTTGAGGAACTAGTTGGAATATTCGACAGGTACATTTGGTTGGGCGTAGGGATGTTGGTGGGGGATCTGACCTTTGGATTTAAACGGACGCAATGGGTAGGTACTTCAAGGAAACCAGTACAAAAATTGGAGACGTGGCACCATCTCATCTCGCTTGTCAAAGTGCTCTTGGAACAGGGTGACCCATTTCCAAGTATCGTTGCAAATACTGGAACACATCGACTAATCCTTGTCCTGTTCATGCTGTGTGCACTTGTAATCAGCAACGCATATAAAAATACGAACGTGTACAACATGATTACACCGAACGCACCCATCCTATTTGAAACTGCTGATCAGATTTTGAATAACTCATTTTCAATTTATACAAGGATGACGTCGCTCAGCTACATGAAAGTCGCAACAGATTCTTATGGTGTCAGAAACTATTCAATGCGACACGAAATACATTACATGTACTACCTCGTGAAATCTGAATATGCGAGAAACAAGGCCAACTATCGCGATATTCATGGGGAATATTGGACGGGGTTACCACGACAAATTTATTATCGGTCCCCATTGATCTCTGCGGGTGTAAAATACGTTACAATTCCGCAAGAACCATTGTTGGATGTGGATGTTCTAGTTGACATTATGGGCCATGGACCACCATATATCATGAAGCGCATTATACATTGGACAAAAGTCATTCGTACTTGGTTAGGTATATTCCAAGACGATGTGGTTATGCGACACAGCGATTCCGAAGCTCCTAAAATTGCGGCAATTGACGGGAATGTATTTGTCCTTTTTGTGGTGCTATTTTGTGGACTTGCTGCCGCTACGCTAGTGTTCGTTGCTGAAATCCGATTGTTACTGCTACGTGCATGCGATGCGACGGGTGCGTTTGTAGGTGGCGTTGTGAATGCCATGAGTTATCTCCTCCCATCGAAGAGGAATTTATTTCCTTGACGCTCAAAGTGTAGATGCGTTACACAAGCAAGATGTTTGCTAATTTAAACAGTCCAATTGAAAACATTCATTTTCAAATACGAGATAATGGTGATGAACATGATACGAAAATTAACATTTCAGAAGATTGATAAATATACGGCAGTTTACATCCCATAAAAATTGTTTGAATTTGTAACGAGCAACGCTGCATTTCAGTTTAAATTAATTTAGCAGGAAATTTATTTTTGCATATTTATTAAATCCAGTCAAATTAAAATGGGTGCCAATAAAGAAGTTCATTTAGGTAAATAATGTTAAGAGTGTTAACGTAAAATGCAATCCAATAGTTTCGACCAGTGTCACATACACGGTCGGAATCATTAACCAGCTCCTTCGATAGCACCGCTACCCCGCTTTTCCCGACGATCTTCACCATCCTCACCGTCTTCACCTTCCTCGCCCTCCTCACCTTCTTCGCCCTCCTCACCTTCTTCGCCCTCCTCACCTTCTTCGCCCTCCTCACCTTCTTCGCCCTCCTCACCTTCTTCGCCCTCCTCACCTTCTTCGCCCTCCTCACCTTCTTCGCCCTCTTCACCCTCCTCGCCATCTTCACCTTCCTCGCCCTCCTCGCCATCTTCACCTTCCTCGCCCTCCTCACCATCCTCACCATCTTCACCCTCTTCGCCTTTCCCTCCGCCGCCCTTCCCTTTGCCGCCCTTCCCATTGCTTCCCTTCCCGCCTTTCCCTTTGCCGCCCTTCCCTCCTTTGCCTCCGCCGCCCTTCCCGCCTTTTCCCCCTTTGCCTCCGCCGCCCTTCCCGCCTTTTCCTCCTTTGCCTCCGCTCCTTTTACCTTCCTCCGGAGGATCAGTCATATGATATTCCATAGCCTCCTCTTCACGCTTTTTTCGTCCGTAAAGGTATCCCATGGAGCTACCGCCATCGCCTACTGCATCCCCTTCGCGTTTCGCAAGACTTCCATCCCCACCTTGGACATGGGATTCGCTGACCAGCAGGAGCACAGAGGCTCCGAATAGTACAAATGCTAACTTCATTTGCTGTCTGACTTCACATCTCTAAGAAAGAGTCATCCAGGAAGTAGTGTTACGTTTTCCAAAAAAAACCTTACATTTTATGTATTGGTCCGGAATAGTCGGTAGTGTTGCTGGGAAAATGTGGCGTTATCAACAAACTGGTTATTCAGAAAACTAATTACACACTAATGACCAATCACTGACCCAAGTCACGTAGCTTTGGTAGTTAGCTATTGTAATTACTGAAACGTATAACCAAGCGCCAATGGATACATGTGTTCAGTTCGTCATCCTACCTGAGAAATTTTCCTTTCAGCAACATTGCCAGTAGAATGTGTGTCCACATCACACCCAACACCGGAATGGAGCCATTAACAAAATAACCGGCTTCCCATGTATGTATAGCATTTCACGTCCAATTTGGTGTAGTTTATAGATTCCGTTAATGCCGTTCCGTGCAAAATTTCCCATTCCCTCTGACGCAAGTTGGATCTCATTTAGATATGACTTTAAGACACGTAGCCAGTGATTAGTCTAATTAATTATTTCAAGCACAAATGTTGACAGCGGAGAACTACGCAGTTCTCGAAGTAATATACAGGTTAAATTATGCCGGGATGCGCACATTAAGTGAAATTTCGATAAGCAATAGGAAACCATGAACGATACCATTACGTTTTTTTAAATGCGGAAAAAAGAAATTCACTGAACATTCTGAAATGCTTAACAAGTTTCTGAATACTATTAGAATTTTTTGTATTTTCTTGATATCTGGAAGCTTGTAAATCGTAATACCTAACAAGTATGGTTTTGTAGCAAACGTAGGATAATAGATATGTTCTGATAATAAGCTGGTGATGTTTTTGAAGGTTAGTTGTTTTCCACACGGCAAACAAATTTTACAAGCTATAATCATCTTACGGTAGACCAAAATTTATTATCGAGGAAAATTGCCATTTTGTGCGCCAAATTGTTTAACCGTGGCGTTCGTCGTCTGTCATTTTGCTGGTAGTGTACAATGGCAACATGGCACCATTACACAATATTGACAATTAAATGACCTAAACCAAGGATGCTTCAACATGAGAACACACTACTATCGATTTGGAGACCTGGAATAGATCCGCATTGCTACTGCCGTCTCTTGCGACCAAGAAACAAGCCGTGAAGTTGTATAGGACCCATACCAAATATAGAGTATACTTCTGTGAAGAAACCTACACCAATATTTTTGCTAAACTTTTGGCTATACTAAACTATTACACTAAACCTTTTGCTTTCATATGGAGGGTCGGTCCATCCTAACGTCGTTTGGAGGATGCAGGTATTGCTTGAGTACGGAATATGGGAAAGGTTGAGTACACCTATTCGTCATGCGATAAGATGCACACCTGATTTGTGAGACGCAACTTGCAAAGGCCAAACATGAAAGGAAATTGCTGTGTTTGCTTAACACTTAAATAAAGGTTACATTAAACCCCGGGTTGCATTTACAGGCGATACGTGAAATATAGGAGCACCACGGTAAACAATAGTATTCGTGTATAATACATATAGTCGAAATAGTGGATGTCGTACGGCATGGAATGCTGACAGATAATTTTCCATCACTAATTGTACTCTATCCACGACAATAATCATTAGAAAAAAGTTCTGGAAACAATTTTGATATAATCCAACGGTTGACAGAAAATCGCTTATTTATGTGCTTAAAGAGACTTGTTGCTATTTGTCTAATTGCTTTGATCGACAGCAAAATATATAGCAAAGCATATAAACCACAGTTGTATCATTAGCTCCAATAGATTGAAGGCTGTGTATGACAGTGACATTGAGCAAATGTATATAATGCAGTTGTTATTTTATAACATTACGATCTTTCTGATTCTTCTAACAGCAATTAACACCACACGAATCGAGTAAAAATTAGAATAATTTAAAATGTAAAACCGCTTCAGATCAGATTTATTACTTCTATGTTCTGACGAGAATGTACCTCAATTTGTAGAGGAAATATATTTCTCTTCGATGGGAGAAGATAACTCATCGCATTCACAACGTCAACTGCGAGCGACACCATCGCGGCGCATGTACGTAACAGCAATAATCGCATTTCTACAACGAATACTAGCGTCGCGACAGCAACTCCACAAATTAACACAGCAAAGAGCACGATTACGTTTCCATCAATGGTTGCACTTTTGGGAGTTCCGGAATCGCGGTGTTGAATTACCCCATCGTTTTTTAATAAAGCTAACCACCAATTAAGTATGAATGACTCTTGACAATACCTCATGCGTTTCAAAATATACGGCGGCCCGTGTCCCATTAGGTCAACGTCAACATTAATATCCAACAGCGGCTCCGGCAGAATTGAAACGCATCTGACACCCATAGAGATCAATGTTTTGGCGTACTCGAAGCATAGGAATTCCGGCAGAATGATGGCAGTCTTATTACAAGCTGAGAGGCCATCCAGGAACCATCCACGCTCGGAAACTGAAAATCTTTTCAAGAAGCGAGGTTCAAGAGTTGAACCATACTACTTGTTTCCATACGCAACATGCCAATTTAAAAATGGAATCCAAAGATTGGTCAAATTTTGCAATGCTGACATGGTATTCGGATGAAGTTGGGACCTATACTCAATTTGGTATGGCAATTCGGTCCAATATTCTCCATGAACATCACGATAGTTCCGCTCGTTTCGCGTATACTCAGATTTTACAATAGAGTACATGTACTGTATAGTATGTAGCATTGAGTAATTTCTGACACCATAAGAACCTGTTGGACAGTCTGTATAGCTGAGCGATGTCATTCGCGAATAAATTGAAAAAGATTGATTCAGAATATCAGCTGCGGTTTCAAACAAGATGGGTGCGCGTGGGATAATCATGTTATGCACGTTGGTATTTTTATAAGCGTTGCTGATTACAAGTGCAGCCAGCATGAACGACGCAAGAATCCAACGATGTGCTCCAACATTTGCAACAATACGTGGGAATGGGTCACCCTGTTCCACGAGCACTTTTATAAGCGAGATAAAATACTGCTGCGTCGCCGATCGCATTGGTTTCATTGAAGATTCCCCCCAACGCGTCTGCGTAAAACCGACGCTCAGAACCCCGAATGACATCGCTACGCTCACCCAAATATAGCTGTCGAAAACGCCAACGAGTTCCTGAAATCGAAAAGAGTTTTTTCCCATTTTGCCACAGGTGATAAGTCGCAGACTACCCGTCCAACATGACTGGACATACATGTGGTTAGTACTGTTGCGATTATCTCTTTTTGGAAGGAAATGCAGTTTCCACTCCAATGCAATCGGGGATTCTGGAGATGGGCGTTCGTCGACGAGTTTGCCATTCTTGCAGGATTTGTCGTCCTGGTGTCTAGAAAACGTATAGTTTTGCAGAAACAACTGCAACGACATAGCCAAGGCCACCAGTAGCCGCTCCTGCTTGTCGACGTATTTTCCAAGTTTGTTGATGTGGCCTTTCCCTTCGTTCGGTTTACATGAGTCCATGTAGTCTCTAACTCTTGAAAATACCTTATCGTAACCATGGTACCTCGGTTCTTTTCATCGTTGTAACTCGCCCGGTTTTCCGAATGCAACTTCTTCAATGTTGCCGTCGCTGACAGAAGCCCTGTATTCCGCGACAGTCATTGAGATAGAGTTGAAACTTTTGCCCACTATCACAAAAATATTATGCTTACGTTTTCTTGGAATTGTCATAACGGTTATGACATAACCACCATCATCCCGCTGGATATTGTTGGCCCCACAGCGCCATGTCTATACCTGTGGCCTTTGGAATACCCATTCGACGCAACACGCTTGAACATCCACCATCGTAAATTCTCAACTGCATCAGGTTCCTCAAACCGATTGTGTGTCATATGAATGGTAGAAGTTGCGGCTGCCATCGGAATATTGTAGTCTCTCTCTGCATCGTAGTGAAAGATGGACAGGTGATCCAGGGTCGCGTACTTATCTCCCAATTCAATTGGTGGAAAGAGATCAATCTGAACTACTCCGTGCCATTGTGGAGAACGAGCGGACATGTTGAGATAGTCTATTCGCAAGCAAATCTCGTGGAGTATGGCACTGCAGTAAAGCAGGAGCTAAATATATAAGTGTCTGGATTTTCTGTCTATCAATTGTGACGTGTTTTGATCATGCAACCAACATAAACAGGGAGTGGCTGGCGCCTGCCGAGGTGAAATCCGTGCTACGTCGAAAGCAAAGAGATAGCATATAACATTCAAAAAAACTCAATTCCACAACTGAGAATCATCAATACGCTATGGTTTTTCATCGGTCTTCAACTCTTAGATAATGAAAGTTTCCAATTCGCCAATAGCGGACAGGTAATTATGCATGACATCTGCCAAGCAGTATTCTGCAAATTTTGCTGTTTTGTAAACTTTATTACCTCCCAATTTTTTGTCGATTAATTCCTGCGAGTGCAGATGTAAGTATTCGATATATATGCGATATATATATATTTACTTTCTTATGATCAAACAACTTCACAACTGCAATGGACAAGATACGGAGTGCAAGCGGAACGTTTCGCTGTAATTGGACTGTTGATGAAAGGCATGGATTGTGCCAACAAATTACATTTTGGAGTCCAAATACATTCAACCATTAAGTGGTATTTTGTTACGTAGATATACGCTCTGTAAAGTGGATTAGAAATTATTAAAATGATTAGAGCTTATGTATTGAAATGAAAGCACTATATAGCAGCATCATAGGTCATTATATGTATTGAAAAATGGTATATTTTCATGTTATTTTTTGTAACGAGTGATGTTAGATCAGTGTGCCCCAAATCAACTGCTTTGGAATTTGAGTAAGGTTTGATCTTTCACGCCTTCTCCACTTGTTTTGTATGGAATATATCTGCCTTGTACGCCGCAACCAGACCAAAAGGACAGCATTATTACACACGTTACCACCACTCTCTCTCTCTCCAGACTATTATCCAGAAAATCCTCTTGTTAGCTGTTGCGGTGGATATTGGCCCACCCACCATTCTTGTAAATATTTTTGAGGAATTTGAAAGTAAAATGAAGTTAATTATCTATTAAAGGAAAGGCTGTTCAACCTTAACGTTAATCACTGATCATGTATTTTTTACCGTTATCCTGATCGAACCATTTGGAACTTGTGTGCAGTGTAGATACGAATTAGGGCTCATGGGACTGTTTATCATCACCGTCATAAAACGGCATTCAGCAGTGAACATTTAGTAAAAATAAGCCCATTTTCTGACAACATGATTGCATATGTATGGATAAAGATAATGGCCTCAGGAAAAGCTCCACACATAACTAGATTACTTAACTGTTTCTTTATACATCCAGTATTTTTTCGCTGGTATGATAGACTGATCAAATTTATCTGTTTAATTGATCATAGCATGCCGCTGCCCATTCCTATACTCCAAAACTAGATACGACGTAAACATGAACATGTACTTACAACTGACATAAGCCACAATACATTTTTAGAACATACTTTCAGAAATAATACACTGGTAATGCACATCGCTTGGCAAACACACCGCGGATTTCCGCAATTGCTCAGTTTATTTCATTGATTTCGTCTCTGATGTGAAGACACCATATCGCTATATAACAAGCAACACAAACGGATGGAAAATAAGAGCCTTTTAACAGGCTCGCTCATGAGATGTAGAATGTAATACAACACATGCGATAACCACTATATAATGTAAATGATTGGAAACTGGCTTACCATTCTTTTGCTAGATGTTTTACAGGTTGTGGCTCCAATATCAAAATAATGCTTAAGAGGTTTTGAATAAAAATGTGATTTGCGCACAGCCTGTTTCTGGCAAGTAGTAGGCAGAAACTGCAAATAGTTGGCAAAATAATAACATAATATTAATAATATAAAATAATAATATTTTGTGATCCTGCCAGTTCATTTCAAGACGAACGAAGAAATATATTGTGCAGTATTTCTCTAGTGGAAATTACAGTTGAGCGAACATATACGCTCCCACTTCCAATGGAACATAATTGTGGTTTCGTACACATAATGTATACAAAGAACATGTATGTATCTGACTATGGAAACAAGTTTAAAACCAGAAAGCAATTTGTCGATCTGAATTGAGGCAAAAAATAAAGTACAAAACAAGGTTTAGGGAGAAGGAAACCTTTCTGTTCGTAAATGGGAATTTGGAAATGATTTGAATGACTTTGAAGATAATGAGTCGCTTATGAATATAGTCTACAATAATACATCAAGGTCAATATACCAACATATATCATTAAATTCATCTCGCCTCCAGGCAAATTATAAAATACGTGATAACCAAACAAACCAAATTTGCAACCAGCGTGTACGTAATTGGAAATATCCCAGATGCTGTGCTGGAAAGTTGATGATCGTTTATCGTATCTAGTATGACAGTTTGTTCATGAATTCAAATGTTTATTCGATTTTCCCTAAGGTTTAACAGTTTAAGTTTAAGAACAATATATTGCAGTTCAAAGCCCTTCAACATAGAAATGGCAACCATGGTGACATATACAGTTCGGAGACAAAAAGGCAACATTGGACTTGATGCAAACATACGTTGCGCGACATGTGCATTGTGCAATGTGTGACATTGTCTAACTGGAACAAAGGTAATTCAAGAAATCTCCATATTTGACCTGCTCCAACCATAAGCAAGCCACCAGTGTCATTTGTACCAACAAACCAACCAGAGATGAGAAGAAATCGAGCTGATCTGAGGGATTTCTCGAGTTCCTGCGAACAGTCTCTCGAATGAACCAAAATATACCCAATAGTATGGAGCACCCACATAAAATCTTTTGCGGCAGCCAACTTTTTGCAGTAACGCGGACCGTTCTGCTGTTGGTAATCTGGGTTTGCATTGTTGTCAAATGTGGGTTTGGAAAACAGTCAATCTGCATGTGGGAGATATCCACCGTCTCCACCTTTACGCGAAATGGAGAGAGTCGGAGATTCTGATAAAATTTATCAGAGGCGGTATTCTTGTACCATCAAGCATGATATAGTTGAAGTTATTACGGGAAACTTGAGTTGTTATTTGCGAAATAACCAGAATGCGTCTGCTTTTATAATGTTAGTATACTACCAAGTTTCCTATTATTTTTCCGTTATTGCTATAAATATTTACAAGTACTCATGTATTTTGTTAGTAATTATTATTGGATTTGTTTGCTAGGAAACGCAGATTCACAGATGTATCGCGCAATTTTTAAGCTGAATTAAAAAAGCCTTGACAAATATGAACTATTCAAATGGGATGGAAATTTCCACCCAGCCATTTCATGAGTGAAATTGACGGTTCCACGATCTACAGAAATTGAATTATTACGCCGTATATAAAAGTAACCCGTTTGTAAGAGCTTTTGTGTTAGCCTATTTTGTTGTCATTTTGAAACAATCGATATTATGTATTTGACAAAAGTTCGACCAGCTACTATTTGGATGTCCAAATACCTGAACATCGGTGTAATGAATACGGGTTGGCTTTTCAGAACAGTTCAATGATACGACGTCTTAATATATTTTCTTTTGTATATTGTTACATCGTTGTATGATCAAGATGGTTCTTTGCTAACAAGTACAAGAATAGTTTCATCGCTGAATATGTTTGATAATACTGTCACTAACAATATTAATGATAAATAATTAGCGATTTATTAACTACCGGAAGCATGCAATGCATATAGATGTAGTAATTATTGCGATTGATCTGTTTGTCTGTCTGTGTGTCAGTTAATCTGTTTGTCTGTCTGTGTGTCAGTTAATCTGTTTGTCTGTCGGTGTGTCAGTTAATCTGTTTGTCTGCAAACACTATAACTTACCTCCACGTTGGTGGATATGGCTAATACTTGTCGTAGAGGTACCTCAGGTCATTTGGAAGTTCGGTATTGAGTTTGGGGTTCTGGGGCCTACCCCCAGGAGTTCGGTTGGGGGCAAGTTCCCCCTATGCATTCTTATGGGCTAAAATCTTTGATTGCTTTATATAGTACGGAAATTTATTCTGATATTTTTTTGTCCTGACACCAGGGGTATATTCCGTCAACTGTCGGAGTAGTGGCGCCATCACCCTAAGCTCAGACCCCGCCAGCCAAAGGTATCAAATTTCAAGATTTATAAAAGGTATGGTGAGCGCAGCCGGATCGCGCTAGTGCGAACCTGCTGCTTTCGGCTGTGTATGTATTTTCAGCGTCGTTAATATGCATCATTATCATGCTAAATTAAATCATAACTCGTTCGCTCGTTTATGGCTTACTAAGTCATTAAATGGTTTTGTTTGCCACGGGAATCACATTACATAGATTATGTAGCATATTATATAATGTTGTTAAAGCCAGCAACAACAATTCCCCACTGCTAATTACGACAGTGATAAATACATATTTTGTCGCACACACGAAAACTTTTACTTTTAATGATATAGATGCAAATTCGCAAATTTACGTAATGATTTATTTAATTTTGTTCAATGTAATAATTCATGAGAACTTGATTTTTCAACACGTATGCGGATATGTACATGGTTGACACAAAAGCAGGTACGAAAGAAGCGTAAGACTTATCCATCTGTATCTACATTATTTATAATGGCTAAGTGTTAAAATGTGTATAAATCAATACATACAATCGAATCACAACACGAGTGCAAATATATAATATTAATATGCTAGGGATTGTAGTGGTAATTATGCAGTTCATATCACGATAAACAATGGTATTTGAATATGTAATTTACCAAATTTACCAAAATGGAGTTATCCAGAATTTTCTTAAAATGAGTTTGTTGCTAATCTTTACCTGACAGTATAATTTCAATTAGTTGATAATACAGAGGCTTATATATACTCCTTAGAGTTTTCTTCTGCAAGAATATTACGTATTTTTAACATTAAATTTTAAATGAATTGGATATCTTCAATTTAATATTTTTTCGCGCCCAAATCTGCGATTGATGCAATTTTCCTGAATGCGTTCCTGCATTACGCATCGCAGAACTGCTATCTGATGGAATATTTTAATGATGTGGTATTTTATTTGAGAATGATGGACAAATTGCCAAGAGCGAAACATCTTAAAACGTTTTGTGCCAAGAAGTTTATTGTTTGTGGTTTGTTTAATTCCTGAGTTTTGATCAAATTGAGTTTTCCCAGTTTACCGTCTCATTATTATTTTTTATTTGTAGCCTTAGGAATCTATGGAAAGAATTTTCGGTGTAACCGACGGAGTCCAATATATATACGTGATAGAATATCAAAATGGAAATATCATCCAACGTTGTCCAAACCTAAATTCTAATCAAATTGCAAGACGTACATGTACTTCAGGCATCACAATTTGGTAGGCATGTAAACATGGTAGGCCTGGAAATTTGGTAGACGATAATGGAGAGCTTCGTGTTATGTGGGTTGTCTGTACATCTACAACATTTATATTTCAAAAGCTCATGTATTTAAAGGTGCTCTATCATGTACCCATATTTGCAAATTACTCGCATTACTGGCAAACTTACTCCATATGTGTAATAGTTACTTTGGAAACAATGTGCCTGTGCAAACTCAAAAAGCAAAATAATTTGCCTTATTATATTAACGAGCTTGTAGGCATATTATAAAATATGTCACAGTAATGCCAACCATTTTTGCCACCAGCCCAAATGTGACCGTAAACCTAACACCAACCGTAATTCCAATCTGATTGTTATTAAGCTTATCCAACATCAGATTTAGATCGTAGACCGGTACGTTCTTACGCATTTCCTTGTTGCTCAGCCACCGCTTTACTCGGAACATCTAGGTTACATCCAGTTCAAAGATTTATATATATATATATATATATATGTGTATGTATATTTGTATGTTTATACATAACGAATAGTAACATATCCCACCTGGTGGCACGTCTCAGCCGATAGTCCGTACGTCACAGTTGCTGCAGCCACATATACCAGAAACATGAATATCCTTACCCAGTCGCCATGACTTCCACTTCGAACAAACATTCCGTCCAAATTCGTCGAATAGGACAAGAGGCTTTCCAGACTGTTCCACGTCATTACAGAGCTGGTAATTTGATTTATCACGGAACAAATAAGTTCCAAATCTTCATATCTTGTGATCAATTCGTCCCAGCTAATATGGCCAAACTTCTCGTTTCCCTGCTTTGCCGCCTTTGAAATAAAAAACTCTGGTTGTGGACTCCTGGTTGCTTCCATCTTCTCCAGAGCGCTCAAAAAGTTACGTGCAGCCAGCCATAAGGTGACCACGGATACCAGAAGCAAAAACTCGGGAAAGCAGCCCAGTAGGTATCGCTGAAGAAGGCTGACGCATCCAAAGGAAACAAGTAGCCAGTCCGAGACGGAAAACGACTCTATCGCTTTCACCGACGCATTGATTGAGGGTGTCGCGTCAACAAAATATGTGTGCCGAGAGGTAACTAGCATTTTGTTGAGCCAATTTTTTGAACTCCAGCCTGGTGTCCCGTGGTCCACTGCAATATCCGCCAGTCCGATTCCTGATACAAATGCAATTAATATCATAGCCAAATATATTAATCCTATTGCCACGGGCGTTACTGGACTCAATGAGAATTTCATATAGGAATCATTCACAAGGATCGGAATCGCGGCTAGGCGATTTAGCAAATCCACAAATTTATCTTGGCGGAACCAAAACAATAAAACAAATGACATTTTTGTCATAAACCCAACCACCGACTCGAACATGTTGAAGAACTCTTTGGGGGTTTTAGGATTCTTGAGAAAATCATCTCGGATAATCTTGACAAGCCAGAATATAGCCAATATGAGCGAGAATGCACATAAAATTTTCTGGGGGAGCCAACGTTTTGTAATTACTCTGTCCGGTTTACTGCTAATATTTTTGGTTTGGTAACTTGTCAGGAAATTGGTATTATGGGCGCTCTGTTCATCCCCTACATTTAGTTTCAGACGAAACGGAGAAATCAGAAGAAAGTAACAAAAGTCAAGGTAGAGTCTGATAAAATTTGTATGATCTGGTGTTGGTGCATTTTCATGCATTCTGACGGATATAGTTAACTAGAGCTAGAGCAAGAAAGGAAATTATAGATGGAGGAAACATGGAACCGTTCCGGACGTACCTGGTATGACTATTTTTAATCGGAGCAGTCCTTATATAACTAGAAAGTTATTTTATGTTCTCTTATTATGTTTAGACAATATTATTAATACGATAACCAGAGCGTCGCCACTACACTTCAACAATGCCAGCCTTCAAATCCCTCTTCTTTAAACGCTCGTTGCTGAAGTTGTAATTGATGTAAATCTATCATATTACATGCAAACGATTGCAAATGACAATAAAATATTTTGCTATAATGTGAATTGCAAAGGGTCATATTCCTAAGGAAATGGAAAGTGGGCCCAAGCCAGCCAACAACGATACGGCTCCTATGTTGTAGTTCCTGAGGAATAGACCAAGGTTATCAACGGCGGCAAACCTTTATTTTGTACGCTTCGGCATTTCTTGGCGACTGAAGTTGTCGTACATTTAAATGTTGCAACAATGTCGTCCATTTTAAATTACAAAAGTATTCAAAATCGTATATCAAATTGGTCTGGTAGCTATCGAACAGCATTGCGATTTTGTGCTGAATGAATAATTTGTTACAATGAAGTCGAATTGACTCAATCAATTCAATCTCTAAAACGAGGGTTATGGAATTATGCTGTCTCTAGTAAGGCAATATGGTATATGTGCCTTACAAAATCAGATAAAAACTGTTCATTGAGGATAACCCTGTAGGCTGTTAGAGTCAAAAGGGCAAATCTATAGAAGGACCGAATGTGATTGCCAAACTATTTGAAACAATTGTTGGCGACAGAAGCAGTTTCATTTAAAAAATGCTAGATGTTATGCATTTGGTCATGACTTCACAAAAAATGGCAGAAATATCCAGGTGGAATAGAAACTGAGGTGGAAACACAAGCGATGAGTTTTAGGTTATTTTTATGCTGCCACAATGCAAGAGGCTAGCAAAGCATTTATTTTACAACTCAAGAATTGAATAGGTATGTAGATTTTGGAATTTGGTAAAAATGAAGAGAGCTTTTTTGTGTGCACTCTTCTCGGCGATCAAGTAGCAACAACGTAAAAATGGTAGAATGCACAGCTTATAAACAGAGCAATGCATCACAAAAAGTGTAGTACAAATTGAATCGTTTTCTTAAGTCTCTTCAGCTAATTTACATAAACATCTTACATTCATTAAACGCTTAAATTATGAGTTGGCTGAACTGACTTGACTTTTAGGAAAGTTACAAAAAGGTCAATCTTTATGACGCACTAACCGGGCATCGAACCTTTCAAAAAACCATTACTATTCAAATTAAGTAAAAAACGTCACACAAATCAGTTTAACAAATTAGTCAAATTAAGCTTAAACTAAAAACCAATACATACACAAAGAGAACATTTTTTATGGCTTTTACAAACTCATACTGCACCAAACACAATACTTTACGACTTTGCGTATTTGTTGTGAATTCAATTTGGATCGTATTGTTTCGACATTAAAAATGCATAACAAAATGAGAAACCTAGAAATGCCTGCGGCACACGAAACATGGACGTATCGCCGTTGACAACTCTGTTCTACTCCTCGAAATCCACAAACCGGTCGCATCGTTGGTAGGCTTGGGCCCACTTTCCATACACTTAGGAATATGACCCTTTTGATAGTGATAGATGCCATTAATTTATACTTTTGGATTCATTGTCCTCTTTCTACAGCAAGGATGGAGAGGATACGATTATTTAACACAAATAAAAACAAGTTTGAACAAAACCTGTCATGTGAAATAATTGATTCCTTGAATACGATGGCTTTATAGGGATTGGTTGCGACACCAGATGTGTCCATGCGTGTTGTATTGTTTATTTTTATTTCTTCAACTTGTTCATTGTAACTATAATACAGCTTTAGTGGCTAATATTCTTCCATATTCAATACTATCGAATCCTTACATGTCCCAATCCTTTGAACTGAAAAACAACATTTTAATATTTGTTTTCCGTACGTCGTTGATGTTAACATTCGTTATTCTACTGAACAAATGCATTTACCAATTATGGTTCCATGCAGCAAATTATTATATGCCCTAAGTGTCTTTAAATACACTAACAATTATAAATACGGGAATGATTTAGTTGATGTTTCTAATGGATCCAAACGGAATGCACAAAACTGACACAAGCAAAAATATCACTAATTCGTCAATTTAAGATAATGACATAATTTGGGTGACCCCAAAATAATGTAAAAATGGTTTGCATATATTTTACTATAATATATTATACACATACATTGGAATATTAGAAATATGGTGTCCAGTGTCATCATCGAGCTTCCAGGCAGATTATAAAGTATGCAATCACTATACCTACAACATTTGCAACAAGTGTGTATGTAATTGGAAATATCCCACCTGCTGTCATTGAAATTTGATGAGCATTAAGTTTATCCAACGTCAGATTTAGGTCGTTTACCGGAACGTTCCTGCGAATCTCCTTGATGTCTAGCCAACGTTTTACCCTAAGCATCTAGATTACATAAAATTTACAGTTCATTGATAAGTACATATAGCAAATTGTACACATATTTATACAAAATGTACGTTAACACATTCTACCTTGTGGCTCATGTCGGCCGATAGTCCGTACGTTAAACAAGCTGTTGCCAAATATACTACAAACTCCAATATCCTTACCCAGTCACCATGACTGCCACTCCGAATAAATATTATATTCAGATTCGTCGAATAGGACAGTAGGCTTTCCAGACTGTTCCACGCCATCACTGAGCTCGTAATTTGATTTATCGCCTCACAAATAAGTTCCAGATCTTTATATCGGTGGATGAATTCCTCCCACGTGATACAGTTGTCCAACTTGCCATTTTCCAGCTCTGTCGCCTTTGAAATCGAAAACTCTGACTGTGGGCTGCTCCCTTCTCCGTTTGTTTCCAGCGCGCTCCAAAAGTTACGAGCAGCCATCCATAAGGTGATGACGAATACCAGAAGAAAACACTCTGGAAAACAGCCCAGTATGTATCGCTGGAGAAGGCTGACGCATCCAAGTGAAACCAGCAACCAGTCCGATACCGAAAACGACTCTATAGCTTTCACCGACGCATTGACTGATGGTGTCGCATCAGCAAAAAATGCGCGACGGGAACTAAGAAGCATTTTGTTCAGCCAATTCGGTGGACTCCAATGGGTCCCGTTGTCAATAGCGATATCGGCTAGTCCGATACCTGATCATAGCTAAGTATATTACTCCTACTACCATCAGCGTGATTGGCCTCAATGCAAACTTCATATACGAATCCTTGACATCTATCGGCTTTGCGGCTAAACGATTCAGCAAATCCGCAAATTTATCCTGTCGGAACCACAACACGCCAACAAATGACATTTTTGTCATGAACGCAACCAACGACTTGAACATGTTCAACAGTTCTGTGGGGTTTGTAGGGTTCTTGAGACAAGCATCCCGAATGATCTTGACAAGCCAGAATGTGTCCAATATGAGCGAGAGTGCACATAACAATTTCTGGGGCAGCCAACGTATTACAATTACCTTGACCGATTTACCGTTCATATGGTTGCACTTCCGACATTTGCCAAAGCCACAGTCGGGAATACTTGGTACATCACCCGTATCTAGTTTCAGACGAAACGGAGAAATCAAGAGAAAGTAACACAAATTCAGGTAAAGTCTAACAAATTTTGTCTGAGGTGGTGTTTGTGACTTTTTGTGCATTTTGACGGATATAGTTAATAAGTGCAACTTCAAGGTGTACTGCAGGTTGGAGAATGTCGTATGTTTGTCTGCGGGTTGTTGTTGGCAACAGCAGACAAATTTCTCCATGGCCGCTCATGCATGGATTTAATGGTTTCGCTACGATGTAATTATATACCATTGCTAAAAGCTTGAGCCACGATTGTTGCAAATCCGTAATTGTACATACGAACGACGACAATTGAAAATATTGTTTTGCTATTATCTAAACAACAAATGGTGTTAGTGGTTGCGTGCCGTTAATTTATTGTATGAGATTCGTTGTCCGCCTTCCATCGGAAGGATAGAGAAGAAAGATTAAATGTACAGAAATTAACAAAAGTTGAGGTAATACCTTCCTCATGACAAATAATTGTTTCATGGTTTATTTTAAATGAACATAATGGATTAATGGGGATTGGCGGCTGCACGACATGTGTCCATGCGTGTCATATTGTCTTTTATGTATTTTTTCAACTTGTTCATTTTTATTTCCATCCATCACATTTAGCGAATGAATAATATGTACTGGATTCGGTCCAATTGGAAAATCCGTCTTTATCTTTTCAAGTGGAAAGACATTATTTTAACCGTTGCTTTACTGCTTAGTAGTGGGAATACTTTACTGAATTGAATGAATGTACTTACAGTAGTTGGAATAGAGCGACCAATTGTACTTGAATGCAACAAATTATAACTAGTAAGGTGTAACCTTTAATATGTAACTACCGGAAGAATGGCACAAAAATAGCAGATTAGGTACGTATTTGACCATCATACTATGCCAGCGGACCTCAAATTTAACATCCTCATCGATTTATGGAATAAAATTTTTTGACGACTGGTAACCCTCACACCTTGCACGGCCCACCATGCCCCCATTTGACCGATTTGACATACAGTTACTTGGCAAAAAATGATCGCCTTGAACTCCTCTATTCATTTAAGCAATAAAAAATTTTCACATGAAGGTCACCCCCACCACCCCAAAGACGCAGTCCCCAGTATTTCGGGTCAGTGACGAGGTACATGGCTGAAAATCAATGGGTGTCGTGACCTTGTGCCAAGGTACCTCTATGCCAAATTTGAGCCAAATCGGTCAACGTGGAGGGAAGCTAGAGTGTTCACAGACAGACAGACAGACAGACAGACAGACAGACAGACAGACAGACAGACAGACAGACAGACAGACAGACAGACAGACAAATCAATCGCTATAACTACCTTTCAAGCATTTCATGCTTCCGGTAGTTAATAAATATAATGTTTCTCGAAATGCAATATCAACTATAAGACGGCAGATCGTATCGTATATACAGTTATCTCTAATTCACCAGGTTAAAATTTGGACATAATTGAGGTGACCCTGAACATTTGCAACAATACCTCCAATTGCATTGTCGATCTACCAGGCAAATTATAACGTATGCGATTACCATATCGACAACTTTTGAAACAAGTGTGTATGTAATTGGAAATATCCCACTGGCCGTGATTGAAATCTGATGATCATTAATTTTGTCCAATGTCATATTTTGTTCATAAGTTGGAACGTTTATCCGATTTTTCTTGATATTCAGCCAACGCTATACGCCCGGTATCTAAATGTATAAAATGCAATTGAATGACATGTAATTAGACGGACGAATTGAAGTATTTGTATTTCTCACCTTGTTGCAAATGTCTGCCGACATACCACAAATTAGACACGATCTCAACAGGACCACTACAAGTTTCAGCATCGTGATCCAGTCATATGGCATACCACTTGGATCAAATAGATCGTTATACCGGTCGAATAGAAAAAAGCGCATTCCAGGAGGTTCCACGTAACATTTTAGCTCGTTATTTGGTTCGTGTTGTGTTTTATAACTGACAACAATACGACGAAATGTAATTCGGATTGTATTTGGTCGGATTGTAGAAAGAAGCGGAATGTCTATTTATGAAGTGTTGTTCAAATATGTCATGTTTGAAGCTATAGCTAATGTGCGAAGAATCTTGTAGGCGTGGATCTAACTGGAGCAAATAAATGTGCAAATAATATATCACACAGCTTTTGTCATTTGCAAAGGTGACCACTGTCGGCGAGTTCGGTTCAATTTTGCATAGAAGTGCAAAATGGAATGGGATCACTCACATTCTTGAATATTGTGTCGAATTGGAGAATACGGGTCGGAATCACAATGGGTCAAAGCAGCAGACAATTTAAGTCTTAGATGAGTGTACAAAAGGATGCTGAAAGATCTGCGTTCAATAGTAAACGAAGATAAATTTTAGTTTACTGGCAGCAAGTAAAACAGGCAATCGTAACGGATTTTGAGGAATCCAATTTTAGTTAGATCATCTATATTGATATTGAACCACCGCTTATATTCGTGATTAGACTGGTCATTTGAAGTTGAGACATCCTAGATCGAAACGCCGTGAATTATAATATGCATATATACTCAAACTAATTTATTACTTCGTAATCCATTAGCTAGATGACAACAACTGAATATCCAAGTACCCAAACCATACTAATAAGTGTAATGGCTTATGCTGAACGTAATCCCAGGCAGTCATTTGTTATCACATAATATGTGGTTCATCAGCTTAAAATGTAGCCAATAAAAGTTCCACTCAGTGTCTCACGATCGACAGTTAATTAATTAGGCAAGCATAAAAATGTCAGTGGTCAGGTTGTGTGCCAATGAATGCGAATCCATATTTGGTATTAACTAAATTAATGCAATTTTACGGGAAATCACAGACCAAATAGATTTAATAGCCGAGTACAGAACATAAACTTCGCTTTCAGAGAGTTGTCGGTAAATCTAAAACAGATATACTTTTGTAGCTTCACAGTGACGAAAAAACAAAGGCATATCGATCATTTTTGTAGTTTAACTTTATATTTTCAATAGTATTTCCTACCTCTCAGTTTCGTCGACTGTGATGTGTTAACCTCAACACGCGCCTGCCACTCCCCTTACAAGTGGGTGTTATGGCCAAAGCTCGTGGAAATTTCCAGACAGACACACAGACATAGTATGTTAGCCTCTGCGCTACTGCACCAGTCGCTTCTAAATACAATAAGGATAATTTTGCTAAAGTTGTCAGAGAGACGCTATCGTGCAATTGGAACTGTTCACTTTTGAATATGTTCGCAATGAATTTGATTATTAGGTGGACGTTGTATCAGTTACTTAATGTACATTTCATTCTTGCATCGAAACCGAAGTCTGGATACAATGTAACAAGGCTACATTTGGTTGACAAATATGATGTTCCTTATCATTTATACGAGGAGGCCGGCACCGTCAACCAAATTTGGAACCGGGCACAGGCGGCATATAGATCCACAATTGCACAGGATCTGAGTCAATCGGCTCCGCTATTTCGCAACAGCAGCACATTTTCAGTAGTGATCAATTACATGGGTGTCGATATCTTGGAAACGGAATTCCCAATTGTTATCCGTAGGCCAGTTCCAGTAATGCTTAGTTATCGTCTAGGAACGGATGCGGGCGGGTGGTTAATGTGGATTCCCGCCGAGTTTCCGAAATGCAATACATCTTGTAGCTTGCCGCAGAATATATGCCATCCATCCAACTTGCTTAATAACTATGCAGATAAATCGATATACGACTTCCCGGAGCTATGTTTGAGAATCAAATATTTCAACATGTCAGTTCGCTCTCGTCAATGGTACGGAATAATACAAATCGATCTCTTTCTTCCTATTGAATTGGCAACTAAATATTCAATTCTTTCGCAAATGACTGTATTTCACTACGCCACAAAGGGGAAAGATTACACTAGCCCAATGCCAGCCGCAACATCTACCATTAATATTCTAATGACACACAATATATTTGAGGATCCAGACAACCGCGAGAACCTTCGTTGGTGGTTATTTAAACGTGTTGCCTCCTTTAAACGTCGCAAATCGGTCATGCTATATGGTGATGTGTTCGATCCGACAATTACGAGCGAAATAATCGTGCTGATGATAATACCGAGAAATCGTACCGGTAGTATCATTGTGGACATGTTCAATATCATTACTTCGGTATCAATGACGCCTGCTGAGTTTAAGGCAATAGTTAACAGTGGCAATATTGTAGAAATTGCATTTCCAAAACCGGGTGAGATGCTGGATTGGCGGCAAGCAGACACTGATGGTTACGATAAAGTGTTTTCAAGAGTTAAGGACTATATTGATTCATGTAGTGCGACGCCACGCAGAGGAAACATTTATGACCTGAGAGAGTACAGTGATAAGCAGGAAAGGCTTCTTGTAGCATTGGCTATATCCCTACAAGTGTTTATGCGTAATTATACATATCGCAGACTTCACGGCAAGAATTCTTGTAAAAATGGAAAAACGGTGGATGACTTTAGACATCCAGATTCCCCGCTTGCTCTGGAATGGGAGCTGCGGTTTATTCCTAAAAGGGCGAATTACAGCGGAACATATCACATGCTCGTTTTACCAAGCTGGATCGGCAGATTACGATTTATCACATGTGGCAAAATGGGCGAGAATTCATTTCCGTTTAAGGATCTAGTGGGGGTTTTTGATTTGTACATTTGGCTCAGCATTGGATTATTTGTAGGAATTTTGACACTCTGTTACGCTCTTCCCTGTTGGAAGAAAACTGGGATGGTGCCGACTGCGTCAAAACTTAAGTGGCGCACAGTGGACCATTTCGTCTCTCTCATTAAGGTGCTTGTGAAACAGGGTGACCCATTTCCATGTCACGTTACCAATAAACAATTCATTCGATGGATTCTTGCCACGTTCATGTTGGCTGCACTTGTAATCAGCAACGCTTATAAAAATACAAACGTATATAACATGATCACCTCACGAGCACCAATCTTGTTTGAGACAGTAGATCAGCTTCTAACTAACACATTTTCAATTTATACTCGCATGTCAAAGATTGGATATGCTATAGTTCCAACTCATCCATGGAATGCCACATCCCAGCATTATGTGAGGTACATGTACTATGCGGCAGAATCTGAATTTCGTCAAAACGAGAAAAATTATCGTGATTTATATGGGTAGCAATGGCAATTAAAACAAAATAGGCTTGAATTTAAATCCAGTCGTCATGCAAATGCATTTTCTACGATGCAAAAATTGGTCACTCCTTGGATTCCAATGACAAAGTGGCAGGTTGACCATGGAAACGAAAAGTATGGGACATTTTTGGAAGGAGAATTGATGAAAACGTTTACCAAATTGGAACGCGACTGGTTCTTTGATGACTTGTCCGCTTGCAACAAAACTGCTTTCATATTGCCGGAATATCAATGCGTCGAATACGCCAAAAAATTGGCCAGAAGGGGTGTAAAATACGTTTCAATTCTGCCAGAGATTTTCCTGGATGTGAATGTTGAACTCGACATTTTTGGACACGGACCACCATATATATTGAAACGCATGCGGCACTGGCAAGAGTCGTTTATACCTAATTGGTTGCTGGACATATCTCCAGATCATGGGATAATGCGCAATAATGATGCTGAGCCACCCAAAAGTGCGGCAATCAATGGAAATGTAGTTGTGCTCTTTGCGTTGCTAGCCTGTGGACTAGGTATATCGGTACTAATTTTCGTTTTAGAAATTAGATTGATCATGTTCGGTGCATGCATTGCAACTGGTTCATTCATCGTTGATGTTTGCAGAGTGATATGTCGATTGGTCCTAACGACGGGTGAAGTAATTCCTATACGTAGTAAAAGCGATTAATTTTATGTTTGTGAAATAACTATTACATATGTTCGGAAAATGCGACGTTACCAGATTGATGACCCAGGTTTATTCATTTAATCATGCAAATCAGAGTGTTTGATATTCTCACGTTTGGTGACACATTTATGGTAATCAATGAGTAATACAATTATACATGAGGCACTAGTACTAAGGAAATCATTATTGATAACTAATTATTTGGTAGTGTCCTATTGTTATTAAAACCAAATTATTTTGGTTTTAACCTCAGCATAAGTGGAAAACATTTGTCTAATCGCTCTAGTGTGCACGGATCAGCTTTTATCTCCTAAATATGCCGCTTCTGTTGGTTGTGGGTTGAAGATAAAACATGTAGAATTTTTGGGGGTTCGGTTTATGGGCGGAAGCATGGATGCGTTTACCATGATTTCAAAATGTTTAGTGTTACCAATTGATAACAATTTGGCATATTCTGTGGAATGAATACATTTGTCAGCACGAGAAAAATATTAAGTATAGTTTATACCTCTCACCTGTTCCATTTGCTAAATACGGGGTATACACAGAAACAGTTGTGTAACCAGTTATGTGCGGGCTGTTTCCTGATCTTCGTAATCGCCACATAATCGCGACGTAAGTGTAATCTTCATGCATACTTATCCAATCACACAGCTAGTAGGTAGAACAATTCCTCTGTCGTAACGTAGTGTTTTTTCATATCGGTACATAAGCTCAAAGCATGGTAATATTTTATAATCCACTTTACGGAAAGTAGCACCTGTGTATCCATGTAGCAGGATCCAACTTCACGGTTTATAGTTACTAGTAGGCTAATACGTACCTTATATTTTAATTAACTAGTTCACAATAATAATGCAACTTTACGTTTACTTATGATATGTATGGTATTAGGTGTATTTCACAACAACAAAAATCAGTTAGAAAGGCCTGAAAAGATTAGAGGAATTATTTCGTTAAAGTTTATGTAAGGATAGCTAGCAACAAGCAGAAGCAAAATAATTCTTAACGACACAAATAAAATTTCCATTCAAAATCACATCATATCAAATAATAAAATAAAATTCCGCTCGAAATCCAGGAGCAAATCGAAATCCAATTTTCCATCTTAGAAAAAGCTGCAAAGGATACAGGTATTGCAACTTTCCGGAGGAGGAGAAGTTACAGCGGATTGTTGAAATGTATGCTGGATGAGATATGATCAATAATGTTGCTCCCCTTGAAATATGGCTCATTGTCCATTTCAGTTAGTTTTCATTCAGTTGTTTATTTCGTGAATATGTGAATGGACATTGGAAGTTTTGTACAGGCACAATATATCATCGAGTTGGATTATTCGAGAGGTAACAGTTTGTTGGTGATGTTTCAATGGGAGAAGATCATATGAAGGGATCCAAAAGTTCGTTTTCGAGGAAAATAGGAATTTTCCTTGTTCATTTGCTTGCTTGAGATTGTTGGAGAAATATTTTAGTTGAAAATATTTCATGGCATTCTCTGGAACTTGTATTGAGATTTCTTGTAGCAGCCAAGTTTTGGAAATGACTTCTGGTGATGGTAGTATAGGAATCGTTTGGTGTTCCAACAACATGTCAACATAGCACTTAACGAAAGCGTCCTCGTAATATTGGCTGATATAAACGAGATTTAAAAGCAATTTACTATGTCGTAAATTTTATTAAAATGGAATTAACTGAAACATATTTTAATGTTATCATTGTGTTTGGAGACAAATAATAAAGTAAGTAACTGTAACACCACGACAGCAGCCACCAGTCCATACGTAATCGGACATTTTCCACGCGCATTGATTGTGACGTGATTATTATTCAGTTCATCCAAAATCATATTCTGTTCGTAAATGTCAATCCCGCCGTGATGCTGCGCGAAGTCAATTTCAAGCCATTGATTTACAGATGTCATCTGCATTAACAAAAACAATCACAAACTAATATAATATAAACTGCACCCAGTAAGTATTTAAAATATAAAAGTATTACTACCTGATGACAAATATCTGCAGAAATTGCTAGAATACCGCAAATTCCGACCATGAAAATCAATATCCGTCATATATTGGCCCTGTCACAATGTCCGCCACTCTGCACAAATATGTTGTCAAAACTGTTTTAGTAAAATAAAATTGGTTCGAGAAGCAAGAAGGTCATATTTGACCCAACAATTGTATTTATCAGTTCAGCAAGGGATTGCAGTTGCTGGTACTCATTCATAACCTCGTTCCATTCCGGTTCATGGCACATATCAGCAGGTCCACAATATTGTTTTGTGTGGTTTCAAAGGTCATAGTTTCAGCTTTGACACAGATCCGTAGCTTCATTGCAAAGGCACACGTCGGTAGCCAAAGCGTCGTGACAAAACCATGAAGAAGCAAATCAGCAAAGTAGCCCACAACATGGCTCTGGAGAAAGCTCACACTAACGAAAACAATCAGTAGCCAGTCTGTCGTTGAGAATGTTCCCACGGGAACTCATGTCACGTTTTCTGGAGACATATTGAAAAAGAAAGCGTGGCGGGAGCTTGTATGCGGTCGGGCAAGCCATGTTTCCCCTCTCCATTTCGACACATCCTTTAGGTCATCAATATATAACCCCATTCCGGTGACAAAGGTCATTACAAGTGCAGCCACGTAAAACATTCCAATAATTATTACAAAAAGTTTCTTTATAATAATGTTCCGATGGGATGGTCCCAAGTTATTTACCATTTCAGCAGTAGAGTTTAGCAACTCAAAAAATTGCTCCTGTCGGAACCACAACCGATGCACCATAACTACTTTCATCATGAAACTGACAGGAACCAGATAAAGTGATCAATTGGATTTTTTGCTGGTCGGGGAAATCGTCTCGAATTATTCTCAATAACCAACACACACCCAATAATACGTAAAGGGCACAGCATATGTTTTGTGACAGCCAGCTTCTTGCTGTAACTTCACTTTCTTTTGAGGCAGAATTAAAAATGCATTTTGTGCGTGGCTTGGTTACGAAGAAGCAGAATTCCTCGTCAGTTATTTCAAGCTTAAGACGAAGCGGGGATCACCGGAGAAAATAGCAGAAATACGCATATATTTTTATTAAACTTGCGTGAGGAAGCGATAATTTCCTCCATGTTTGCTATATGCACTTGGTTAAATATATGCATATGCATTGCAACATGAAGAAAGACTGATTGTAATTGTTTGCATATTCCAAAATGAAAAGTACAGAAAAACGAACGAATTTCCGAATCCAAATTCCGAAGCAATCCACCAACAAATTTCCCACCTACCTTATTTCTGGCGAAAAAATATTTTCTGGAAAACTGATGTTTTATGAAACTCTAATTAATTATAAAAACTAATAATTTTTAGGAAAAGCGATTACCTTCCGCCAACCCAATTTTTAGAAATACATATTTCAATTTAGACGCCGAATAATCTTAAGGTTGAATTTTCTGAAATTAAGCTGAAATGATGGGCGTATTCCGTGTACGCAGTAAAAAGTGCGGATTCTCAATAATCCGGCAGAGCTTGGTTCGTAAAACTAGGTCAAGGTTGGAAAATGTTAAAAAATGTGTTGTGAATTCGGATAGCATATCAAAAATTGAGCAAATTGTGTTAAAGAACCAAACGTCTTTCCCACACTCTTTGGGTGCCACAACGCTTTACAGTATGTATTTGATTCGCTAAAGCCACGTCCGGGTTAGTATAATTCAATGAGGAATCGCTATATCATAGGCCATACCGGAAGTGAGATTCTCGGCCTTGGGAAAATGTTAACACCAAATGGAAGCAATCTTCGCAGGGTGGTCACTTGGTGTGCATTAATGAAAACACGTAGAAAGTTATTAACGTCCCACTGATGACCTTAAAGTGCATGTGAGCATATCTTAGCCTGGTGCTTAGAGTCCTGAAATAACTGACACTTTTGTTTGAAATGATTTTAATGATGAATCAACCCGACCTTAGCTCTTATACTACCCTTGTAACGGGAGCCGGGTCCCGGCTTTGCCGGACTCTCGTATTTTATTAAACAATTTTAAAACGAATTATCTTCCGGAAACCCAATTATGTTCTTGAAAAACAATTATCCTCTGATAAACCAATTATTTTCTTGTAAATTAATTGTTTTCTTGTAAAGCCTCATCAGATGGACATGCACGGCATTTCAGACTCAAACAAATTTGATTCCGAGTTTATACTACAAATATTCACCACACTCCATGAGTTGTAGATCGGCTCCATTATTATGCCACTATCCGAATTGACTATGGTTTTGAAGAAAATAAAATTTTGAACATTATGGGCACGAAATAGAGTTTATTCAAATAATATATACTATAATCCATAGGTAATTAGCTCTCACACGGTCTAAAACTATCTAATGATTTTTGTCATGCCATTGTGACACAGTAGTTGGTGGAAAGCGCATACACTACCGAGCTCGAACTTTCGCCTGTGCTTTCACTTTGTAGCAGTATTATAGACAGATATGGTTTTAAAATATAATCTTATGCAAACATGTGCTATTTGCAGTTTCGAAACAAATTCGCAAGGAAATATAACTAGAAGGAACAAAACAATTGGGCTCGTTAATTGGTACGCTAAGTGGCTCATTCTGACGTTTGGCATGACATAGTTTCAAAATTACTTGTTGGGAGCGACAAGTATATAACGTAATCCACATTTGAGCGATCACTAGTTGACCCGCAATTGAATATATTTGTGCAAAGAAATTCGATGATATTGCCGCATTGGGAATATATAGCCGAATTAATTAAAGAAGTTTGTGCACTTTTTACAGGATGACATCCCTTTACTTCAGCCTTGTAGTATTAATTTTTATTCTTTGCATAATAATTTTTGTTTCTACAAAACCCCGTTTCTCCACCTTTAAATTTCCGATCAAGCCATTTGAGAGCCTCCAGCCCGCAAAGTTGAGTTCGTATTATTACAACCAATTAGATCGCCAGATATTCCAAAAGCTGTTGGACGATCGAAAAACACCAAAATTGACACCACATCATGAACTTTGCCTTTCGGAGATTTTGAATGTACTTGAGGGCACCAACTGTCACGTTGTCATGGACAACTTTCAAAACCTGGACTTTGTAACCACGTCATACACTACCTATGTGCTACGACGACCAATGCTGGCAGTGTCCCGCGATTCTATTAGTTGCCGTCGTTGTTCAAAACGACACTATGCCCTATGGGTTCCCTTTGGATTCAAATATGGCAACTACACTAGCAAATATGAACTTTTCCAACAACATGAATGGAATTATATCAGATGCCCCATCACAAATCTAAAGGGTAGATCGACGTTTAGCGGTCACGAGGATCGAATAGGAGATTTGTGTGTAGCCTTAAATGCATTCGTGTATTCAGCGAGAACGAAACCGTGGAATTGTCAAGTGCAAGTTACCTTGCAGATATCCCCTCTGATTCTTCAAGTAATGACAAATCTCAAGTCATTAGAATTTCCGGTTACCAGAATCACCAGCAACCCATTTCAAAGGACCGAACAGTCAATGGTACCTAAGCTGCACATTTTTGTGAGTCATAAGTCCTGCCTTGTATCAGCCGAGGATATGCGCCAATTTGTGGTGTCAGCAACCGCTGCAATTAGGAGCAGAAACGAATTGAGTAAATTTCCGACAATGCACCAAATCAAAATCTTTTCGATTATCGTTGAGAGTGAAATTAACGGAACACAGATTGTAACTGTAAACTCAATATTACCAAACTTTAGTGTGAGAGAACCTGGCAGAATGCAACCTAAACACATTCGAGTTCGTCTTCACAAAATTAGGACAGCTATTTACAGAACGCCAGCGGAAACAACAATGCGAGTGGTGTTCATTCCTAGTTACACGGGGATCGAACAGAGTAGAACGGCCAAAAAAATTGTCCGTTGTATGCGAAACTGTGCAAACCGTTTCCGCACAAGTCCCAAGGAAGCGCAAACTGATTACATGCAAGCATATTCTCGTCCGGACTGGACATTTGCAAATGGAATCACCTCGCTAATGTTTGACATCGTCGCGAATAGCAGCATTGCAATTCTCCTTGACGAATTTACTATAACATGTGACGACGGCAAAAGATTTGTGAAAGCTCACGAAAACGCACTTTACGATCGTGATCTCCCAGACGCTAATTTTCAATTGTACGTATTCCCAGTTTTGCAAAGCCAGTCCGAATCAATTCGACTGCACTGCAAGGATGTTGTCGGCTCGTTAGTTTTCCTGAGCTGTGGAGGGGGTAGGGGCAAACAATCCATTAGCGCAATGTAATTGGTAAACGTCTACGGCATTGATGTATGGATTTGCATGTTATTTACTCTTACTTTAATTGCTGTGACACTTGGTAGAATTTCCTATTCATCTGGGGTGCAAAACGGATTCGTCAATATTGGTTTACCATTAATTAAAACATTTCTTGAGCAGGGTTACCGAGAGTCCGAAAGGTGTTGCCGGTCTGTGCATGTACGGCTGATTGTCTTACCATTGCTATATGCAGGTATTGTGCTAAGTAACGGATACAAGAGCACGAACGTGTACAATTTGATATATCCGAGAAATTTTCTTCCATACACCAGATTGGATCAGTTAATTCTGGATGGATTCTCAGTTCGGCTAAGGATAGATAGAATAATGATCGATACACAAGGGATGAAGATAAACTCATCTGATTCGTCGTCGTCATGGCTAGATGGATTAAAATGGTTTACTCCTCATATCATTTACGACTCACGAAACAATTACATGGTTGCACTGTCGGACGCAATGGAATGGGTTCAGTGGGGTGGTCTGGACCCAAACTTTTTAATACCGTGGGTGTTAAACAATACATCGCTTCACGATGATAGCATAGATATGATAAAGCAAGCCGTATTAAAATATAAATACAACCTCCTGAACGAAACAGCTCATCTAGGCGGAGAGACAATGAACCAAATTGAGAGCGAAATTAAAAATAACCAGTTTAGCATCCTCTCGACGCATCTTGAGACATGTAATAAATCCGTATTGCTCTTACTGTCTCTTGCGGCCAAGAAGCAGTTCAAATTTAGTATTTCGTCCTGTTATTGCTACCAACTTGTCTTTCAGCCACAGAATTGTTCACCTTGGCACGCGTCAACCACTCCCTGTTCATGTTGTTGACACAGACTAAGCTCGTGTAAATACTTTGACGGGCAGATCCAGACACATAGGTAGATTATGTATAATTGCAGTTATATGTCTCTATGTGGTAACGCAGAACTGTGCTGGAAGTTTGCTGTCCAATCGTAATTACATACTGAAGAATCTTAGAAAAAAAATTTCCTAATCGCTGTATAAATCGACACCTGAACTCACAATGAATTCTGCTATTAGCAAAATACTTTTTACACTTACTCAAGTACATTTTCTTCAAACATCTTGCTGGGAATTTAGTATTCATACTCTGGATTTCGTTGACCGTCTCTTCTACATGTATGAGACAGCCGTTAGTGCCAACCGCATTTGGAAAAAGGCACAGCTGGAGCAAAGATCAATCAGTGCATATGATCTGAATCATGCAGTTACACCATTCCATAACGTCACAACATTTAGCGTAGTGGATAACTACATGGGCGTTGACATTCTCGAAACGGAGTTCCCAATTGTCATTCGAAAACCAAACCTCGTGTTTTTCGTTTTTGTAGGAATTCTGATTGTGGTGGCTGGCCGATGTGGATCCCCGAGGAAACTTTAAAGTGCAACAAATCTAGCGTACTGGCTCATAATATGTGTCATCCTTCCAAATTATTGAAACGATACTCTCCGGACTCGTTTGACGACTTCCTCGAGATTTGCTTACGGATAGACTATATGAACATGTCAGCTACTTCTCACCAATGGTACGGAGTAGTTCAGATTGATCTCCTTTTCCCAGTTGAATTGGCAGGCAAGTACAATATACCGGATCACCTGTCCATCTTTCACTACGACACAAATACCGACTACAAAAGTCCGATGGCCGCCACAACACCTGCCATCCATGTGCTGATTACATACAATAGTTTTTTGGATCGGGTATCGCAGAGAATCTGCAGTGGTGGATGTTCAGACGTGTTGCGTCGAGGGGGTATTCCAAAGACCATAGGTATCGAGATGGTGCTGTGGGGCCGACAATTTCGAGCGAGATAATCGTCCTTATGATACTTCCAAGAAGGCGTAGGCATAATATTGCCGTCATAGTTTGCAATAGTTTCAACTCCATTGCAATGAATGTCGCGGACTATAGAGCTGCAGTTGCGAACGGCCAAATAGTTGAAATGGCGCTTGGAAAACCGGGCGATTTACTACGTTGGAAAGAACCGCGCTATGATGGTCACGATAAGGTATTTTCCAGAGTTAGGGACTATATGGACTCATGTGAACCGATTCTGGGGAGAGGGCATATCACCAACCTAAGAAAATATGTAGATAAGCAGGAGCGGTTACTGGTGGCGTTGGCTATGTCTTTACAGCTATTCATGCAAAATTATACGTTTCCACGGCAACAGGACGATAAATCTTGCAATAATGGAAAAGTCGTGGACGAACGGCCACATCCCGACTCTCCATTTGCTCTCGAGTGGAAGTTGCAGTTCGTACCAAAAAAGGAGAACTACAGCAGTACAAACCACATGTTTGTCCAGAAAAGTTGGATGGGTAGCCTACGGCTTATCACATGTGGTAAAAGGGGCACAACGTCCTTTCTATTTCAGGAACTAGCTGGAGTTTTCGACGGGTACATTTGGTTGAGCCTAGGAATGTCGGTGGTGGTTCTGAGCATTGGTTTTACAAAGACGCGTTGGGGAGAAACTTCACGGAAACCAATGCGATCGTCGAAGAGGCACCATCTCACGTCGCTTATGAAAGTGCTTGTGGAGCAGGGTGACCCATTCCCACAGGTTGTTGCAAATACTGGAGCACATCGATGGATTCTGGCCACGTTCATGTTGGGTGCACTTGTAATCAGCAACGCTTACAAAAACAGCAACGTGTACAACATGATTACCCCGCGTGCACCCATCTTATTTAATACTGTTGATCAGCTTTTGAGTAGCTCTTTCTCTGTTTATACGAGGATGACATCGCTTAGCTACACTCACTTTCCAACAGATTCTTATGGTGTAAGAAATTACTCATTGATGCACGAAATTCATTATATGTACTACATTGTAGAATCCGAATACGAGCGAAACAGGAGGAACTATCGAGATGTTCATAGGGAATCTTGGACTGGGTTACCAGACCGACTTGAATACAGCTCGCAACTTCATCCGAATACCATGTCAGAAATGCAAAATCTGGTCAACCCTTGGCTACCTCTATTAAACTGGCATGTTGAGTATGGTAACAAGTGGCATTAGATATCTCTTGAACCACGACTCTTGAAAAGATTTTCGACATCGGAGCGGGAATGGTTCATGGATGATTTGACGGCTTGCAATAAGACTGCCATTATTCTACCGGAATACTTGTGCCTCGACTACGCCAAAACATTGATATCCAAGGGTGTAAAATATGTTTCAATTCTACCAGAGCCGATGTTGGATGTAAATGTTGAGGTCGACATCATGGGGCACGGGCCTCCTTATATTATGAAGCGAATTAGACATTGGCAAGAGTCATTCATACTTAACTGGTGGCTAGGTATATTCCAAGACGATGGGGTAATGCGACATATGGATACCGAACCTCCAAAAAGTGCGGCAATTGATGGGAACGTATTTGTTCTTTTTGCTGTGCTACTGTGTGGACTTGCTGTCGCGACGCTAGTGTTCGTTGCTGAAATGAAATTGTTGCTGGTACGTGTATGCAATGCGATAAGTTCGTTCATAGTTGGCGTCGTGAATGCCATGACTTATCTCCTCCCATCGAAGAGGAAAATATTTCCTCTACGTAATAACAAGCACTCACATCACATAATAGGATAGCTCAATATCTGCACATTTAAAGTCAAAACGTGATGTATATAGATTTCTGGAATTATCGGCATGTCTTGCTGTATACCTAGGAAATACACTTTGATACGATGTGACGTTGAGTCAACAGCACGTAAATTTCATTTCACTGGATTAAAAATGGATTTTTGAGGCGCGTTTTTTTAAATTTGGGAGTATAAATTACATAAATTATACTAATATATGTGTTTGCATGTATGAACGACATGCTAAGGATCCAAAGCATCCATTAATGAAATTGGTATGCTATATTGTGGTTCTATACGTTTAAAATTGGAGCGGCAAATGTCTGGTAAGGATAAAGGTCAGATGAGTGTAATTCGTCGCAAGGAGAAGGTTGGGTGACTTGATCGTCAGGAAATATTGAGGATAAGGTTAAAACTGTGTTCCACCAAGTAGCATAAAGATAATAGAGTATTCATATATGCAAATGCACTAAAGAATGCATATGAAACAGGATATGGCGTAATTAGTAATGTGAGTACTAGTAATGCCGTAGCCGTAGTAATGCCAAATAGATTACATGAGATGCAAACATGATAAACCGCTCCTTAGCAGTTTCTTCAGCTTTTGGGAAACCTAACCAAAATGATCGTGGCCAACCAAAGCGTGCTCAGAATCAGCAAGAAACCACATACAGACTTCTGTGTCAGGCAACATGTGAATGGCCTCTTAACATCTTTCCCGTTCATATTTTGAGATTGTCTTGATACTTTATTAATATCAAAATATTGTCAACGTGGGCTGTGGGTACGCCCATTGCCTCTACTTTAAGTAGAAAATACGTACTGATGGAAGCGTAACTGAAGTCAACATAAATGTCTACAAAGTTGCTAATGGGATATGTTGTTGTCAGTTTTCGTAACAGTGTTTTATAACTAATGTTTAATTGTTGCGAAATTCCCGATTTGCTTTGGGTGGTAATTATGGAGCACCTTGTTTGTTGATTTTACTTCGAGTTGTTTCCCAATAATTACGATACGTCCATCAATATGGATAATTCGAAAATGTCTGAAAGCACGTTATAAATTTACTATATACCCATAAAACATATTAATAAGTTTAATTATTCCAAAGGTTATATTATTAGACTATATTATAATGCATTATTATATGTTAAGAAACAACACGCATTTGACTATGAACACAAGTTTAAAAGCAGCAGTCATTTTGTGGATGTGGGTTTGGAAAAATAAAGTAGAAAACAAGATCAATGGGAAACAAATGTTTTCGATCGTAAATGGGAATTTGGAAATAATTTGAATGACCTTGAATGATAATAAAACACTTATAAATATGGTGTATAATAAAAGACGAATGCCAATATAAGTATCAAAATACATCATTGAATTCATCTCGCCTCCAGGCAAATTATAAAATACGTGATCACCAAACCAACCAAATTTGCCACAATTGTGAACGTAATTGGAAATATCCCAGATGCCTTGACTCAAATTTGATGATCGCTTATCTTATCCTGTATCATGTTTTGCTCATAAATTGGAATGTTTATCCGATTTTCCTTAAGGTTCAGCCAACGCTTTACTCCTGACATCTAAATTACATAACATATTGTTGAATACCAAGAAATTAGTCGGATAGCGATACACAATAGCATAACATGTCTCACCTTGTGGCAAATATCTGCCGATAGCCCAAACATTGCACATGACCCCACCAGAAGTATTACAAACTTGAGTATCCTTACCCAGTCATCTTGCTTCCCAGTCCGAACATAAAGTTCGTTGATGCTCGTCGAGTAAAACAATATGCATTCCAGAAGGCTCAAGGACATATTGGAGCTGGCGAATTGGTTGACGCCCTCAGAAATGTACTCCAGCTCTTCGAATCGGTTAACGGCTTCCTGCCAACTCATCCCATTTGCCGACTTCCCCGTCGTAATTTGTCTGCCCTTTGCCATCCTGAATATGACATTTGGTTTGCTGGCTTCTACATTTTGATTCAGTGCGCCAACAAAGTCGCTAACGGACAACCACAACGTCATGACGAATGCAACAAGAAAGAATTCCGCAAAGTAGCATAGTACTTGCCGTTGGTAGAGGCTGATACTTCCAAGACAAATGAGGATCCAGTCAGTGCTCGAAAATTCTTCAATGGGCGCAACGGTAGAATTGGCCATTGCAACTGAATCGACAAAGAATGCATGCCGAGAGCTTACTAGCATTCTGTTTAGCCAGACGTGGGGACTCCAAACTGACCATTCGCCAAGGACAACATATTGCAGTTCGAAGCCCGTCAAAAGAGAAACTGCAACCATAGCTACGTATATAGTTCCAAGACAAATTGGCAAGATGGGAGAAGATGTAATCCGACGTCGCGCAACCTGGACATTACTCTGACTGGCACAAAGGTAATTCAGGAAAGCTGCATACTTGGCCTGTTGTAACCACAAACGGGTCACTAGTGTTATTTTCACCGCCAAACCAACCAATGATGAGTAGAAGTCGAGGTGATCCGTGGGATTTTTCGAGTTCCTGGGAACCGTTTCTCGAACCAGTTTGACCAACCAAAATATGCCCAATATTATCGTGCAGCCACACAATATATTTTGTGGGAGCCAACGCTTTACAGTTACGCGGATGGTGTTGCCGTTCATGTTTTTGGATTGCCTTGCCATCGAATTGGGGCTCGTAAAACAACCAATCTGCGTGGGGGCGACATGCACTGTCTCCACTCTAAGGCGAAATGGTGAGAGAAGCAAAAAATAGCTGAAGTTGACAAAAACTTTGATGAAATTTATTAGAGGTGGTATTCGTGAACGCCCGAGCATTCTGGCTTATATCGTTGAAATTAATACTGCAAAGTGAGTTGTTATTAGCGAATCTCTGGAACACGTATCCTTCCGATATTGTTAATATTTTTTTAGCTTAATCATAACAGCCTTGAAAAATATGAGCATTGGAAATTCTATATAATTTCCTTCGCTGTCGTGACATGAGTGAAATAGACGGTTAGTTCTGCAAAAATTGGATCGTTATGCTGCATTTGAAAGCGGTATTTTGAAAGAACTTTTGCGTTTGCCTATGGTATTGTTGCTTTGGAACAATATATTTTGTCAATCGGACCAAATAGTAGATACACGTATTGTCTGACTCGCAAATCGATTTTCCTGGCGACGTCGTGGAGCCTATATAAGACCAACTCAGTACATTCCATATGAACTGGAACTAATGGGAGCACTATCGTAGATCGTTTAAAATAGTTCCTGTACGGAAGGCGATATACCAAACTAGCTACTCTGCTCCGTGACAACATGAAATTAAATTTGGATTCAACACAATGAAATACTGACAAACATAGTTTTCATTGGATATTTTTCAAAATGTACATTGCTTGACGGCTCGTGGCGTGGCGTATTGATTTTTCCAGTTGTCCCCGGCTACATCCGCAAACTGGTCACGGAATGTGCTGATAAATCGATCTTACTGAGGGCGTGAAAAGAACAAACTACGGCGCTTCCTGATTACTCTTAAATAAGCACTTTTAAGAAACAATATATTACATTTCTTCATTAGCTTTGCCGAGACCGCTTTCCTATCATACTTAGGCAAACTTAGCAAAGTAAATATTTCTGGCGACATTACATATCTTCATGCAAATATGACAAGGACAGGTAGATGCTAAATTATCTTCAACAACGGTAAATTATCTTATATACGGTAAAGTTTATGGGATGAAAATGATACGAAATTTGGACTGATTTTTGCTATTCCTGATGCTCTTCTTTTATTTCTTGTAGCCAATCTGAGCGACTAGATTCTAGTGTGTTGTTCTAATGGCTTTCGTTGTTGCTGATGTAACTGCTGTCCTACTACCTCTGAGAGCAGATAGTACAGTTCGCTATATTCCTTGTGACAGTCTGTTGCATGATATTCTACGTTTCATTATGCAAATACCTATATACAATAGCTACTGCATTTTCCCCAATACATGGCAACACGGTTCCAATATTCCATAATCAACTAATCCGAGTAAGGCAAAATATTTGGAACATGAATATTCATTGTTGAAAACGAAATGGACCTGGTACATCATTGCCAACGGTACTCGATTTATTTACATGCAGTGTTAATCTGAATTAGTAGAATACGATACAGTTCTGACAAAAGTAATTCACACCATCCATCGTAGCACCCGTTGAAATAATAAAACGGGATTGGTACATCTTGAAAATTGCACTTGTCATTATGCAAAGCATGTAAATGAATATTGAAAGTATATAATTATGGGCCAGTATTTTAAACAGAAACCTAATTGAAATTATCGAGATTGCAGACAGATTATAAAAAATGTTATTGTCATTCCAAGCAAGTTTGCAATCAGTCCGTACGTAACCGGAAATATCCCAGCAGCCGCAATTGAAATCTTGTTGTTATTGATTTTATCCAACATCATATTTTGCTCATAAACGGGAATAGTTCCACGATTTTCCTTCAGATTCAACCACATCTTCAGCGTCGTCATCTAAATAAAAAAAATGAACGACATTCAATAACACAGATGCTTAGAAACAAGAAAATATGATATCTCACTTGGTGACAAATATCCGCCGATATTCCATAAATTGCACATGAAGATACCAGAAATACTAAAAATCTTAGTATCCTTATCCAATCGTCTTGATGGCCACTAAGGACAAAAATTTCGTCCAGGCTCGTTGAGTAGAAAAAAATGCTATCAAGTAGGTTCCACATCATGGTTGAGCTCGCAGATTGACTGATATTCTCCGAGATGCATTCCAGGTCTTCCAATCTATTGATTACGTCGCTCCATCGAAACGGGATGTCCGATGTTTGCCTTAGAGTTTTGCTTGTCGTTCGAATATTAGAGTTACTTGTTTCTATTATCATATTCAGTTCGCTAACAAAATTACCAACGAACAACCTCAACGTCGTAGCGCATACAAGAAGGAAAAATTCCGGAAAGAAGCCCAACAAGTGCCGCTGGAATAGACTGATACTTCCAAAACATATGCATACCCAATCCGTGACAGAGAATTTCTCTGCAACTGTTACCGTTGCATTGGACGATGATTTCATATTGACAAAAAATGCATGACGAGAGCTGTAACGCATTCTTTGTAGCCAATTCTGAAAAGTAAAAGTTGGCGGTTTGTCGAGTCCGTCTTCTTTCAATCCGATCCCAATTACAAACGACAATGTTGCCATGGCGACATACGCGAACCCAATTAAAATCTGACAGAACTGAAATTTATGATCCTCTTCTGGAGCAGTTGGCTGAGTGTCAAGCTCGTAATTCAACAAATTTACGATATGGTCCTGGTGCAACCACAGCCTTTTCAAGAGCGTCATTTTCGACATGAAGCTTACCAAAGACTCAAAGAGGAAAAAGTGCTCTGTAGATTTTTTAGTGTTGTTTGGAACACTGTCTCGAGTAATCTTGACCAACCAAAATGTACTCAATATTAACGAGCAGCCGCACAAAATCTTTTGTGGCAACCAACTTTTCGCTGTCACCCTCACAGATTTTCCGTTCGTATTTTCAGATTTTCTGGATACATAGTTTGTAATCGTAAAGGAGTCAATAGGATTGCTGGATATATTAACCGATTCAAACTTTAACCGGAAAGGAGAAATCAGGCAAAAGTAACAGAAGTCAACATATATTTTGATAAAATTTGCCAGCCGTGGGGAGTGTGTATATTCTTGCATTATGGTTAGTGCTAACGTTCTTCTAGTGCCGAGAGGATAACCGCTGCTCTTCAAATGAAATGTCATACGTTTGAATACGGATATCAGAACAATAGTGAACTCGTTCTACTATATTTTCGAACAATATTTAATGGCTTTGCGTACACAAATACATTTGAAGCATATTTTCCTATTCATTGTAATACTTGACTAGATACTAAATAGATGTATCATTAAATTTAATCAACTCAACGTTTTATTATTTGTGCTACGGTGTCGTGGAAATTTACGAATACTATCTCGGCATCCAATCTAGGTCATTGCTTTTCTAGTAATAATTGATTACCAAGAAATTTATCACAGTTGTTCACAAGTGCAAATTCAATTGTTTGCTGTATCTTGATCAGGAATAAATTATCTAGTGCATGCAATTGAATTATCGAATATTTTTTTTCACTTTCATTTCTGCAAATAACATTTTATTATATATTGTCAACGAATCAATCTAACGGCCAAAGATTGAAGATTTAGGCTACGAAACAGCAAGTTACGATATGTGCATCGTTTTTTGCAGAATACGTTGTTAATTTTAATGGCTACAACAATTATCCCACACAGCAATCTGCCATAGTTAGTATATCCCGAGGACGTTTGTATAAACTCACATATCTTTGCGAAATGTCATGTTAGTGACGCTAATTTTGGCAAAGCTGCTCCAACACGTATTCCGATAATTTAGTTCGGAGTTTGTGTGACATTTCATGCACAATAATACACAATTTTGTAACCTACGGTTGCTATTAATTGCTGAACTGCAGAGTTGAGAATTGAATAAGTATGCGTCTCCAAATTGTCACTAATGGCATTTCCGTGCCCCAGTTCCAGTATGACATTTAGTTTACCTTTGAGTGTAATGAAGCAAAGGGTAATGATCTGGTATAGTTTGGTAGATAAAACGTAACATGAAACACCTATTAGTGTTAAAACAGTATATAAATATTGCGACCCTTTTAATCAAACTGATGGGCATGTTGGTGTGCAAACATTAATATGGGTCAAGCTTGACGCAAGTTTGTCAAAAGAAGCACGTTCCATTTTAACATTTTTGTAACGGTAATATGGCCCCGATGTCAATGTAAAATACCTCCTGACCTATACCAAAATACAAACCAGCACATTCCTCACATACACATAATCTCAGTCAATAGTAATGTCATGTATGCGATATACCAACGGGGTACAAAGTCGTACGAGAGAAAACATACTATTTTGAAAATGTCATGCTTATATGTTAGAACCTCACGTCAAAAGCCGTGATGATTATTGCATAATCCCTGCCCTTTCGACGTTCTAAAGCCGCATTTAAATTATTCCGCGCATCGCTTTTATCCATACAAGCAACTTGGCCACGAAGTGGAAATCAGCAATTCATGTTTTATGGAGAATGAATGAAAATGTTTCGCCAACCATCAGTTTAGCAAAGGTCAATGTATATCAGGATCATTTTGCTGGACATGTCAGATACAGTGGCGATAAAGATGTCATTATCGTGTCGTCTTTTTCAACCGGATTTACACCTTGGGCACGCGTTTTGGCAAATTACACACCCGACCACACTTGCGGGTATTTTATGGGAAATGTGTGGTGTAGCGTACAAAAAATTTTCGAATTTGGAAATTGATTTAGTTTTGGGTAAAAATTGTCTAAGATACATATTTGCAGAAACCGTGAGAATGCAGTTAAGCATACGAGTTAGTATTGCAGTTTTGTTTGTATTATGTACCTTTATTGAGCTAACAACATCGGATCTCGTCAGGAGAAAGGTAAGTGAAACGGAGAACAAAGTTTTCGATTTAAGGTGTAAAAAAGGTACGTAAACTTGTGGTTACATTGATTTATTTGGAAGGTGCTAACCAACAGAGAATGGGTAATGGGGGCATTCCACGGATACAGCCGCTATGGAAAACATCGTCCAGCTGTGGTAACACAAGCTCCACAAAAGGTAATTTCATTATTTCTGTGGAATTCTGGAACACTTAATCATTTAAGCTCATCAATGTGTACGATTTTCTGTAGATTAAATACGTAAAAGCAAAAGGAATAGACTGCTGCTGGTATTCCACTTGGGGATTGTGGGCTCGAAAGGCGCGTGACTTTGTAATCCGTTTTTGATACGCACAATTTTGCAAATCATCCTAAGGAAACTTGTCAAAAATATTTTCATGCGGAACAGCACATCAAATCTCTGGATCTGGAAATGACTACCGATTGTTGTTTGATTAAAATTATTGGAATTAAGTCTACCTTATGTATGTGAACTGAAAAGGAATTGTTTTGTTATTTTGTGTTTGCTCACCTAACGGCGCGTTCTAATTCGAAGCATGTACATGCTTTATTTTAATTGACGACGACAAATTATTTCATTCCTTTCATATTCTATGTAGTACAAAATGGAATAAAATTGCAGTATGATTATGTTATTATTTCGCGTGCGATGAAAGTTTTCTCGCGCTAATATCTTGTAATACATATATTGTGTTCTCTGAAATGCGAATGCGAACTAAATTACTTTAAAATGTGAATGTATTTGATGTCGTCAAAATTTCGAATAGAAAAACTTTTTTTTCGGTTACACATTGCGTGCCTGAAGAAATGGCATTTTATGGTGCTCAGAGCCTAGTTTAACAAAATAATGATGTGTCACCATATCTGCTAGCTTTTGAATTTAGACAATGCTGCTTAATGGCAATTTACCGAAAGTCCAACACGACCATGATAGATCACATCCGGGCATTTAAAAGCATTGTGTAATTCAACCACTAATTGTGTCAAGATTACTAGATAGCAAGATCAAATTGCAACAACTACACGCATTGGTCCGCAAAGTAAGTTTCCCGTACCGCGCTAGAGAAATAAAAGTAATATGCCAAGATGAACGTTCTTCAGTAATGAACTGTGTAATGGTTACCACGTAGCGCATGTACTACACATTGTAATCAAGTAATTCAACATCACTTTCCGGATATGCAAAATGTTCGCACCATTTTTACGCCCAATTAAATTGGAGTTAATGAATGTAACTACGGGTTAAAATATCGTACGTTGCAATAGGTAATGTTAATAGAATTAAGCTATATTTCAAATGATTATATACCATTGAAATTTTCAATTTTACTAATTATGTCAAATAATATTCCAATTGCTACCAATGAAGATATCAAATTTGATACAAGGTGCTATCAATTTTCCAATTAAATACTATTTCCGTGTTTCACGCTTGCCTTGGTCTCATTAGGCTGGTATCATTAACGGCCTCCTCCCCGCCACCACCGCCGTAACGCTTTTAGCGTCCACCTCCACCCCCGCCGCCACCACCACCTCCAGAGCGCCTTTGACGCCCACCTCCACCACCACCTCCGCCTCCTCCTCCAGACCGCTTTACCCGTCCGCCGCCTCCACCTCCTCCACCCCCACCTCCGGAACGCTTCTCACGTCCGTACAGGTATCCAATCGAGCTACCACCACCTCCGCCGCCTCCTCCTCCCCCTTGACGCTTTTCGCGTCCGTAGAGGTATCCTATGGAGCTACCACCACCGCCCCCTCCACCGCCTCCCCCTTGACGTTTCTCCCTGCTTCCGCCGCCACCTTGTACGGAAGCTTCAGCGACCAGCATGAGCACGGAGGCTCCGAAAAGGATAAGTGCTAATTTCATTTCGGGTCTGACTTCAAATCTTTTGAAAAGAGAAATCCAGGAACAAGTGTACCGTTTCTCAGAAAAAACGCCGTTTTATACTCTGTCAGTGGATAGTTTTGTGGTCCGGCGATAATGTCGCGTTATCAACCATAAAGTTCTTGAATACACTAATTACCCACTAACGATCTTGTTCTGACGCTCATCATGAATATGTGTCGCTTGGAAAGTAATTAGCTTAGCTAGTTAGGGAAAGTGATAGTCAACCACCACAGGATGCATGTGTTCTGTTCGTCACCCAATCGGCAAGAATTTCACTTTCAATAGCGCTATCAGCAAAATGTGGGCATTCTTGAGACGCATTATCCTAAATAATGTAATTAAGGTGATTTCTGGCTTCACTTATTTAAAATTACTTGCTGATGTGAAAAAAATGATGGAAAATTTGCTGTCACCTGTGACGCACGTGCAAATTCAATTAGATACTGAATTCGGACTTTTAGCCAGCGCCAGTCATTATTGCTAATTAAGTAAGTAAGTAAGTAAGTAAGTAAGTTTATTGTCCAATGGAGACCTTCGTACAAGTACAAAATAAGGAGATTATTCCATAGACTTAATCATAACACTTCAGAAAAGTTATAATATTTAAAATATACATTGTGCACAACAGGCATAAAAAGTTTAATTGTGTTACCCATACATAGTTTTAACTTATACATTAGTAATTTCATTCAACAAGTTTTATATATACATATTTAGTAATGACAAATGTTCAATGACAGTATATTTAAAAAAAAAATGCTATGTTGATTTATAATCTTTAAGTACGGCGTCTATACATTCAAGTATTTGGTCACTCTCATCTTGATTTAAAACATCAATATATTTTTCACATTGTTTAGTCAGAATATGACTAAGAATAGATTTTTTAAAAATGTTAAGCGAGTCAACCTTTCTGTTTACTTCCCTGGGCATATTTATCCATAGGTTCACTGCACTATATTGAAAGGTATTCTTGCCCCAAAATGAGTTGGCATTTATATTAGGAGAGAAATATTGGTTACTTCTCGTAGCCTGACATTCACTATAAGAGAAATTAAGATAATTATGAAAATATCCATCATGTGTCATAAAGGTACATTTGTACGCAAGAATTAATGTTTCATATTTGTAGATATTTTCAGCTAAACAGTATTCTAGGCTATTACATATATCATTCGTTACCGAGTCAAATTTTCTCTTGTTTAAAATGAAGCGGGCTACACTCTTAATAATTTTGTTCGTCTCTTGAAAAATTCGTCTGTTATTACCACTTAGCCAAATGGTTGCACCATAGTTAATATGAGACATAACAAGGGATTCAGCCAGAACCTTTCTATTATCTTTCGTAAGAATTTTCTTGACTCTATAGAGCTTCGATAGCGCTGTGAAACATTTTTTCTTCACTTTGTTGAAATGGGCATTCCAATTTAGACATTCATCGAAAGTAATACCTAATATACGAAGTTCATTCACTTTTTCAATTTCTGTACTGTCAATATGTATTTTCAAATTATGTGTGTGTTTTAACAAGGATGGTTTGGCGACAAAGAGTAACTTTGTTTTATTAACATTCAGTTGAATGCAGTTGTTATGCATCCACTCTACAACACAGCGTATGTCTTCTTCTATATCTGATACCAATGCTGGCAGATTATTAACCGAGGCTGATCTTATCATGTTATTGTCGTCTGCATACAGATATATATTCCCTGATTCAGTACAATAAGGCAAGTCATTTATAAATATCGAGAAATAAAAGGCTGAAGTACTTGAGCCCTGAACGACCCCTATTGTAGTTTCTCTTTTCTTTGATTTGTATGGCTTACCATTCTTCGTAATTTGTACATATTGATAACGTTCATTTAATAGTGATTTAATAACACCACATTGTACCCCATACCATTTCATTTTTTCTAGTAGAATTTCCCTGTTCACCTTATCAAAAGCCTTTTGCATATCCAAAGAAAGGAAACAGCTTATTTCGTTGTTATCGAGATTTTTATATAATATGTCTGTAATGGCTGTTAAAGCGTGTGTCGTACTAGAACCACGTTTAAAGCCGAATTGCCTTTCAGAGATAAAATCATTCTCTTCAAAGTATTTTCTAAGCTGTTTTAAGATACACTTGTCTAAAATTTTTGTAAATACAGGTTGTATGGCAATAGGTCTGGTATCATTAGGGTCAGTTGGGTTATCTGTTTTAGGTACAGATACGACGCGAACAGTTTTCAATTCAATAGGTACATAGTTTTTACTGATGAAAGTATTGAATATACACATAATAGAATTCACAAAATTTTCAGAGTTCATGCATATCGATACCATTTTATTACATACTCCAAGTGGATCAGGTGAAGTCGCGTTTTTGTTTTTCATTTTACTCCATGCTGCCTTAATGTCTGAAGACGAAAACGGCTTCAGAGAAAATGTTTTATTGTCAGGGTTAACGTATGCGGGTTTGGTCGGGATAGTATAATGTTTTTTGTCAGCAGTAGAGATTGATACATAATGGTTGTTGAGGACGTCAGCGTCCATGTTCAGGTTAAGCTTTTTCTTTTCGTTAATTGGTACCAATTTATCAATTGCATGCCACATATTAGACTGTTTAGAGATAACTGCAAACTGACGTTTAGCATCATTCACTATCCCATGTTTTACTCTTTTCTGTAGATGTCTAAGGCGTGTTTTAGTGTGGACAGTGGGCAATTTTTTGTGTACCCGATAAATTTTGGATTGTTCTCCAATAAGCTTTTTTGTGTGCTTACTTATAATGTGAGATGTCTTTCCAGCTTTAACCTTAACAGTTCTTATCGGACAAAATGTATCGAAAATGTCAATAAACCTATTATAGAAATCATTATATGAGTCTATAGGTTTACAAAAAGACGACTGACAAACATTAACTAGCATTGGCAAAGCATGATATATTCTCTTTTGTATCGTTTTACTTTTTTGTTTTGGTTTGAGTACTTGTATTGTGCATTCAATAGCCTTGTGGTCAGATAAGTTACTGTCAAAAATATTATATTTAGGAATGTCTGTTTCAGCTTTAGTGAAAATTAAGTCGAGAATGTTATTTTCTCTCGTTGGTTCCTTAATATGTTGTATGATGTTGCTTGCAGTACAGTAGTCATGTATAACATTAATAAACTTATTTCTCAGATTAAAGTCACCGATAACTATAAAATGATTTGGCAATTTTTTCAGCTTGTCGAATAGATTTCGAATGAAATCGTAATCATAATTTAAAACGGTTTTTGAATAATTTGGATGTCTATATACGTTGCATATAATAATACTTTTCCTGAGATTAAGCTGTACTTTCACTAACTGGTATTCAATGTTCTTGCTGCTATAATTATGTGTGATTTCATATATTTTGAGCGTGTCACGTATTAGCATGCATACACCCCTTTCTCCTGAACCTAAGATATCCTTTCTCATAAGAGTGTAGCCCGGGATAGGAGGTATAACATGATTTGGTTTAGTAAAAGTCTCGGTAAGACATAATATATCATAGTTTTTCATATTTAACAAACTTACAATTTCTACATGTTTATTTCGTATAGATCTGATGTTCAGGTGTCCAATTTTGATAAAACGGTCCAATGTCACTCCATGGTTTCCTCGTCCAGGCTTCGGTTGAGTCGATGCTGTGGTGTGAAAGGATTTTCGTTTTGGCTTGCATCTCCTAAAAAAGCTGACGAAGTCGATGTTGTCACTCTTGGTTTTTTATTTTCCTTCGTTGATCGTCCTCTACCAGCGGTTCTTGGAGGATTCGCAATCGGTTTATTTTGCGAGTCAAATAGTATGCCGTCATCCACACTATAAGTTTCTCCATCATTAGTTTCAAGACTGCGTTTCTTGAAATTTATTTTTGATTCAGTCCCTTTGTCTCTTAATTCTGCTTGTTTCCCGAACAAAATTGCATGATCCCTCCTAACGTTCTCTGGAGTATCTGCTTTGATGGCTGTCGGTAGCTTTACTTTTCGTTTGTTCGCAAAAACTGTGTTCCTGTCTGATAGAAACTTGAATTTGAGTCGCACAGGTCGGTTGGAGTCTGCTGCATATTCACCAATTCTGAAGAGCTCGTCTGGGATGATTTGTGATTTAGTAATGTCCGTTATGATATTTGAAACTTTCACTATGAGTGTCTCTTTTGTTTCATTTTCTTCATCTTTCACATTGAGGAAAATTAGATTCTTTTCTCGTATTTCCATCAACAGGGAGTCTTTTTCTAGTTTTAATTGCTTCACTTGTTCTTGGAGATATTGCTTGTCTTTTTCTAGTTGAGTGATTTTAGTGTCCTGTCTTCCCACTGATTCACGCAGAAATTCCGACATATTATCAATTTTACTGTCAAAATCGCTTAAACTGGATTTAATTGTTGATTGAATCGAGTGATTTAATACTGCTACAAGTCTTTGTTCTGATTCTGATAAGGCCATTCTATCAGCCATGTTAGGTTATGAGATAGGTAATGTGTAGTTTTAACTAGTATAAAATATAAGGTAAGTATAAAGTGAGAAGGAGTAAGGTTGCAGCTTGTTAAAATGAGGACTGCTCTGCTTGAAGGACCTAACACGACTGTGTCATTTCAATTAGAGTCATTTCATTTCATATTTTATAATACCTTCATATAATTATGCCAATACTTGTCCATCGTGAATAATTACCGTTGATGCATTTCAGGGATATCAGGCACATAATCGCATAACCAGTTGGAAAGTTGCACTTGTTCCGTGAAAGTTCATCCTTATACAGATTCACGACAGCGTATGAACATTATTAAAGTTTTTCACTGGTTTTCAGTCGACGTTTTAGAATTTTTTTTGAAAAAATGATGCTTACAATTTAATATATTTCATTCGGACTTTTTCCTCCAATTGGAATTAAAGTTACTATTCCAAAAGTGGAATATAATTATTGCCCAAATTAGTTTGAAATGACAAATCGAATGCACTCTTTCATTTCTTAAGCGCAGCGGTAAGCCTAAATGAAAATATTATAATTCCAAGCCCCATTACATTTTACTATACCAACAATTTTTTTCATAGTCCTCATTGAGCTTGCAGACAAATAATAAAGTAAGTAACAGTTACGCCGACAACATTAGCTACCAGTCCATACGTAATCGGAAATATGCCACCCGCCTTGATTGCAACGTGGTTGTTATTCAGTTTATCCAATATGATGTTCAGTTCATAAATCTGAATTTTCCCGTGATTCTGTTCCATGTCGAGCCACAATTTTAATGACGTCATCTGGGTAAAAGAAAATACTCGCATTATAAATAAAGTAGTATGTATAATCACAAAATTATTATTTGCGGAAAAGGTAGCGTTACCTGATGGCAAATGTCGGCAGAAATTGCTAGAATGGTGCACATCCCAACCATGAAAATCAATAGCCTTAGAATCTTTGCCCAGTCACTATGTCCGCCACTCCGAACAAATATGTTATCAAAACTGGTTGAGTAAAACAATATCGTTTCGAGGAGAAAGAAGGTCACATTTGAGCCAACAATTTTATTAATCAGTTCTGCAAGGGTTTCCAGTTGCTGATACTCCTTCATAATCTCGGCCCAGCTCATGGCACATGTCAACGGCTCCACAATTTTTATTTGTGTGGCTGAAGTAGTTTCTGATGTCATATTTTCGGCTTTGATACAGTTCCGCAGCTTGCTCGCAAAGTTACAAGTAGGTAGCCACAGCGTCGTCACAAAAACAATGAGTAGCAAATCAGCGAAGTATCCCAGTACATGCCTCTGGAGAAAGCTCATGCTTCCAAATGCAATCAGTAGCCAGTCCGTCGGCAAAAATGTTTCAAAGGGAACCCGTAGGACGTTTTCAGGAGTTATGTCAACAAAGAAGGCGTGCCGGGAACTTGACAGCAGCCGCGACAGCCAAGTTTCTCCTCTCCATTTTGACACATCCTTCAACCCACCCACATCTAATCCTATTCCAGTGACAAATGTCATTGCAAGTGCAGCCACGTAAAATATCCCAGCAATTATTACAAACACTTTCTTTGAAATTATGTTTCGGTGAGACGATCCCAAGTCATTTCCCATTCCATCTATAAAGTTTAGCAACTCAACAAATTCCTCCTGCTTGAACCACATGCGATGCACCATTGTCATTTTCATCATGAAACTGACCACTGACAAGAACCAGGTAAAGTGATCAATTGGGTTTTTGGGCTGGTCAGGGAAGTCATCTCGAATTATTCTCAACAACCAGAACACACCCAATATTACCGATATGCCACAGAGTATCTTTTGTGGTAGCCAGCTTGTAGCTGTGAACTTAAATTTCTTTTGAGCGAGAATTGTAAACGCTTTTGTACATGGCTTTGATACGTAGAAGCAGAATTCGTCGGAATGAGAAATATCAGTTACATTCAACTTAAGACGAAATGGTGAGCAGAGGAGATAATAGCAGAAATCCACATATATTTTGATTAAATTTGCGAGCGGCACTGAAGTCATTGTTTCCTCCATGTCTGTTATTGATTGTTGATAATGCGAGAACTGTTGCTGATGGCACAGCACAGCTGCCCTGATCATTTGTTCCAAATGTTACCAAACAATCCGCCACAAGTGACAAATACGTTTGTTTTAGCATGCACTTTAATTTTTATAGCTCCATGAAAGAAGGTTGACTATTCTTGTTTACATGTTGCAATTGGAAAACTACTGCAAAAAAATATTCTCCATTTTTGGAGTTTGTGCGGAGGAAATAACATGGTACCAGCCCTATAATTTGATTTTGCATTGTGCCAAGTCCCATCAAAAGCAATTGTTGCTAAACGTTATTACTGTCAGACCTACTATTAGCTCCACATACAGATTGCCAGGGAATTCAAAAAGTAAATACAAATACTGTGTTGTATAATGGCTGGGCATTTACCATTACAATTTATTGTGTCTGAGGTATAATAGGGAGGAATACGCAGTTAGATGCGATTGGTTGAAATTTGGTTGGGGTTATATTTTTGGCGATATTATATTTGCATAGTTACTTTCGTCAATGTCAACTGGCTTGACAATCAATAAGATGAACATCGTCCTTGAACTGTGACAAACGCAGTCATTCAGCTTGCTTTACCATGCTGGATGCATGACCTGCCGATTGTATTTGGGTCTTGCAATCATTTTAAACCTTATTCGTTCCGTATCGGTCGCAATGATAAATTATGTGCTACAGTCACTCTCACAGTATAGTAAAGGATTTTGATGTTTACTCGGAGCATCATTATTGACAAATTCATCAGCTGATTATAATCTGACAAGGTCCTTTCAAGATTTGCAGGTCATGACCAATGTGACTGGATGTATATGTTGAATGGTTATTGTTTAAATCGTTTATATTCAGTTATTATGCAGGCGAAGGTTACATTTAGTACATCACACTGTAAGCTGACATCCAAGTTATTTATCTACAACAAAATGTTTGCCATTTCGGTTCATCAATAAGTCAATAGACCTTATTATTTCGTTTGTGTCCCATAGAAGGTGTATCCCGAATGGCATGGAATACCAACGAAAATTCTTATGACTATTTATCCAATGCTACAGAAAAGCAAGTATAACCATAACGACAAACAACATTTTGTGAAAAATTACGTGTTATAACCACTTCTGCCGTTATACGCTGGACTGGACTATGAGTTGTTATTGGACGTAGCTATGAACGCAGTCAAATTTAGCACTACATGGCCTTTTGTAATGACCACATAAACAACAACAATGGAATGTTATAAATAGTGGGCATTTGTGTTCAGATATAATTCATACTTTTTGTGACCATAATACTTGAGTGTAATGATGTTCTGCTTCGTTCACACATAGTTTGAAGAACCAACAGTGCCCTTGTTTACCTGTTTACGTCATGCAGAAGGAAAAGTACATGATATGTTATTCATGACAATATACATAAGTATTCATTATGGAAAATTTATAATTCGATCATCGTATGAATATTATTGAACACTTTGACAATGCCATGTGAACCTTGAATTTTGGATTTTTTCTGAGGAAAATCAATAACTGTCACTCATTTCAGTTACCAAAATATCTTACTTTTGTACTTTTTAAGTATGTTAGCCTAACTATATTTAACACGGGTACGATGACTTCAAGCTAAAAGGCAATTCAAGAGATTATTTATCTGAACCCCGAATGCATTTAGTCTGTATAAATTTATTCTGTCAAAATTCATTGTGATCATGACTGTACTTGTAAACAGATAATGAAATATGTGACCGTAATTCCCACGATATTTGCAACAAGTCCATATGTAATAGGAAATATTCCTCCTACTTTGATTGCAAGCTGATTATTATTAAGCTTGTCTAACATCATATTTAGCTGATATAGCGGAATGTTTTTCCGATTGTACTCCAGCCAATGGTGCGCCACGGTTATCTATTCAACAGAAAATTCCAAGCATTTTAATGGTATAACTGCAATTTCGAAATTTTTGAGGATAACTGTGTACTGAATCTTACCATCTTGCACGTTTCGGCTGACAGGATCAAAATAAAGCACGTCCCTACCATAAATACTAGCAATCTTAATATCTTGGCCCAGTCGCCGCGTCTACCGCTCCGAATGAACACATCGTCCAGGCTAGTCGAATAGAATAATATGGCGTCAAGGAGGCACCAAACCGCATTGGAGCCTACAATTTCGTTGATAAGCTCAGTAATGTTTTCCAGCTTTTTTAGTAGCTTCAATTCGTTCTGCCAATTCAAGGGCTCATCCAACAGGTCCTGGGTAATTATGGTAACTTTGGCGATTCCTTTTCCCATGATTGGTCTGCCAGGTTTTATGTATTTCTTAAGATTGTTGGTAACGTTGACAGTTAGGGTCCACAAGGTAATCACACATACAAGCAGCAATAGGTCAGCAAAGAATGAAAGGACATGGCGCTGGAAAAATCCGACTCCGCCAACAACTACCAAAAGCCAATCAGTCCACGAAAATGACTCCAATGGGACTGCTGATATGTTCCTTGACGGCTTCGCGTCAACAAAAAATGCGTGACGTGAGCTCATCAGCAGTCGACGCACCCATACATCAAAAGTCCATTTGGGAGCTTCGGCCAGCTCGTGTACCTCAAGTCCTATACCGGTCAAGAATGTCATAATTATTAGACAGACGTAGAATATGCCGGCGCCAAATATAAGCTTTCTGTTTGTGACAAGTTTATTCTTGGACTGATGAAATGTTGTTGAAATGTCACTGATGCGGTACATTAAACCGACAAATTTGTCCTGGTTGAACCACATCTGCTTCACCATGGTCATTTTCATCAAGAAGCCTACCACTGACGAAAACAAGCTAAAGTGCTCCACTGCGCTCTTTGGATGTTTTGGAACGTTATCTCGAATATTTCTTATCAACCAGAAGATATTCATTGTAAGCGAGAATCCAGAAAGTAGCTTTTGTGGTAGCCAACCCTTTGCAGTCCACTTTGCCGACTTTTGATAATTGAATGAAAGTTTGCGTTTGGTGGTACATGTTACCGTAATACTTTGTACCTCACTCGTTGATGGATCAACGGCTTCTTGTTTTAGGCGAAATGGAGAGCTCAAGAGGAAGTAACAGAAATCAACGTAAATTTTAATCACATTTGTAATATGGGGCATTTGAAAGTTATCAATCATTGTTGTTTTAATTGTATCCAAAAATGACTATAAATTTGAGAAGCTGATTTTATCCCTTGATATTTGACTCAGATAGAGTTAGTTGTAGTCTTGCATTTGAACAACAAAATGCCCTTCAAACAGTGCACATACAGGAAATTCGGCAAACATTTTTCCAAAAGGTCTTTCGTAGAAAACTAATGTAATTCTTGTTATTGATACACAATAGTTTTACATGATACCATTTTTTAGTATGCAATGTAATTACATGCCTCCCTAACTTTTATACTTTGTGACAAAAACGCTTTGTCATAATCGCCTTATGTGACCACATATACTTTTATCTTTGTTGTCGTTCATAATAATAAATCTAAAGTAAGACTATGCATACTGTAATTTTCCACCTTATACAAAAATCGATTCAACATCTTATTGTGTTTGCAAAATAACCTACCATGTTTATCGACTGCTAGTTTCGTTGAAAGTGTGCCGCAGTTACGTACTTAAGAAATGCATTGTTTATATAAAAGGATTACACGGCCACCCAAAGAGCCCACAAGCCAAACTAAGCGACGTCACAACAGTCAATCATACTGGAACATTAACACTGACTTATTCCGTCTGCAGAAGCATTTAGTAACAACTTGCCACTATAATTACGGCAAATCATTATCAAAATGTTTAGTATCGAGACCATGCAACAAGTTATTGGTCACGTTGTAGCTGCTTACACTCTCTAAAACTCTGGAAACATTTTCCTATAATATGTATAGCTTGTATGTACACCCAGGTTTCAGGAAAGCGGACATTTACTAAACATGCTATTATATGCTCCGTATTGTAAAACCGCTGATTAGGACCGAAGACGAACATTGTTTGCTATAATATCTTAACTTAAGAAAACGATTAAAATAACTAAAGCTGAACATATATTTAAACTTTCAGCAGTAGCAAACTTTACTCTACAATAAATACACTTACAAGTAGAAAATTTTACTTGAAAAGTACGAACTACTTACAACAAAAATTCATTCCACGTTGCTGCACCGTCCCACGACAACGGTTGACTTTTGACCTAACCTCTTGACAACTTGAGAGAAAACTGGGAATTACAATGTGTTTATGTATATTGTATGCACATTCAAACTCTAGCAAAGCGAACATTGATGAAACAATGACTAATACTTGAGAAACTCCATTAACAGTCCCGTATTCGCAAAGAGTTTGTAAGAATAATTGAGTGTGAGTGGATACTCACTCCTCATTTAAAATGTAGTGCAATACCCATGAACATAATGAAACTCGCATTTGAATACGATTCTGCCTAACTTGCACAATGACCATGTTGCTGACAAGATAAGCTGACATTGCCAAAGCAAATCCGGAATAAAAATAAGTGCCTCTGGAAGATTTCAAAACCCGCAAAAATACATCAGCCAATTCGTCCGCGAAAACGATTTATGTTATTGTTCTCAATACTGATATCACATAGTTAACAATATATTGATGTATTCAATTGTTAAGTGCATATACAACACGTTGCACACTAATGTAAAAGTTGTTTACAATAGTTCTGCAATCGAACTGCTTCCAATTCGCACATAGTGTATAATGCAGAACAAAATCTAAAGCGAGAGACCAATAACGTTAAATTAAATTGGATTCAACTGTCTAACTACCGTATATTAGAAATGCGTTTACAAAGTGTATGCGCTTCGTGCTGTAATGTACAATTGATACATCCCAATCACATTTATCCAAATACGAAGCCATAATGTGACAATGTGGTGAACATGATCATGCATACGGAAGTGAATCCGTGTTTTGCGGGTACAATTACGTATGTTGATACAGCTTTCAGAGATTATTACTACTTGAGATACGTATATATGAAAGCAGATATACGTGTCAATGTGATTGGAAATGCATTCCAGCGTATTTATAGTTATCCAGTTCCTATACAAATACCACATGTACACATTTCTGCGTCTCCCAATTAGAATCAGTACACCATACATATGATAAAATATGTTAGCGCTACACTCAGTATCTACAAGATGCAAAAAGAAGTACAATTGTTACATTCGTAATTTCCAGTCTGCATTGCAGTCATTATATATTATACTTGTCTTACGTTTGCTAATGTGGAATATGTAACTGGAAATATATTGCTCCCCTTCACTGCCATGGCATGTGTGTCAATGTCATTGACAATCATGTTGAACTCATTTGTAGGAATGTTTTTAAAATTCCTCTCAAATGACAACCAGTATTTTAATTTAGTCATCTGACAACCGAGGAAATTATTGAGAAACTTTTTCTACTAACTGAATAGGTATAATGGCATCGGAAAATGTTTATTACCTTCTGAGGTATATCCGCGGCAAGAATTAGTATCACACAAGCATTGAAAAAGTAGAATGTCAGCATGAGCATGTCCAGAATATCTCTCTCGTCTTGCGCTACTTCCACGAATATCTCGTCAAATGCGGTGGAGTAAAATAAAATAGCATCCACCAAGAAATAGAGCAATGATGAACCAACTGCTTTGTTTGTGAAGTAAGCAAGCTGCTTGAGTGCCTCATACTTGTCCTTGATTACATGCCATGCCATTTGTGTACATGGTTTATTGCCAAATAAGTTAGTCAGGGCATTAAAGGATTCCTCGTCATCCCGAGATTTTAGTTTGTCAAGGAAAGATATGACGGAAATCCGTAGCGATAAGATGCACATTAGAAGTAATGCGTCACTGTATGCTGTAATGACTCGCCTGAAACAAAACGTTACATAAATTAATATTATGATTGCTGTGAGATTAGATTTTTAGTTTTGTTTATACCTGGGTATGTATCCCAGCGCTGTGAACACGCCGAACAAGTAGTCAATAGTGCTGTGTACTCTCTTCGCTGGATGGCCCCATTGAACAGGTTTGACGTTTGTACCAAGAAAGAAGTTGTATTTACCCGCTTCAACCATTTGCTCCCACCAACGCAGAATATTCCAGTTTCCTCGTTTCGCAGCCCTCGCCAAGGCGGATCCATTCAGTCCCTTAATCCCCGTAATGATGAGATATAATGTTGGAAGCAGTATCGCCGCCCAATATTTGGAGATTCTTCGCTTCCATTTTCTTCGAGGACTTTTTAAAGGTCCATCGGTGTCTTCATTTGTGTAGTTATTGTTAATTATGTTAATCATTTTCAGAAAGTAACTTGAGTTGAGCCAAAAGTTTTTCCAGAAAAGTAACTTGAGCCAGGTGTTTACAAGAGTGTACATGACTTTAATGAAATAGTTTGGATTTTTAAGAACTTCACTTTCGAGTATGTTTTTACGAGGTGCCACCAAAATCCAAAAGAAGGATGATATTGTAAACGTAGCACACATTACTTTTTGTGGCCACCAAAAATGTAGAACGTATTCATTAGTGCTTAACTTGAATCGAAAAGGACACATGCACGTATAATAAGCAACATCGAAGTAAATTTTTAGTAACCTTGAAACCGGAGAAGGAGATTGGACGGGAACGTCAGAATCGAGCGTATTCAGAAACATTGCGGAAATAATACCGACGGAATTAGGCAACAGATATAGTGATTTGGTTAATGGCAGATGAACAGCATTAAATGGAGCTGTCGTCATGTTCAAAATGGGTTTGTTTTGTCTTGTGAAGTAGAGAATTACACGATTCAATGAAGAACAAAACAATTCGAAAGCAACAACATCGAATAGGTATGTGTGCTGACGTATTGTTAATAGTGAATCGGTTTTGTGAAATGTATTTTCACTTGTCTTCTTTTATCGCTCCTGAAGCGGTTTAAACAACTTTGTTTGGAACGAAGTTCACCTGGATAAAAAAGGTTTCCGTGCACAATAGAAATTGAAGAATAAAATATTGTATCTTGAAAGGACTACTCGTTGAATTGTCGTTACATACAAGCAACAGTTTTAGCCGGAGTAGACCGGTTTGTCCTGGTGACGTATCTGCTCGTCGCCAATTAGTTGAGTTTTACGGTTATTTGGATATTGAGCACAATGAACAATCATTTCGTTTGTGAGGAAAAGCCATTTCACCGCAACTAGTATGGACGGATTCAAAAAAACTGTTCTATACTGTTCACATATTTTGCACTGTATATGCCGAATAAAGAATGATTTTTTTCAAGAAATAAAGACAAACAAACTAGGGTTGTGCGTGCTTCTCTTCTAGGTAATCTTCAAAATCTATACGAATACTGATCCTAGATGGAATCTCGCGATATATTATATTGCCGCATCTCATGTTATGAACTTCGAATCAACAGTGCTTTCCAAAATATTAGGACACGTACCTTTTTCCTCTTTGTTGAGCACATAGCGAATACGTTTTATGAATGCACTGGCAAATGGCAAATAAAATTTCATAAAATATAATGAGGCCAGTCAATTATGCTAACAAGGTATTTGAAAACACTAAGACGCTGACATAAAATGTCTTCAACTTTTGCTTTCTTTGTGAGAAATGGTTAGAGCGTTGCCCCCCGTAATCAAGGGTGACCAGTTGAGGCATTTCATACCTTCGAATTTGCTCAGCTATGCATTTGAGTACATTTCATTCATTCGATTATCTCCGGTTGTATAAATGCTCGAAATGTGTACTACACATATCGCCAGGTTTCTTTTTTTCAATTTATCGTTAAATGTATTGTGAGGCGGCTCGTATGTCGATGCAGTAAAAACTTCAGTTACTATTGTAGCAACGTATCATCTCATTGTGGTGATTACCCCGGCATTATTCCATGATTCAAAGAATGTACCCGGTGTGATTACATATCATCGTGATAATACGCGTTCGTTCATATGTTATCATGAGCACCTAACCTCTCCGAACTGTGTTCAATATGCTCAATGAAAATCTTTTTCACACGAACAATGCAGAATATAATTGACGCATCAAACCAAAACACATCTAAACCTTTATGTAAAATGTCATCTTGCGCTAGTGTATGTATTCAATCATATTATCAATTTATTGCTGAAAATACAATGATTATATTCTGGTGACTTATTAACGACGGAGGATTCCAGTCGTCTCATAGTTTGGAACTTTGATCACTAAGTCCGCTGGAAGGTCGCATCCTCTAATTACCGCACATAGATTTCCAACACTCTTGGGTAATCCCAACATGTCAAGATTCTTAACAATTCCGGGTATTCCGGATGTAGTGTCTTCAACTTGAACGCAGAAGGTAGTGCTGTCCTGGTCAACAAATTGCCAGCGCTCGGACCCTTGAATGGCGAAGGAATTCACTCTCTCTCCAGCAAGTAAACAGTCATCTCGGCTTCCGGCACTCTCAGTCAAGGTATGTGGCAAATGGGTAACAAGCTCCGGTTGGGCTGACAGTGTAACCGCTGGAGTTCTCCAGTCTTCCGGTCCAAATCGTTGGATGTATTGCACTGGGCCTCCCAGCTCGGTTATGTTAAGGAGGTGATAAGTTCCAAACTCTTTTTGGAAAAGAAACTGGGCGACGCCTGATGACTCGTTGTGATGACCGCTGGCAAAAACTTGCCACCTGAAATAATTAATGTTTAAAAAATCAAAATCATTTTAGTAAACTAATGTGCAAATTAAAAATGCAATATTTGCAAAAACACTTACAATCCGCTAACGCTTGCTCCGGTTGGCCCCCGCCCAACATTATAAATGTCTTCATGGTAAGCTCCACTGTTTCGGCATTCTCCAGCGTAAAATTGGTCGCAGACTGACCAAGCTGGTTGCTTTGTCAACTGACCCAATGCTCCGTTCTGGAGGAGCAGTGTTGCTACAAGAATGACTGAAACTGCGGATTTCATGTTGCTGGTGTTATTCTGCACAGTACACAGAAGTAAATTTGAAGGATTTTCGAAGTAATTTTGATACAACTGCTCCAGTGGGCTCTGAAAGTTGGAATGAATAATTTTTTACTTCTCCATCCTATTTATACACAGGATTGCATGTAAGTTTATCGTCATTCGGTGAAATCGTTGCGCATTGTGTGAGCATTCTAAATGTGTCAAGTACGTTTATAACTTTATTTTGTATGTATCGATTAAAAGTTGGGGCTTATCTGAGGCAGCACCTATGTGTATCGAGCATGTTACGCTTGGTGCGGATTCAATATGCTTATCAACTGATAAGTCAATATATAGAATGTTAACAGTATCCATCGCTTTTGCGTTTACCTATTTCTGCCATCTTATCAGTTGACGTGTCCACGTATAGGTTATTTTCCATGGGCAATTATAAAAACCTGGTCAAACCAAGCCATGTACAACATTAATCCCACACTCAATATATGGAGCTAACTTGTACGTAACATCTTGCCAAACCGTGTACGCTGCTTCTTCTGTTCTGACGCGGTAGTGGCAACGTAACAACGGCACGAAAATAAATGGAACGTCATTCAGGCTATTGTCCCCATATAGTTTTCGTCATCTCCTTAACAGAGGGTCATTATGGGTCACGTAGGCGTAACCGTGGCACTCCCTCGGATTATTTGCATCAGGTGTGCACGTACGAGATATCAATTAATGACAAACAAAAAACTTATGCATACGCTTTCTCAATTTTTATACGTATTATTGAATAAAATCGGATTCACGTAAATGTTTGTTGGCACCTTTGAACTCCGTTCCATTTTTCCGTCATCTGAAAATAAGCTCAGTGGTTTGATCGTCTGATCGCAGATCAAATGTAAAAAAATAATGCAAAATACATTGCCCATAGATTAATGATGGTGCAAATAAGAGATTTACATTATTCACTGTCAATACATATTATTCGTATGTACAAGTAACGATAGAATTGAAACTAATTGCCTTTCTTTTGAAGTAAGACGATGTAATGTTTAAAATACAATTTACTATATCTTGTAGATATACAATTTATTTTGAGATTGACAAAACCTATGAAAGATAGCATCATTAGCATATATGATGAGTATGAATTTCTGATAACTGAATTATTTGTTCTCAGAATTTAAGCATGTACGTCCATCCATTTAATTCCATCAAAGCCGTAGTGACTATCACGTGATATCTTTCACCTTCTTCCAAATCGATTTTATCTTTGTAAATTGAATTTTGAGCTATACATCCTGTAAACCACTAACTAAAAACTCATTACCTGATGAAACATAGCGATAAAAATTAAATTCATATGCATTACATCCGCGTCCCATTAATTAAAGTAAGTAATTTATTCTCAACGCTTCAAAGATGCTTGACAATTACACGGCATCGTTTTCTTGCATTTGTCCCAGTTATTGAGGAAACCAAGCTGTTTATGGGTCAATTATACCGATACGTTGGCTCAAATGGCATCGTTATCGTTATAATTTATAAATATGTAAAGCACACATTTAAGCTACGTATTCGATACAAGTGTATGACACGCCATGGCAGCCGGCATAAAAATGGAAAACTTTTTATCTTGCAAATGTTAGCATATAAAAAATGAATGCCTTCATATTTACAATATTTTGTGTATTTTAGAGGTGTTTTAAATGTATATTTAATGCCCTAAAAGCGGGCAGCTTTCGCCCTAAATAAATTTAATAGTTGTCATTTCATCGACGAAGCATGAAAGCTGTAGGTGGGCTGATGAATGAATCACGGACAACCTATGATAAGCGTATTTTTAATTATTATTATTTTCTGGCTGTCCGACGCGTTGGTTACTTTGTCCTAAACTATTCTAAAAGGAGTCCACTACTAGATCAAAATTTTCATGAAAACCAGTATGTATTTTACCTCAATTATGTATTCTGTGAGATTCAAATATACAAGAATTTGAAACCGTACCAAAAATATTTTTATGTGAAATAGCATGTGGGCAAAGTTTGTATATTCAATCATATTATCAATTTATTGTTGAAAATTTAATAATTATAATTTGCTGAAATATTAACGACGGAGGATTCCAGTCGTCTCATAGTTTGGAACTTTGATCACGGATTCAGGTGGAAGCTCGCATCCTCTAATTACCGCACACAGATTTCCAACATGTTTTGGTAATCCCAGCATGTCAAGATTCTTAACAATGCCGGGTATTCCGGATGTAGTGTCTTCAACTTGAACGCAGAAGGTAGTTCCTTCCTGGTCTACAAACTGCCAGCGCTCTGACCCTTGAATGGCGAAGGAATTCACTCTCTCCCCAGCAAGTAAACAGTCATCTCGGCTTCCGGCACTCTCAGTCAATGTATGTGGCAAATGGGTAACCAGCTCCGGTTGGGCTGACAGTGTAATCGCTGGAGTTCTCCAGTCTTCTGGTCCAAACCGCTGAATATATTGAACTGGGCCTCCCAACTCGGTAATATTGAGAAGGTGGTATGTTCCAAATTCCTTTTGGAAAAGAAACTGGGCGACTCCTGATGATTCGTTGTGGTGTCCGCTTGCAAAAACTTGCCATCTGAAATGGGTTATTGAGATAACATGGTTAATGATTTAATTACACGTTGTAGAATTAAATTTAAAATTTAAGCAGTGATATGGTAAGAACTTACAATCCGCTAACGCTTGCTCCGGTTGGCCCCCTTCCAACGTTCCATATGTCTTCGTGGTACGCTCCACTGTTTCGACATTCGCCAGCGTAAAATTGGTCGCAGACTGACCAAGCTGGTTGCCTTGTCAACTGCCCCAAAACTCCATTTTGGGAGAGCAGAGTTGCTACTAGGATTACTGAAAGTGCTGATTTCATGCTGCCGCTGATATTCTTAAATGTATACAAAAGTAAATGTGAAGTTTTTTTTCGAAATGGCTTTAGTTCTACTGCTCTGGTGGGCTATGAAAGTTGGAATGAATAATGGATTGTTTCTTCATCTTATTTATACTCAGGGTTGCATTCCGTCATTCGGTCAAATCCATGCGCATTGTCTGTACATTTTTATATGTGTCAAGATCGTGTATAATTTAATTTTGTATTGAGCAATAATGTATCGATTAGAATGGGAGGCTTATCAGTAGCGACACCTGTGTGTATCGAACTTGTTACGCTCGGAACGGATTACATGATCTTATCTATTGATAAGTTAATGTATGGAATGGTTACAGTATCCATCGCTTTGAGTTTACGTATTTCTGTCATCCTATCAGTTGACATATTCCCGTATAGGTTATTTTCCATTGGTATTTGTAAAAACATGTTCACCAAAGCCATGTACAACGGTAATCTCTCGTCACACTCAGTACACGAAATTGCATTTGGACGTTGTATCTGTGCAAACCGTGAACGCTGGTTCTTCGGCTCTGACGTGATAATGAAAGCGTAACAACTGCATGAAAACAAATGGAACGTCATTCAAGCCATTGTCCTCATTTAGTTTTTGTCATCTCATGGACGGAGCGTCATTACGTGTCACGTAGGCGTAACCGCACCACTCCCTCGGATTATTGGTGTCAAGTGTGCGCGTACGTGGAGATATCAATTCATGGCAAACATGAACAAAATATGTTTTTGTCTTCTCAGATTTCATACTGAATATTATTGAATAGAATCAATCATACGTAAATGTTTTTTGCCACCTTTGACTCCATTTCGGATTTCCGTCATCACAAAATAAGTTATGTTGTTTCATCGTCTGATCACAGCTCAAAGGTAAAGAATAATATATACACATAACACATACTCATGAATAATTTAGTGAGGGCGCATATAAGAATCCAAGAATTACTAACGGTATTCATCATTAATGCATAAAGTAATTGATATGATCAAAGAGGCTGAAATTTAAATTAATTTATCTTGTAAAAGTTTTAAACTCATTATCCATAAATGACAAAAACGAATTGGGATAAAATAAATCGATGGAATGAATAAATTCAATTTAGAAATAAAAACCTGGACTATACCTTTAGAATATAAGCATGCACGCCCATCTTATTAAATCCATCAGAGCTTAAGTGGCTATCACGTGATCGCATTCTACTTTGTCCTAAGCGATTTTATCTTTCCAATTAAAGTTTGATCTGTACTTCCTGTAATCCAATTACTAAAAACTCATTTTATGATATAAAAGGGCGATAACAACTCAATTTAAATGCACGACTTCCTCGTCCCAACAATTAAATCGAGTATAATTTATTCTCAACACTATGTACATGCTTGATAATTGTGCATTGTAACATTTATTGTAATTATAATACTAATTATTTCGATACTTATTTCGTGGTTAGTAATACTCTTGCGGTAGCGCGACTGACACTACGATAATAAGTGAGCACACTCACCCGACCAATTACAAACGTTTTACCATAGGTAAATAATATAGGCTTACATGACCTCAGAAATTTTGCCATTAACCTATTCTGCTCCTGAAATCCCCAGTTTTGTCTTCTCCAACTACTTAATGTTTTGTTTCCTCCCACAAAGTACAAACACCCGAGCTCTAAAATGAATGTCCAGTAGCCAAAACATAACCCGTCGGCAATTAAAACTGGCAGTTTAGAAAACAGTTTCAGATCTCCCCACAGTCTTATCAATACGAATGAAAAGTATGTGGTCGACAATGTAAATAAAACATTAAAAAGTAGCAGATACGGTCCCATGTAGCAAATATATAGCGCGTGCTGTTGAAGAATTTGAAGTGCTCTAAATAAGAGTCTAACATTTTTGCTGCGTCTTATTTCGTCGCTAGAAATGTAGGCGCGCCGACCAATCCGGAGTTCTTGGAACAGGAGCAGGTAGAAATAGAAACCATAATCTATTATAGGTCCAGCAATGGTTGGAACTGACGAGGCCACAGTGCCAAGGATATACGCTTGAGAAATGAATAAGCACGACGTGACGGGAAATATCAGATATCTCTTGGGTAGCAATCCACCAAGATAGATTACTGCTGATGGGTCGTATAATATGAAAAGTAGATTGCAAACGTAGATTCCGATGCAGGACCAAGCAAGCAGGTCCACCGCAACATCTTTCCACCAGATTAGACGGGATTTGTTGGGATCAAACGTATCGAAATACGTTTCTAAGGAAATTGAAAAGAAATCATTAGTCAGACTTTTAAATTACGTACGGTGATGTTTTTATAAATTCCAAACGTATACGTCACCATGCATCTGATGGAGTAGCTTCGTCAATCCATTCCAATGAGCGCATATTTCTTGCGGGAAGAATCTCGGGATGGATGTGAGTAGCAGGAACAAGTTGTACCCGAACCACCAGGACAAGGTGAGATGAAAACTGTCGTTGTTTGGTAAATGGTAACGCTTTATAACCAACCCAAATGCGGCCACGCTCCATGCTAAAGCGAAGCTGAAATTGCGTTTTACTCTGGGTAGAAGTCTGGTGACTACAGAGAGTGTCTGAGTTTTCATGTTGAATCTAAAAGGACATGCTCCCGTCGCTCGAGAAACTTGACAGCTGCGCCGCAGCATGATGCACATTTTGGAGCTGTACATGATTATCGAATGTCAAATTAGAGTTGTTGTCGGAAGGAGAACAAATTCAGAAATGACGACGTTAAGTAGATTCCAATTTGAATTTCAATATCCTATCGATTTTATCTGGGCTTACGGGAAAAAATAAATATAGAATATTATTAAGAAATAGTTTATCCAAAATCGATTATCCTGGTTGGATTATGAAATACAGTATAACGTGTACATATACCAAATTTGTTTTTTATTTGTCTCCATTACTTCACATGCATTAATTGCTTAAAATGTAAGTACTCAATTAACGTTCGCATGTTTCAATTTCAGAACATAATTCGCTCAATTATATGCATTCACGCTTGAAGTCGTCAATTTGCAATACCTTGCGTTAAGTTGTATATAATTTGCAATAACTATAATTCAAACATGTCAAAAGCATATCACAAATATTATATTATTATACCTACCTATTAATCTCCTGGATATATTGAACGCTTGTGAGATAACATATAAATTAGAAATAAATATCTTGGATTGATTTTTGAGTTATGAAATGGATGATAGGCTTGCTGATACACGTGCATGATATGTCCGTAACAATAGGTAGGTGTATTACCTTGAATTGACAAAGTATGAATAATTTATTCTCATACTTATACTTCCATCATTTTTTTAAGTATCCATTATTTTTTATCAGATTAGATTCATGCTTGGATGATTGGTATTACGGAAAGATTGGAAATAGATTGCATGTGGAGATTATTAATAAAAGCAAAACTGGCATACGTAACATCAAAGTATCAAATCACTGGTAAAATGAACACATGCTAATTCAATTAACATGATCCGAGATTCAAATTTGTCATATTTATATTGGATGGTAGTGCTACATATAAGGTAATTGTAATAATGCTACCATTTTCGGTTAACCAACAATTTTACGTAATCAATAACTAAAGTTTTTGTATCACATCCAAGGTCCACTTTTTAGTGACAGAAGCAACTTTAATAAATTATTACTTTTTATTCCACTATATTTTCTATCACAACAATAATTGGTTGAACTACCCGTGAAGTAATGGTTTTGCGATTTTAAATCCAATTTTTATTATTAAAACTTTCAATCATGCTGGTTGTAATCGATACAAAGAAACTTAATTTCGTCATGTCGACTTTTGATAAAACCAAAACTCGTAGCTTGAACATCCGAGTCTAGATAATTGTAGTACCAATGTAATTAATACGCAGCAGCATTCTATACTTTTAATGTTGTTTCGAAATCACGCAACATTTATTTTGTTGTCAGCAGTACCCTTGCAGTACCGCGACTCACGCTTCGGTAGAAGGTGAGTATACTAACTCGTCCAATTACAAACATTTTTCCATAGCTAAACAAGATTGGCTTACAGGATGTCAGAAATTTCGCCATGACTCTATTCTGCTCCTGAAATCCCCAGTTATGCCGCCTCCAACTACCCAACGTTTTATTTCCTCCCACATAAAATAAACACCCGAGCTCCAAAATGAATGTCCAGTATCCAAAACATAACCCGTCAGCAATCATTAACGGGATTCTTGTAAACAATTTCAGATCTCCCCAATATCTTATCAACACAAGTGAAAAGTATACTGAACACAATGTAAATAGGATGTTAAAAATTAACAAATATAGCCCCATACAACACATGCACAATGCATGTTGTTGGAGAATTTGAAGGGATCTAAATATCAGCCTTATATTTTCCCCGCGTCGTATGGCATCTTTTGAAATGTAGACGGTGCGACCAAAACGAAGTTCTTGAAACAAGAGCAGGTGAAAGTAAAACCCGTAGTCAATTATCGGACCTCCGATCGTAGGTACGGTGGAAATCACTGTGCCTAGGATCCACGCATGAAAAACAAATAGAGCCCAAGTCACCGGAACTACAAGGTATCCTTTGGGTAGGTATCCGCCAAGAAAGATTACAGCCGTTGGATCATAGATTAAATACATCATATTGCAAATGTATATTCCCAAACAGGACCATGTGAGCACATCAACCGCTACATCCTTCCACCAGATGAGTTGCGATTTATTTGGATCAAATCCGTTAAAATGGTTTTCTATAATAAAACCAGCAACACGTTAATGACAGAAACTTGTGTATATTATTTTAATTTAGAATTTTTGTTACCTTGTAATTGCTGCAGTAGCTTAGTCAATCCATTCCAAAGGTCGCAAATCTCTCCAGGAAAGAATCTCGGGATTGATGTGAGGAGAAGGAACAAATTGTATCCAAACCACCACGAAAGAGTTAAGTGAAAGTTGTCCTTATTTGGTAAACTGTAGCGATTAATCACCAACCCAAATGCTGCAACGCTCCACGCCAAACTCCAGTTGAAATTCCGGTTTATTTTCGACAGCACCTTCGTATCTATTGACAGCCTCAGAGATTTCACGTCGATGACGAACGGACAGGATCCCAATGCTCTAGAAATTTGACAGCTGCGACGCAGCGTTTTGCACATTTTTGAGCTGTACATGATTTTGTCTGTTGTTGAAGGTTTGAGTTGTTCGTGTGATGACAACTGAGGTGGAATTGGGATATAATATATGGGTAGAAAATCCTACGACTAATACGTATTTAAAAAAAGCTCATCATTTTATCAAATGTTGACGAAAACAATTAGAGATATACAGTTTAATTATTAAAAACTTTCTCTCAACAAATTAAATTTATTGGTTTGCCTATCCTTCCAGGCACAACATGAGTATCAACATGTTTTCCATTACGCTGGTTACTACTGAAGGTTATAAGAAATGTGGGTCTGAAATTAACTTTTGTGGATTGTCATGTTTTCAATTTTTGAACGTAATTGTACTTTTGTATCTGTCCTGCAATTACGGACTACGCCTTTCTTTTTTACTATTAATATTGTGGCGGACCATATTACACGAGCATACCATCAATTTGGATGAATTCATGATAATTACAGTAAATATCACTTGATCAAAATGATAAGGTAGTTATGAATTAGTGCTTCAATTACATTATGGTTACAAAGTAAAGTCAGAATTGCTTCATGCGGTTTTTCCTGGTAATTGGGGCACAAAATCGAAGTAACAAATAATTGCTTAAAACACAACAACAATTTGCTTGACTATTGAAGCAAATACAGTAATTTGTATGACATTAGGCTTATTTACATGTCGTAATCCACATTAATGGAGACCATTTTACTGGTATGATAACCAATGTATATTTCTCCACCAAATTGTTAAAATAATCTGCGTTCGCCTAAAATTGGGTCAATGTTAATTGATTCATAGTTTGAGTAATTGTTTTTTAAAAGTACATACAACTTGAATTGATGGAGCACGAAGAACCATATAGCAGTAGTTTATTAAAGGGCAGCGTGTTCATGCCAGCAATAACTAACATCATTGAGATTTGTATTGTGCTATCTGACATTCATGAGAAAAGTAATAAATGGATAACATTATGACACACTATTAAAAATGACATGACTAATTGTGGAGTATATACTGCATGGAACAAACATACCGAGCTGACGGCCCATATACAATTTGAGATAGGTTGATATATTTTTCGATTAGATTTCGATTTCTGTTTTCTGTACATTCGATAATTCCACAATATATAAATGAGCCACTATGAATTATTCGCGTGTCGATACATAAGTACTGTAACCATTATTTCGAATTATATTCCTAATATAGTTGCTTTCCTTCTAACTGAAATCGAATATATTCGATTCCATGAAATATGTGTAAAGTACAGAACTAAATGTTTCAAACCGAGAAAAAGGCAATATTTCCTGAATCTCCATCAAAAACAGAGTAAATGTATATAAGAACCCAGTGTTTCAACTTTGGTATAACTGGGTAAAATGAGAAAAGGGGTATTTTGTGAGCAGTCATAGGGAACCACTTTATTTCCGCATAAATCAACGGATTTCGCTGAAATTTGGCATGCATGTTCCTTGACACAGTCGTCAAGAGGTTCTGTCGAGAAAGCAACAATTTTCTGAACTGGGTCATAGAGAGCCGAGGTAAAATAAAACTTGTTTTCAGAATCGAGTTTCTTTATGATGCGCGCTATGTAACTTGTCGGGATAACATTTTTAATGCATATATATTGCTGCAAAAGTGTATCGGCACACTTAAAGGGACGAATTTGAAGTTGAAGCATCATAGAGTGCCATGAAACCCAGACGCAGGCATACATTTCAATTCCATTAGATTATACATCTGACGTGTTTTAACTAGCAAACCGTGTAACCAATTTGATTATCGTCAACCCGTTACTCTTAATTCATAACTGTTGAACTTCAACAACAAGACATAGGCATTATAAATGTTGTCCAGACAAGTTACATAGCGCGCATCACAGAGACACGCGATTCTGAAAACAAGTTCTATTTTACCTCAGCTTTCTATGACCCAGTTCAGAAAATTGTTGTTTTCTCGACTGAACTTCGTGACCACTGTGTCAAGGAACAAGTATGCCAAATTTCAGCGAAATCCGTTGATCTGTGTGGAAATAAAGTGGTTCCCTATGACTGCTCTCAAAATACCTCTTTTCTCATTTTACCCCGTTATACCAAATTTGGAACACTGGTTTCTTATGTACCGTTACTCAGTTTTTGACGGAGATTTAGGAAATATTACCTTTTTCTCGTTTTGAAACATCTGGTTCTGTGCTTTACATATATTGCATGGAGTTGCTGAATATGTGGTATTGACTTGCTGCAACGGTTTTCATTGCATACAATTGCAATGATGCTGGCATGAACATAATGTTTGATATGTATGCACGATTTTGCAAAAATATGTTTGGTATATAACAAATTAAAAGTTTGCTTTAATTTACACCGTGTATAACCTATGATATTTAGACGGCGTTGACAATGTGTTTTCCACACATTTGTGAATAAGTTTGAGTAATGCGTCCCCGTTAGGAAGATAAATGATGGCTGCGACTCCAATGTAATGATTTCTGAACTTTTATAATCATGCATAAATGGACCTTTCAACTTACTAGCATTCCGACTTTGGTAGGTGCCAAATTGTTCCTGGAAGAGGAACAGGAAGACACCAGATGCGACACGGTGATGTCCTCTTGCAATGATTAGGCACCTGAAATATAAAGGATAGTCCCCGATGAAGAATGAAAATTAGATGCTCAGTTTTATCTGAAAGCAAGCTAATTAATTAATGTACTGCTTTATCTGTTTGTATTCATATTCAAAGTTAAAACGTAATTACAATGGCAAAAAATATCATGCAAACATATTACCAGACCTGGATGAGACCAACAAGTGGAATTGGTGGTGAGGGTCGCTCTCCTCATGATGACTATTATTATGCCTTATAATTTTGGAATTATCAATGTTGTGTTGATGGTGTTGTAGAGAATGTCTCAAAGCCATACATAAAGTTGGACAAGAAGGGCGGTAGAATTGTATTGTGACGCCATTTATTTGAACATTTGCTTGTGAAAAATGTAAAACATGGTCCTTGTATTTATGATACCGACAAAATTAAATGCAAGTGAGCATGGAAATCAGTCGATGCAGAAATTGGAGTTGATACTTATACGCCCGTAATTTTATACCCGTTTCAGAAAGGAATAATCCCCCCGATTATTGTTAGGAATGCATGGACGCAATACTTGTCGCACAATTAAATTAAATTACTGTGCATTAACACAGTGTACAACTGCACGGGAAACAAAAAATCAACCCATTTCACGGTAACCTGTTTCCCGTCTTAACCTTGGTTTTTCATGGACACATCCACGTGCTTAATATGTCTCCAAAATATCCAACTCCTTACCAATTAGGCACAAATGGTGATCTTATAAACAAGAAGCTTGCTTATTCAAAATGGGAACACAAACAAAATATCATGCCATTATCCCAAATTGCGTCGCGTCATAAAATGACAATAAATGGTCTAGGGTTAAATTATAGTAGTAAATTTGGCTATATCCAGTACACAATGACACATATATCTAACACACAGTTTAAATGACAATACCTGACAAAGAACCATACATTTCTCACTGCCGACAATAAGGGCTGATAATTCAAATTCTTTTGAAAGTGCAATCAATAATATTTTTAAGCATATTTAAAGAATGCGACAATACTTTGCAATTATAACCTAATGCAATGCTTGCTAGCTGGAACTCTTATCGAACGAGACAATATTTATAAAGGAACAGTATAACTTGTTGTTTGTCATCATATTAATTTCAAATATCAAAACATATGCCAATGTAAATAGTTGTACGTCATCCAGCCACAAAATATGGCATTGTTTGTAGAAAACGTAGTTGGCTAACATTTAAATGGCGTCGTATGCAAAACAACAAGTTTCCTTCTTTATTACCTACCTGTGCAAGTAATCATCTCTACATGGTGGAGTATTACTCGGGTAATATCTGCGCATTTATTATTTCCAAGGAACAAAATACAATAGTCTCGTTTAATATTTGCTTGGACGAAGTAAACTGGACAGTCGTTTTTTTGCAACTTGAGCATAACCATCTCGATTCCAAGGATTTACAACCACAATTATGAAGAATAACGAAAGGTCACCTCTAACAAACTTTATCAAAATATATACGGATTTATGTTATTTGATGATGTGTTCCCCTTTCCGTCTGAAACGCGAAACTACGAATATCACTCACAACCAATCTGTCATCTTCTTCACCTCAAGCCTGAACAAAAATTCAATTACTTTAATTAACCATCAAAAAATCAAGTTTACTATAAAGCGATGGTTACCTCAAAATCTATTATGTGGCATTTCGCAAATTCTAAGTGTCTTCTGGTTAATAGGATTGATACGAAATTCCTTTCCAAAAGATCAAAAAAATGCGACGCAATATTTCCTAGCCGTTTTATCTGTCGTCGGGTTATTTACCAAAATGACATTGGTGAAGCAAATGTGGTTGAGCCAGCATAAATTGGTTACTCTCATTAACTATTCGGGTAACATTTCGGATCAGGCTGCAGAGACGCAGAGCAAATTTTCAAGCAACAAAATTCTAGCAATTGTCCCTGGGTTACTGTACATTGCTATGATTGCAACAACGTTCGTGAAAGGTATTGGTCTGGACAACAACATACTCAACCGGGGATCCGACTGGACTCTCCAAAATTGGCTGAACCGACTTCTTGCTAGTTCCCGCCACGTCTTTTTTGTCGATGCGACACTATCAACTAATAAAGCACCCACTCCAATAGAATCATTTTCGGCGACGGATTGGCTCCTTGTTATCTTTGGTGGCATCGGCTTCCTCCAGCGGCATATCCTGGGCTGCTTTCCAGACTTTATGCTTCTGATTTGCACGATGACGCTAAGAGCAGCTGTTGTAGATTTTGTGAGTAAATTGAGCAAGGACGTGGAAGCTAACAGGGCTGGTATTGGGTATAGTGATCCGGAAGCTGGAGACAGAGTCGTGGAGCCGTTACGGATGATCGTGAAATGGGAGGAAGTATCCCGAGAATTCGAGAAATTGGAACACATTTCCGAGGGTATCAACGAAATATCGGGCGGAAGCATGGGATGGTGCCTTCTGGAAACTATCCTGTACTATTCTATGAGCCTGGACGATTTTCTGGTTCGGAGTGGTGCAGATGGTGACTGGGCCAAGATATTTAGATTGTCAGTATTTATTGCTGGAACGTGTGTCACTTTGGCTATTGCGGCAGATGCATGCCATCAGGTAAGTTTATAATAATTGTTCCTTATCAAGGTTCCATGACACTTGTTACGGTGTATGACTTAAAAAATTCTTATGCTATACAGATGACAAAGGTAAACCGTTGGCTAAATCTCAAAACAAATCGGGGTAACATTCCGATGGACCAACTACATATGATGCTGGATAAGCTCAATAACAACCGGGTTGCAATGATGGCCGGTGGAATATTTCCAGTGACCTATGGACTTGTTGCAAATATTGTTGGTGTGACGGTAACATATTTTATCATTTGCCTTCATGCTCAGTGATTGTAAAAATGCTTTGAAAGCTTAAATTAATATTGATAGAATCGTTTCGTAGTGGGATTATTTATTTATCATTATACGCCAGCATTTCGGTATTTTGAAAACCGAATTCATAGTCTACATCTAGTTGGTTGCAATAAGTGCACGGCTAGTATCACGAACAATCACGCGGCAAAAATTGAGAACGGTCACCCTACCCACAACAAACTGCTTCCCATAAGAAAAAAGAATAGGCTTGCAAGAAGATACAAATTTCTTCATTTCCACGTTTTTCGGCTTGCAGCCCCAATCTCTCCGCCGCCATCCAGCCAACGTTTTGCTTCCGCCAACATAGAGTAGGCCTCCAAGCTGCAAAATGAGTCCCCAGAAACATATTCCCGTTACATTGCCAACAACCGTAATTGCCTTAGCAACCAAATGTAAGTCCGTCCAGTAGCGTATCAGAACAAATGAGAAGTAAATGATTGTAACCGTAAATACACCATTTAGCAATGCCAAATATACTCCTATATTGCACGTCCAAATGGTATGCTGGTGTAGCACTTGCAAGGCTCTGAAAGAAAGCTTCAGATTTTCAAAATTTCTCAGTTTCTTTGATGATAAATAACTTCCTCGTCCGATGGAAAGTTCTCGGTTAATTAGGAAATACAAATAAAAAGAATAGTTGATACAGAGCATTCCTACTACAGCGAGAGCAGCAAACATACTTGCGTAAATGTATGCATGGAATATGAGTAGAAATGTTGAGATCGGAAATACGTAGCATTCCACTGGAACCAGTCCCCCTAAAAATATCACACCAGTTGGATCAATCATAAGGAATATTATACACCAAATGCAGAGCACGTTGCATGCGACAGTGAAAATTATCTCCAAATGTTGCTTGATCAACAGTATCCCCTTTGCTTTGTTGGGGTTGAAACGCCGCATATATTTTCCTGCAATTTGCAAATACAATTCAATACTAATATTTAGCAGATGAAAAACGTATACGACGATGTTTTTATTGCATAACTACTTACCTTGCAAGTGTTGAAGAAATCCGACAAGCCCGTTAGCAAGACCACAAACCTCAACTTGAAAATATCGTAAAATTGAATAGGCAATCAGAATTAAATTATGTCCAAGCCACCATGCCAGGGCTAGATGAAAGTTGTTTAAATCTCCAATGACCCAGTACTTCCAAATTTTAAATAAAGCAAGGGCGTCCCAAAGCAGCGACAGATTAAAGTTTCGTCTTACTTTCCAGTGTGCATTAGCGTTGATGGAGATCATTTGCCTTTTAGGATCGAATTGAAATGCCGCGCCGCCAGTTCTTTGAGCAACTTGGTATACAATTTGAAAAAGTTTAAGGGATCGCGTACTAAGCATTGTGCGATTTATATGCTCCGTATTTCCACTAAATTGGCCGGTGTGAGTTTAGAAATTTTCTATGTTCAATGCAGTCCGTCGATTCAAGTTAGAATTGAGTTCATGCAAGGCTACTCGATACAACTGCACAGTTATATTGAGACCATGAAAAATGCAGGGTTGCTTGAAAATAGGTGAGACACTTTTCGGCCAATGGTTACAACACGGTAATATATATGTATTGCTACGAAAACGGTTGATCACGGTTCCCGTTTTTTAGAAAATGACGAATGTGAATAGACCAAATTATATTTAATGGCGGTGGTACGAAAAACATGTTGATCTTGCACATAAATTGTAGGTGTAATCGTATGTCATATTACTTGGATAGTTTTCAACCTCATTTCCGCATAAGGCAACGGTGCATATTTAAAAAAAAAACTTACATGAACATGCATTGCAATTTTTATGTTACGAAAGTGGTTATGTTAGAATTAGGTCAATTTGTGCATGTTAGAGGCAGCAAAACACTCACAAAATTACGAAAGCAATGACACTTTTTAAGTTCGACATGCAGCGAGCGATATTATAAAAGCATAAAATGAATGTATGTTTTTTTACAAAACGTATGGTAATTACTGCCGATTAACGGTGACGTGGTTTGCTCGCAGACATGAACTGCCTAATATCCCCATTATTCAAAAGTTTGTTACAAAACATTTTGATGACAGTATCGAATTAATGCTACCACCGTAATTTGTGGTGTTGGACAAATTATATTTCTCCAAAGATTTCAATAATATATTGCATTTTAGTGCATTGCATAATTAAATGGCCTCAGGTGATTGCATTCATTACACTTGGACCATGAAATTATTTGCTGAAATTTTCGGTCCATTTAACTGGGGACGATTCCAAACAATATGTACGATGGTTATACAAATCTTTACCAGCATATATGGTCATTTTAATTTTCAGTTGTTTTACAAATTCTAACCAAATAATATATGTGTGATACCAGCCCCATGTCCAACATGTCAATCAGAAAATTTAATTGAAGCAATGTTAAAGCCCATCATATTTCAAAATATTTCAAACGTCGCATTAAGTCGGATGTTCCCATATATTTGCACTGAACTATAATTAAACTAGTTTCGTCTACTCGACATGACACCATAAAGCCATAAACGACATTTAACAGCAAGATACGTCCTATTGATAAAATTACTGTGTACACAAATTTGAGTAGGATACATGTATGTTTAAATATGGGTACATAATACGAAGTCAAAATAGGTAAGATATATATTAATCGGGCTTGCATTGTTGTTCAGAAATGTATCTCCTTTTATTGTCATCACGACAGGTAGACAGCAGAATCTCCAGCATCAACTTAATTTAAGGACAATATTTTTGCCATTCGTCTCCATGAACGCATATTGCAAACTCTGCTACATCAGGCGGCATCACTATTAAGCAAAATTCACTATTCAAATACATGCCAAACTTCTAGTCTAGTGGGTTGCCAGCAAGGTTCGAAAAGTGCCCCGGCTAACGCCGCGAATAAACCGTAAAACACTCACCCTTCCAATCACAAACTGAATCCCGAAAGAATATATAATTGGTTTACACGACCGAACAAATTTCCTCATCATCTTATTCACCTCCCGATTACCCCAATCCTTCAATTTCCATCCCTTCAACGTTCTATTACCGCCCACATAAAACAATGAGCCAAATTGCAAAATAAACACCCACATCCCCAACGCGGTGAAATCACCAGTCACCATTGAAGCTTTGGTGAACCATTTCAAATCGCCCCAATGACGTATAATCACGAACGTAATATAAGTGACACCGGCCGTAAACAGTGAGTTACTAACAAGCAGATACAGTCCTACCCAACAGCCTCGCATTGCAAGCTGATGCAGAACCTGAAGCGCTCTAAACACTCGTCGAATATCTGTAGCCATTCTTAATTTGTTTCCGGAAATATATTTCGATCCGCCTAGTCGCAGTTGCATGTTGATGAAGAAGTGGAAATAAAAACAGTAGTCAACAGAGATGATTGCAGCAGCTGTAGTGGCGGCAAATAAAGCTGCCAATGTTTAAGCCTGGCATATAACAAGTAGTATAGAAAACGGTAAGGTATAGTAATTTTGGGGAAAGAAGCCGCCAAGGAATGTCGAGCCAGTGGGATCAAAGAGAAGATAAGTTGTGCAGAAGAAGTAAAATACGGCGAAAGAAACAAGGACGAACATGTCGGTGAATTCCTTTAGTAGAAAGAGTCCGGAAGGTTTTTCTAGATTCAGCCTTGGCATGTATTTAGCTAACGATACAAAACATAAATATTATATTAAACTTATCTAAACGAATACCTAACATTTAGGGTATCTACAAGTTCTTACAATGCAGATGAGTCCATAGTCCGTTGAGACTACTCATCAGACAGCACATCTCACCAGGAAAGCAGGCCAACACTGACCCATAATAGTGAAAATAATTTGCCCCAACCACCAAGCCAAAGCTAGATGAAGACTGTTCTTGTCGCCACTAAGTAAATATTTCACGAGTTTTAGAGTCGCCAATGCATCCCAAACTAGCGCGAAGATGAAGTTCCGATTTATGCCTTTTAGAAGCGAGCAGTCTATGAAGACCGTGTTTGTTGAGGCGTCAATATTGAGCGGAGCTGCTCGTGTTATTCTAGCGACGTAGTAGATTAATTTATATATTTTGACGGTTCGTTTGCTTTGCATGGTAGGTTTATAGTCTTGAGTCAAACGTATCCGTTTCTTTCACAGTGCAGTGCATTTTTCACAGAATGTGCTTCTTAAACTCGCCAAGAACGTACTCAAAATATTCAACGGAAATCACGATTACTCCTGTACACCAAAAATTCTCATTTTCGCGGTGTTGGCTTTGAACATGACTTTCATGGAACCTGGTTCGGAGACGGACTACTAAATATAATACCGACCTCAATTTTCGAATAGTCATATCGACAGGAGAAGTATATGGCCATCTTTTGTCCATAATTTGGTCAAAGGTCACGCAACGTGTACTTTATACTCGAATTTGCCCTCGGTAATATGTGGGCATAATTTTACAGGATGTTGAATTACTATATAACTATAGCTGAGCAGAACATTTACCTGCAGACCATAATCAACTTCAATCTATGAACTTGACTAGTTACGATTTGATTATATGGCAATTTGGCAGGCATTTTTAACATTGAGTTGTAATAACATCCCTTTTGGATTGGGACCTAATGGGAATGTAATGACCAATATCTTGAATCCCACTGTGGTCATCACTGACGTTATTCAATGTTAGATGTGACGACATACAAAAATTAATAACTGCTGAATCATGTACTCAAGTTATGTCTACTTAAAATTATTTACTGCCCAATAGAAGGTTGATGGTTATAACACTAGAGAAATCAATGCACTTCAAAGGCGTTAATGCGTCAATGAAGTTCAAGCTGCCGAATTTGACTTTTGCTGCCGCAAAACTTCTAAACCAGCAGCGATATTCGTGTTGCTCCTTCCTGGAATACCTTCCGGACACAACCAAATGGGTACGTAGCTTGCGAAATATTCCCTCCGATTGCGCGTACAATTTGGCCATTCCTCCAGTTGTGTACAGCGAGATGAATGCGGAATCTATCAGCGTAATCACGAACAGCCCGCACTGTAACAGATTACCTTCAGATGCGGTTCTGATCAACAGGACCATTGATATTGATGTACTCAGGATGGTTCCCAGAATCAACATGGTGACCAGGATCCGTTGTTGCACTTGGTTCATCAATTTACCCAATACTTGTAAGGTCCTATATCGTAAAGTCACCTCAGTTGACGTGAGTCTTGCTGTCATAAATTCTTCGCCAAATCTATTCAGGAAATTGAAATACGTTAAGAGTGATTACTTTCATCAACTGATGCCATTATGATAAAATGCCTTTTTTGGAATTACATTTTCATGTACTCGATCAAGGTAATTGTGCACAATAGCATAATTCCACCAATCAGAAAGCCACCACACTGTGCACCATATAAGAACATCCAATGGTTTGCGATCAGCAGGATGAACTTGAGCAGTTGTTCCAGAAAGCAATTCCAAATTCCTCTGGACGCACCAACGGATATGTACTCGTTACATTGCGGTAACAGCCAAAACCCAGCTAGTGACGGCTTGCATGGATGGCTGAGATGGAGACCATACGCAAACAGAGTTGGAACGATAATGGTGCTGACATTGATGGCTTGTACCGTAAGAATGTTGACCCGTGTGACAAACGACTGTTGGCGACGACCATGCTCATTCAGTGTCGGAGGTGATATTCTGGTTCCATAATCCAGCAGCCCGTTGACATACATGCAGATTATGTGGCCGTTATTGAATGCACTGTGTATAAACAGCTCGGTCCAAATGATGTGCAATACTATGAAACCGTACGCCACTTTATCGAACGTATCGAATATTTTAGATCCAGGATACGCCAGGTTGTACCATCCGCCAATGGATAGAATTATGATAAGAAATATGAAACCGGTATTTTTTCGCCGAAATGTCTGCCCGGAAGCTATGGGGTCATCGGGAGGCTTAAGTCGACGTGTCTGACAATCCCATTGCAGAGTGACACTGCCTAGCCATCCTGCGTTCCGACAAAGTCTTGCAAATAAGTTCAAATGCGTTTGCAGCATTGTGAAAGGTAGTAGCTTTGCAGAGGTTGTACTCTTGCTAGGTTTCCGAACGGATGACGTTTTTATATTGGCTTCGGCTTGCAATAGTGTTGAAGTCTGGGAATCGATTGAATGATCAGTACAACGTTGTATATTCCAGAAGGGCAACGAAGAATAAGTAATTATTTTGATAACATGATCAAGGCATTATGCATACGTTATAAATGTTTTGCAACATGGTTTTGGAGATGCTCAAGGGAATTCATCTCGCCCATTAGGTGTTGTAAATTCTAATTAATGGAATGAACCTCCCTGCGCTCGTGCATATGAACAGTTTGTACATGAAATGTGCTCCAATAATATATACATGTTGACGAAAATGTAGGCAATGAATTGCTGATAAGTGACTTTAATTTATGTTGAGATGTTTGCTTCGCCCGGGCCTGAGAATTCTCGGTTAACACCTCTTTGTCAAGAAAACATTTTATAAACTTATAATTATTTACTAACTGTCATATAAAGACAAAATGCAAGTAAACAAGTTTTCAGTTGACATTTACGAGACAAGGAATAGGAGTGGCAAACTACATTGTTTGAACTGGGGTGTGGATAAACAGCGAAATTACTTTGGGAGTCGCCGCTTCGTTTAAGCATCAATCCAACACAATATCTATTCCATGTAGCATATTTGCCGATGTGTGGTCCGTTATGCCGCGAATTATAGAACAACTAGAAAATCCCGTCCTTAATAAGGACGCTGAAACTCAATAATTATAATATTTTTTGTTCAAAATACCGATATGGAAATAAATTAGTGTCAGTCACCGCCGCATACACTTTTTACAGTTACATTGGAACGAAACGTATGTTAAGTGGTTGTGTCCGTTTGTAATTTAATTTAATATTAGTATTCAACTTCTAAACTGCGCTTAGTTATCATGATGAACAATGGAGGAATGCAATACCATCGATTGCTTTGATTTGTACTCAATTTCCAAACTTGACCTTCGACGTCAAATATCAAGTATATTTCCAAGTTTGACATTTACGATATTTGCTGGCATAATAATAGTACAAAAACCATCTTTAAATTTATAACTTTGAAGCATAAAAAGTAAACATTTAAGTTGTTGACCTTTGACCTCAATTATTTATTTAGCTGTTGTGTATTTCATAATGTCAACCCCTCAATGCACTCCACCATTCAATTTGGAGTCGAATGACATATTGGTCACGCGTGTGCGTTGAAAAATAAAAAAAGTTTTTGGCTGGACAAACGAATTCCAATTTGTGTATTAATAATATAGATTATTGCCACCGACAATACGAAACACGCCCGGAACATGTCAAGCCTTAATAGACTACATAATCTTAAATTAAGTTTTGAAACAATGGGTAAACAACACATTTTTTCAAGCATTTCGAGCTACTCAAAGTATTAATTAAAATCATAATATCCAGATGATGGAAGATTGTGACCAATACTCACATGTACATGCACATTATTAATACATCGCATAGTGCACAAATCTATACCTCAAATTCGAATATTACACATCCTCTCTCGCGGTCATAATTCAGTAAACTTACCCTCTCAATGGTGACTCATGCAAATATAATGGGCTCGAGCGACAAAGAAGGTTTGATGTAAAAATTGTAAAATTTAAAAAACAAGTATTCATAAAGATGTAAGCACGGCTCTGAAGTCAATTACGTTGAGAATAGTTGCGGTTGCATAAACAGATAAAATGTAAGACATAAACTGGAATATGTGTTCGGATTGTGAATTCCAATGAGCTACTCACTAAATTCTACTAAATTCACGCCATTTGAAAGCATTGTATGGTAGCATAAGCTGAATGCGAAGAGCTCCACGTAAGAAATAATTATAATAACGTCAAGGTCACGTTTGTGTGTAACGTGGGAAAATATGCCAATGGACAGATTTGGTAAATTATCGGTTGATGTATGCATTCATCAGAAGGTCGACCTAAGTGTCAATTATCATTTGGTTGTAAGCAAAGCTCTACATATTCCTCGACTAATGCCGCGATTGAAATTCAGCACACTTACCCTACCAACCACAAACCGTGTCCCATATGCCAACGCAATGGGTTTACACGATCGAACAAACCTTTCCATCATTTTGGTTTCCTCCCGACTACCCCAATTATTTCGTCTCCAACCCGCCAACGTTTTATTTCCTTCTATATAAATCAGGCATCCTATTTCCAATAGAAACGTCCAAAAACCAAACGCAAATAAATCACCAATGACCATGGGTGCCTTTGTAAACCATTGTAGATTAGTTCTTTGCCGAATTAGTACAAATGTAAGATATATGATGGTTATCATCAGCATCCCGTTGAAGCAAACCAGGGCAAGGCCAAAGCAGCATGTCCAAATGTAACGCTGGTGAAGTATCTGCAGGGATCTGAACACGGATCTTATAATGCGTGCAGATCGGAAGCATTGATTAGTAATATAGCTGCGCCGGCACAGGCGCAGTTCGCAACTGATGTAGAAGTATAAGTAGAAGAAATAATTAATATCTAAAAGTACAATGATGAGAGGCCCGGATAGGAACGTTGCCATCAAATATATGTGATGCATGAAGACCATCAGTCGAATGGGAATCCAGTAGCCGGTTGCCGGTAGCAATCCAGCGAGAAACAAGACTGCACTTGGATCAACCATGAGGTATATCAAGCCACAAATGTAAAGCTCGGTGAACGCAAAAATTGAAACAACTTCGGCATACTTTTTCAGCGATATGATAGCACACTCCGATTTTGCGTTGCTTCGAGACATATATTTACCTAGGAAATTACAAATGAAATTGTATTTGATAATTCCGAAAGCATCCCATTGTACCTAGTTCAATGGAAGCTTACCTTCAATGTCACGTATCAATTTTGTCAGCCCATTCAAGAAGGAGCATACATCCTCAGGAAAATACAGCAAAATCGAGCATGCCATCACAAATATGTTATATCCTAGCCAGTATGATGATGTAAGTTGAAAATTATTTATATCCTCAACATGATGGTATTTTAGCAATTTCAAGAATATCAGAATATCCCAAATCAAAAGAAATGTGAAGGTCCAATTTACTTTGGAAAGGAGTGTAATGTCGACGGAGACTTCAAATGTTTTGACATTAAATGAAAAAGGGGACGCTCCTGTCCATCCGGCAACAGTGTATGCCAAATGGAATACTTTCACCGTTGTTGCACTTAGCATTGTGAAAATTTGTTACTGCGGTTTACGGAATGTTGCGTTACGATGTGTCAGTGGAGTTTTGTATTGATTTTGACTTGGCGGAGAAAAAAAGCATGCAGTTGTACCGTCGGACAAAACGAAGCAAATGAAACACAAAAAAGGATATATTTTTTCCCTGGAAGGCTAGTTTTAAAAAATGTTTTCAGCATTACATATACCCGACATTCGAGCCAATCAAGGTAGATGTAGTAAAACATTTTTTTTCTAAATTTCCGGTTGCGTGACCATGTCGTGGAAGTCCATATAATTTATGTAAGTATGTATATAAAATTCAAACATCATTCCAACCATCAAGCATTGGCTAAGATACGGGGAATGGCAAATTTTGTTTAATTTCAAGGACATATTGCGGAATTTAGACCGGAAACTGACAGCGTTCCACGGCCTCGTTAAGCCCAGTATAACGGAAGGATTTTGCCTGTTGTCAGTTGATATTTGATACATTTTCCTTTAATTTGTTTACCTTGGACTTGTGGCTCCTTTTATCTAAACCAACAGACAACCGTTTTCTTGCAAAAAAGGCTGCTCACTTATTTTTGAATTATCCATTTATTGACTCCGCTACATTTGAAATTAGACAATATATATTATGAGTTATATATGTAACATTTAAGTATTCTGATTCAAGTTTTGACATGCAACTTATTAATACTAGCTTAGGTGCAAGTGAATTTCCCTATATCATCGGTACATTCAATAACTCAGTATTATTTTTAAACACATATGTCAATGCCTAAATTAAATAAATGTATCATAACATTTCTACAGTCTATCAATCAGAAAGGCGCCACACTGTATCCCAAATAAAAACATTCAATGATTAGCGATCAGCAAGATGTTCAAATTCCTTGGTACGAATAAACCGAATTACATTGCGGTAAAAACCAAAACCAAGTCAGTGACGGGTTGCACGGATCAGTGAGATGTAGATTATTGACAAACAGATGGTTGGTAAAATAGACAATTCCCGTGTCCTTCATCAACGTAGATACCAGTGGCTGTATAACTGATTGCCCATTCCAAGTTTCGCAAAACAAATGGATTTTTCAAAGTTGAAAGAAATATGTCATGATATGTATGTAGTCGTGAGTCGTGCGTTTGTGTGTCGACCTTCAATAATAAGATATAATCACGTAGCTCACAATATTAGAGCCTACCTCATATATTGCAACCTATTGGTAAACCAAATATGTTAAGTTTCAACTTTATTTGGATTTTTGCTAAATAATACAATTCCCCAAAATTTAATAGTCTTATATAAACTTTAAACATAAATGCTATAGTATAAATTACCGGTACGCAACCCACGCAAAACATAAAAGCCACATATACTGAAAAGTTTGACATAACTGTCACATTCAGAAGAACTATTTTGTGACCAGAAGAAGGTTGATGGTTACACTATTCGAAAAATCGATACAATTCAGCGGCGTCAAAGAATCCATGAAGTTCAAACTACCAAATTTTACCTTGACAGCGGCAAAGCTCCTGAGCACAACCAGATACGTTCGTTTCTCATTCATTGTATATCTCTGAGATCTTAGCAGTTGTGCCCGTAGTTTGACGCATCCAATCCACGATTCTGCATACATTTGCGCCATTCCGCCGATTATAAACATGATCATAAAGAACCCATCGTTAACCGTGAAGATATACAAGCCGTACTGGAAAAGGCCCGCGTCGGCGCTGGTTCGAACTAACAGTATCATAGACATGGACAATATAAGAATGTTTCCAATTACTAGAACCGTGACAAGGACTCTTTGTTGGATTTCGTTCATGAGTGTGCCAAGCAGTTGCAGCGTCCGGTATTGTACAGAGAGCTGTAAAGCAGACTGTCCTTCGTTGCCAAATGTATCGACGAAGCTTTAATAAGATCAAGTGTGTTAAGCGTTTACGAAAATAAGCTATTGTATCAAATGTAACCATCCTTTAGAACTTACATTTTCAAGTATTCCTTTAGACTATATGTGCAAAGAAGCATAATTCCTCCAATTAGGAATGCTCCACAGTTTCCGCCAAACGAATACATCCAATGATTCACAATCAATAACATCCATTTCAAAAATAGTTCTCCAAATCCGAAGCAGTCTTCCTTCCGAAAGTGTGCTCCACACTCTGGTAACAACCAGAATCCGGCTAGCGACAGTTTGCAGGGGTCGATCCAATGTACGCCGTACACAAACAGGATTGGCACAGCAATTGTTGTGATGTATACTCCATATACGAGGATATTGTTCACCTGGGTTACCAGCGAATGACGATTTTGACGGTCTTCCAGAATGGTCGCAGGAAGTTGGCTTGGATATTGAAGCAACCCGTTGACGAAAGCGCAAATTGTCTGCTCGCTTCCAAAGCAATTGTAAGTAAATAGACCACACCAGAGGACAACTACGATCGTGAATCCAAACATGATTTTGTCAACCCCGGAATATGTACTGGATTCCGAGTTGATAAGGTTGTACATTCCTCCCAGTATAAGCGTTAGAGCAAGTGATATGAAGACGGAATACTTGGTCTTAAACTTTTGCTTTGCTAGAGCAAGATTTTGGAAAGCACGTATCCTAGAGTGTTGAGAATCCCAGCAAACCAGTACACTTCCAAGCGAAGCAGATAAGCGACAACACATGGCCAACATTTTTAAATGAGTTTGCAGCATTTTGTTAATTCAAGTGTTAATTATAGTAGGCAGATGCACAAAAGAGTTACTTGGTTCCACGCTCACTCTCAATATGAATTCGTGCTTTTAGGATAAATGTAGCTTTAGCGAGTTCGGTATGCTTCCAGAAAACGTTGCTGTACATAAAATGACGTACATTAGTGTCTAAAGTTACGAATACGGGAGTTCAACTGTGCTAATATTGGAACAAGATTGATCGGTTGTTTCTGTATTGAAACACTAATTAAAATATATGAATTTCTCGCCAAAGTTCTGTAGCTCTGTAATGTAGGAGTGTGCGTTTACTTTTCGTAACCAATTGTAAATAGAAAAGTTCTAACAATAGGTATATTTTTGTTACATCCAGACCGGTCAAGGTTTTCTCACAAACAACTATTTTCGTACTGTCATAAGACTAACGCGTTTAATGCGTAGTTGTCGATACATCCCAACCTCGCCAATTAAATGTTCCTACACATTTACTAACTCTCTATTTTTTAATTCGTTCTGATTTTCAGTTACCACTTCCATTACTCTATACTACGTATCCTTTGTTATGCTCAGATATCTTCGAACCGAACGAAATAGTTCCCCTTCAAATACGAGACACGCCAGACGCCATGCACCTGTGGAGCTGTCAGAAGTGACTGACCGGTCAATATCGTAGGTAATTTTAAACTACATTGCCACAAGAAATGAGAGTGAAAAACCTGATGAGGTCTTAATAACAGCTTGATGATATTACCATTTGGATTATTCTCGTCGGCTATATACAATTATTTAGTCAGAGTAGAAGTTGGCCATTGAAAAACAAATGCAATTTGTCAGACATTATGACAGCATGATAGCACTATATTCAATAGGGGCGCAACCCCTTTCAAATCCTTGAATTAACATGAAGCATGTTGATCATTCATCACACAGCAGATATGTATCGTGTATGCGACAGAGACTACGCAGCGAAAAGGTCGCATTTGGGATGTATGGTAAGCTTTAATTTGTCGTAGATCATATAATGTATTTGTTGAAGTTGAAACGAGACTAATTTGCTGGAATAAGGATCGCATGCTCTCTTTTCGAATCACAGATGTTCACATATTTGCATCGGTGGGAAAACAGGAGCACGTATCCACAGGAATGAAAACTTGACATATCGTGGTGGAGGACACATGAGAGGAATCATGCATCGTTGTTCATTTCTACACGATAAACCAGAACCCCAATTGTATAAGTTACGGGAAGCATGCTTCTTATATCACACGGAACAGCTAATGTATGTTTCTTATGTTGCATCCTAAACCGCGATGGTTGATTTAATCCAGTACTAACATGTATGAATAAATCAATTTCGTATACGAATTGTGTCAGTCCATACATAAAATTACATATATCTCGTTAAAAATTGCAAGATGGAACGGTGTATCATACACCAATTTGAAGCAAATTTCATTTCTGACAGAAATGTGGCAACTTTGCAATCAGTTCAGTTCTGAGGTGATATAGCATTCTGCGAATGAAATGGTGCAAAATGACCGAAATGAAAGTTTAATATGTTTTATTTCCAGGTGTTTGTCCTAACAATTAATGATAATGAAACTGCCTACATCATTTCCCTGCACAATGTATCACTACAATTAATCATATTTACGAATACGCAGAATACACGCTGCCTACACCTAAGACAATTGAACTAAAGCATTATGATAAGACATGTATATTGGACAGCTCTTAAAACATGCCAACGAGTATTAAATACAATGAAACGGATATAATTACTCTGACAACTACTTCCGAGGGATGCACTTTTTTTCAGTTGCGTCCATAGACGTACGGAATACATTAGTGGGCTTTAAATATTCTAGCTCAAAGTTCGATTGCATCAAAAGATTCTCACTATGGTCTACGTACAACTTGTTTGGTAGTTACAATCATGACTACCAACATTTATTTGCTAACCAACAGATGATTTATAGTAATGGACTTTGAGAAATCGATACAATTCAACGGCGTCAATGCATCAATGAAGTTCAAGCTGCCAAACTTAACTTTTGCCGCCGCGAAGCTTCTAGCTGCACATCGGTATTCCCGCTGTTCCCACCTTGTAAACTAATTAGTTACAATTAGGCATGCTCGTAGTTTGTTGGGCATTGGCTTGGATTGTGAGTACAATTGCGCCATTCCACCAGTTGTAACGAGTAAGACAGACACGGAGTTGATCACCGTAATTACGAATAGTCCGCGCTCCAAGACCCCACACTCAGAAGTGGTTCTCATTAAGAGGATCATTAACATTGATGTACTCACTGTGGTTCCCACAACCACAACAGTCACCATGACTCGTTGCTGTATCTTGTTCATTAATTTCCCAAGCACTTGCAACGTCCTGTACTGTAGCGTCGTCTACAGTTCGGACGCCAGTCCATTAGCAAATGATTCCTTAAAACTGTTAAAGAAATTCAAATACATTAAAAGTATCCCCACAGTTAATTTCTCTGTTTGATATAAACCTATTTGGCTTTCAAAATTACATTTTCATGTACTCAGTCAGCGTAATTGTGCACAATAGCATTATTCCACCAATTAGAAAGCCGCCACATAATGCCCCAAATAAAAGCATCCAATGGTTCATCATAAGGAAGATCAACTTCAGAATTTAAAGAACAAAACCAGTGTAAATTCCTTGGGACGGATACGTGGACATATATTCGTAGCACTTCGGTAGTAACCAAAACCCAGTAAGTGATGGCTTGCACGGATCCCACAAATGCAGACCGTAGACAAACAAAGTTGGTACGATTACGGCGCTAACATGTACAACGCGTACTGTGAAAATGTTGACCCGCGTGACAAAGGATTGATGGCGTCGACAATGGGCTTCCAGTATCTCTGGCGAAATTATGGTCCCATATTCCATAAGTCCATTGAAATACATGCAGATAGTGTGGCCGTTGTCAAAGGCGGCTCGTATTAACAATGCTACGCCCATGACGTGAATTATTATGAATACGCACGCAACTTTGTCGAATGTTTCCAACAATTGGGATCCAGCATGTGCCAACTTGAATGTTCCGCCAAGGGAAAGAATTGTTGCGAGTAGCAAGACGACCTTATTTGTTCTCCTGAATTCCTGGCTCGGAGCGACGGAGTTGTCGAAAAGCTTTAGCCGCCGTTCCTCATCGTTCCATTGGAAAACGACGCTGCCAATCCGCTGAGCGTTCTGACACATTCCTTCAAATAACTTGAGATGCGCTTGCAGCATTTTGGAAAGGTAGTTTTCTTAAAGGTGTATTGTCACTCGCTGGTACACTGGTATAATATTTGTATGCTTGCGACGATTTGCTGATTAATTAGTTGTACCTGAACTTCATTCATGTCGTCAGCGTTTCTATTCCCGGTCTTACCAAGGCTCGTATTCTACATCCTTGTCATAGGCATATTTGAAGTTATTATAGCTGACCGAATACTCTCATGTAAAGATTAAATCATATTTGGAACGTTTAATATTATTATTAGACTTACACGTTACACGAAACAGGTGAGCCAATCCACAGCATTGCGATAACCCCTTAATTATTGCTGAATCTGTCGTGCCTGCTGTGACCTTCCGCAGCAATCAAAAGTCACATAACATTGATTATTTTCAGTCGTCAGCTTAAATGTGATCCCCACTCTGCATGCAAAACTAATTATTTCCACCACACATTCGAACAGGTCCAACAATCACACTCACGTCATAATCATGTGCAATTTTGGATACAAAACGAGCATTTTTTTGAGCTATCAGCTTGCTATAAATGCATTATGTATTAGCGTAGTCGATACTTTGTCGTCATCCATATTTTTGACATTTCATTGGATGAATACAATCATTACGCGTTCAACTTGTACACCTTTAACGTTTGGTTATAGCCATACTAGTACATATTGCCGGCCAATGACGAGTTTGCAATTCAATACTCTAACACTCAAAACTTGTTATGTACGCAACCTTATCACCAATCGGTTTATTTTGTGATGTGCTACCTCAGTTGCATAATTTCTGTCAACGCATTATTTCCTCCGCGATATGTTATATATACAATTTGAATATAAATCGGCGTTTGGTCGGTGCTCGAGAAGTATTATGATTGAAAATGGTAGGTTTGAGATGAGAGAAATTGTTTGGCTGCTGGTAACCGGTGAAGCATATAATAACATGATAAAGATTACCGGCTAACTAGCGCTGCTGTTGTTGAGTTAGATGAAGCATGCCTTGTGTTTTGATACAATGTCAAATGGTTATAGCATGAATGCTAGGAGTTTCACTTTTACAGCCTAGAAAACCGTCCAGAAAATACCAGGCGTGCTCGAAGTATCGGGAAAATTTTCTTCGACTGGGCATACAATTTTCCACAGCAATGACTGTAAACGTGACCCGTTGCTGTTTCTGTATCATTACTTTGCCAATCACTTGTAGCGCTCTGCACCGTAACGTTATATCCATTGGAGAAATCAGATCAATCATATATATTGCCGAACATGGAATGTTAATCACGGCTTCTGTAATAACTTTACGTGCAACCGTAAAATACAACAAGTTAGTTATTTTCAGATTCGTGGTTAATTGAGTAGCGATAAAATTCGGCAGAATTTAATAGCTTTGATTACAACTTCAATGCAGCGCTTGAATATGTTAACTAAAATGATCTGCAATATGGTGCCCGATGGTGGGAATAAACGGTATTTTGTCGGCATTTTACTCTACCATAGTTTATAGAAATTTAATTGGTGATATTTGATAAAAATATAGTCTTAACAAAGTATTCGATATTACGAGAAAATATATACTAATATGCAGATTTGGTGACGGCATAGACGGATGTATGCATTCGTCAAGAAATATGAGTTAATATCATTAACTATTTGGTTGTAAGCAAAGCTCTGCATACTCCCCGACTAATCCCGACATTGAAATTAAGAAAAATTACCCTCCCAACGACGAACCGTGTCCCATATGCAAACACAATGGGTTTACAAGACTGAACAAACTTTTTCATCTCCTTGTTTTCTGCCCCGCTTCCCCAATTGTTTCGGCTCCAACCCGACAAACTTTTACTTCCGCCGACAGAAATTACGCATCCAATTTGCAAAACAAAGGACCAAAATCCAAATGCTGATAAATTACCTACTAGCATGGGCGCTTTCGTAAACCAAGCCATGGCACTCCCTTGTCGAATTAGAACAAATGTAATATATATAATAGTGGTCATGCACATTCCGTTAAAGATAACCAAGCAGATTCCAAAGCGACATCTCCAGATGAAATGCTGGTGGAGGACCTGAAGGGATCTAAATACATATATTATGCCAATGGTGGATCGAAAGCTCCGATTCGTAATATAGCTGCGCTGTCCTAGGCGAAGTTCAAAATTGAGGTAGAAATACATATAAAACAAGTAATTAATATCTAATATAGCAAGGATGAGAGTCCCGGAAAGAAACGTTGCCATCAAATAATTCTGAGGTATCAAGAGCAGCAGGTGAACGGGAAGCATGTCTAGCGTTTCCGGAAGTAATCCCCCGAGAAATAATACACCTTTCGGATCAACCAAGATATGTACTAAGCCGCAAATGTAAAGCCCCGTAAATGCAGTAAGTGTAACAATCTCAGCATATTTTTTCAGCCTCAAGGTCGAGCATTTACTTCGCAAATCATTTCGAGGCATGTATTTTCCTAAGCGGTTAAAAAATATATTTATTAATACCAGCAGCTTCCTTAATTAAATCAATGAAGATTTACCTTCAATTTCATGTATAATTGTTGTCAGTCCATTCAAGCATGAGCATATCTCTTCAGGAAAGTATCGTAAAATAGAGCATGCAATTACAAATATGTTATACCCAAGCCAAAATGATAAGACAAATTGAAAGTTATTTATATCCCCGATTTGTTGGAACTTTAGCAATATTAGTCCTCCCAGAATATCCCAAATCAAAAGAAATGTAAAGGTACGATTGACTTTGGAAAGCAGGTTATTGTCGACGGAGACTTTCAGTGTTTTGACACAAAATGAAAGTGGGGACGCACCCGTCCACCTGGCAACAATGTATGCCAAATTGAATATTTTCACCGTTGTTGGACTTAACATTTTGAAAATTTATTGTTACCGCTTACCCCCATGTATTGTTCATTTATTTTAAATATGTTTCGTATTCATTTATGTTAGCTCAGCAAATAGCATACAATCGTACCGGAAGAGAATAGGAGACAAATGAAACACGAACATATATGTTGCTATCTTCAGGAAGTAAGTTTTTTGCTGCAACCGGGATTAAGACCAATCAAGGTAATAATATATATTTGAAAATATCCGGCTTTTGCCCATGCCAGTTTAAATGATGTAATATATGCATTCCATGCAAATCTCGTATCAACATTCAAGCAGTTGTTAAGATACCGGGAACGACTAATTACATCTAGCTTCACGGACATCGTTTTGCGGACATACACCGGAAAATGGCAGCGTTTCACGGCCGAGCTGAGTCAAGTTCTACTAAATGCTTCATTATGTTACCAGCGTACAATTCATATATTTTTTCTTTCAATTTGTTCACCTTGAATTTGTTGGTATATTTTCTAAACCACTACTCAACCGTTTCCCTGCAAATAAAAATTGCCCGCCCACTTAATTTGGTAAATCAGTGTATTCACTTGGCATATAACAAATCAAATATGTGATAAGCTATGTAAGTAACATTATAATTATGCTAATTAATATTGTGATATGCAACTAATTATTAGCTTCAGTAAATGTTGATTGTCGTCATGGCCTTGTCGCAGATGTGACAATTTTAAAGGTTAAATTTGATTAACTCAGTATTGCATGTACATTAAATATGTATATATCTTGACACGGTGTATCATCAATAATATATATGTATATATCTACGTATAAATTAACGGCAATCCAATAATATACATAATACCTACTCAAATATTATCCATCTTATCATATTTCTTACGTATATTAAAATATTCATCTAATCATGCGGTAATCTATGGCAATGGTTAACGTAATATAGATTGCGTCACAATGCATACTACAATGAAAGATTAGTATGTTTAACCGATAGCATGTAACTATCCATCCCGAAGATTAGTAGAGCATGCCGCCTTATCACACACGTTTACGTCGAATTTTCTGAATATGATTTATTTGCTTAGAAGCATCATATTAACCGCCAAATCATTGGCGAAGTCCATGCAGTTCAATGGAGTGAGTTTATCTATATAATTAACGGCTCCAAATCGAATTTTGATTTTCGGACAACTTCGGTAAAACTTTCGTCTGAACCTTTTATCAAGTTTGGATGTAGCGGGTAAATTTGTTGCCAATGCTGCCGTCATCCTTCGAAGGCATTTCGCAGATTGCATCAGTATATCCGCCATACTCCCAATCAGTAAGAGAAAGAATGCGGATACCTCCACAACTATTCCAAGTCCAAATACGAACAGAATCAATGTGTCTGTCGTTAGTGGTACTCGAATTACCATTGTAATTCCGAACGCAAGCATAGGAATGCCACCCACAATTACGACAGTGACGAACTCGTTCTTTTGTATTTCGTTCAGTACGGTTCCAAGAAGTTGGAGTGTACGCCAGTGCGCTCCAAATTGATGTGTTGTCAATTTGTTGCAGAGACCATTTATCTGAAGCCTGTGTAATATAAAGTGTTTGCAAAATGTAATTAGACGATGTAGTTAGCTCATTCAATTTCCGTTTTAATGTATTTAATGTCCCTTACCATTTGAAGTGATCCTGAAACGTAAGTGTGCAGACGATCATTATACCAGAAAGTATGATGGCTACAGTGTTTGCACCAAAGGACCACATCCAGTTGTTTATGACGAATACGATGATTTTGGTCAGTACGTTAGTGACCCGCCATAACATTTGTTCCCGTCGACAAGTATCACGACATTCCTGAATTAGCTGATAGCCAACAATGGATGGTTTACATGGATTAGACCAATGAAGACAGTAGACGTAGATGACAGGTATTGCGAAGCACGTTACGCAAATGAAATTTGCAAGCACGAGTCTGAGGTTGAAAGAACGTTTTACTTCTGGACAGATTTTGATCATGTGTGGATCGTCATCGCCAAAATTTACAAGCCCATTGACGTACGTGCACAATTGCCGAGCTCTTTTCATGCATGTACGCAGATACAGAACGGTTGAAAGCAACGTCATCAAGCCAATCCCGTAAATTATTTTATCCAGCAACTTCAGCTCATGATTTGTTATATATTCTTGGTCTGCGAATGCATGGAGACCTTGGATGCAAAACGCTGCAACAAGCAGCATGTGAAATATGCATTTCGTTTTAAGAATCTTTTCAGCTTTTGGAAAATTATGGGCAAGCTCTAGTTGATTGGTTTGCTTTTGCCAGCATACAGACACGCTACCCAGTAATTCTGCAACTCCGCAGCTTTTTCGTAGGCAGTCCAGATATTCTGGATGCATGTTTATTTTTTGCGTATATTCAAATACTGTATAATCCTATGATTTGGTAATATGTTAGGGCTAGCTGTAGCGACCTTTTAGTGCCTTGTGCGATCATATGATGTTACATTGTGTATATTGGCAAACTACCTAATTAAGCTAAATTTCTAGATATTGTTTCAGGCTGCCTGCCAGATGGTCAGTGAATGTTTACGGTACTTGCAAAACCGTGCATGCGTGATGGTGGGCTTGAAAGAACAGCTTGCAGAGGAACAATAACCAGGATCAAGTTATAGTAAGCACATTCGTCGACTCGGTTCGTTTCTGGAAATGAATTTGCTTTTTAGTAGTTTTGCGTCATGCTTCCAAAAATATATCACAAAAACTTCCAGAACATTTCTTGATCGGTCGCATTGATAAACCGTATTCAACTAAACAGTTTATTAGTATCCTATCAAAAGAAATTGCAGGATATTTAATGAACATAGAAAAGGAGTTTGTCTGGTTTAATGAAAAAATTAGTATTCCATCTTGATCCCATGTTCCACCGCTCGAATTGAAAACCCATGTGTCTGAAACTAATGCGCCAGGATGCACATGGATCGTCCATTTACATGTCGAGCCATCCAACCGCGGCCAGTCGGTTAACGTTGGGTGTAATGGTTTCAGGACAAAAATAAATATACGTGGGTTAATTAAGTAGACTTGTGAACATATCTAAACTTCATTTCGTAGACAGTATAATACTGGGTAGTAACGTCCACTAGATATCTTACCAATACTATCAGAACACGGAAGACTAATTACAATTAGTAATTTACTTTAAACATCATCGGCATATAATATCGACTTGCTCACAAACTTCGACGTATACTAGGAATAACCAAAACTGAAAAAAAGTAATCCAATAAATATATAATAGAAGAGTAGAATGGCCAGTAGTATATGCTGAAGCAGAACTACGAAGGGATTCTCAGAAATGTTGAATATACTTTGAAAATGCATATTTTTAAGATGACTAGCTTGTTTAAGCTAACATTCATATCATAGGATAAGGAAATAACAGGACTCTAGCCCGGATCCCGATTTCTATGCCTTAATAGGTAACGAAGTAGAAATAGCTAGTATAGTCAATTTGCCAAACTGACCAGGTATCTGTCAGTGGTCTCAGCATATTAAAATTTGTGACCTATAACTTCAAAACTGACCGTGTGCTCGACAACCTAAAAGCGCTACGGTCGAAGGACACGTTGCCAATGTTAATGCTGTACACGGGAAGGACGGACGATTTTATTGCTATAAATTGCACATATGGTCCACATAAGTATACCGTGAGTGTGGATATATGTGCAGTTCAAGTCGGTAATATAGTTTCGCCGTCCTGGTTCAATTTCAAAAGTTATCGCTGATGAAGCAGCAAATTTGGAATGCAACCAAATCAGCAAAATACCGCCATTCTCGCAAACGACGGAGCGTCTTTACTGGGTAAAAATAGTGATTGTGGATGACGGATATATTCCTCCTAATGTAAAATATTCGAAGAAACAACCACTACAAATGATACCGCTTAGTTTACAGCCACGTTTAAAAGGCTATGTCGACAAAAAGCGGAAAAAGTGCAATTTCATGACTTGCACATCGATGCCCACCATTTCTCTCCAGAGGCAGCCAGGGACCCGAGGGTTGCTGGAAAATACGTACAAGGGTCCAGGTAAACTGCAGTTAAAAAATGGACTGAATGTGTTAAATGGTTGTAAAATGACAGCGAATCAAAATATATTCGCCATTTCTGATAATCCCTACGTATAATGCAAAGTAGACTTACGATTCGGAATACAAATCGGACAAAGTCAATTGTCAAAACACTCGAATCAAAATCATTTGATCAAATAAAATGGCAAGGTATCAAAATAAATGCAATGGCGTCACTCAGTATGTTTCCGTTACCCATCAATATAAATGACAATTTTACTGATTGCCAAAACACTTCACATTACACTCCAGTTGATCGTCATTCTGTTGGATAATAAATATATTCCCATTTGATTATGAATTAATGCATCATTTTGTCAGCAACACGCATACTTGAATATTAGGTCACCAATTGCCGTCAATCCATCTAGGCCGTCTAACAGCACTTCAGAAAAATATGATGCAAAAATCGAAAATATCATCCACCTATCCGATTTAGATGACACAGTATTGTCACTGCATTAGTAGCATTGAATAGCATGCTCGGTTTCTTTCCAGTGATTCACATTAACGTATCGATTGATTGATTGATTGATTGATTTACTTTATTGTCTATCCCAAATCAAAACACATATCCGCTAGCAACGATCTAATAGAATTTAAAAAAGCTGATGATGTTCAATACATGATCAAAATGTTATTTTCGGGGAAAATCTTTAATCATAAAGGCATAATTCTTTTAACACTATTAGTTCACCATTGTTGTTGTACATACTTCCAGCCAATTGGTAGAGAAGATTATGTAGAACACTTTGCAAATGTTAGTGATCTGTTACAAGACGTTCCCGAAATAGCAGATGTGGTAGACCTCAACCAGTTTCGTTTCGATCATTTGAAGAATTCCCTTGTGACTGTATACAACTTTGCAAGGACACAAATTATTCCTGCAAATATTCCTGTACTCCTTTTTGGGGTTGTAATGGGGTACAAAACTCTGGATTCTTGGACACTTTATCGGTGGCTACCAGATGCTGTTGCATACAAGTCAGATTCCATAAAGTCCCTTAGTGGAAATATCTGTCCATCTGTATATTTGCACAAAGACGATTGTTTGCAAATAATCGCCGATCAATTCGTGCCTAGAATTCGATCCTGGAATGGACAGGTTCACTTATATCTGTTTCCACCAATTGTAACCTTGATTTCTGGAGAGATACCAGGAGATACCATTGCAAACTTGGGGCTGCCTAAATTATGGTACTTTTCAAACAGATTTACAAGAGTTCAAGGAGCAATAATTCCTGGCCACCTTGCCGATAAATACATTTTGGTCTTTCCAAAGATAACAAATCAGACAACGAAAAGGCTCGTTGGGTCGGAATGGTTACGACAATCAGTTCACGATCAGGATATGCACCTAAGAGTTAGCACAAATGCAGAATTTGAAATCATGGAATACGATAACGGAAGCATTACAATCGATTACATCACTTCCTGTAGTCCGATAGTATCAACATATTGTGAGTATGGGATCGCTGTTGATCATAGTAGTCGTTTTACGGAATCCACGGGTTTGGCTTTGCACTGGTTAATATTTCACTATCGAATGTCTAGTGTCGAAACATCATTATTAAGTGGATTTGGTAAATGCACCGAAGTAATGGTGAATCCGTTTCTAAGGGAAAACATTTTGTTCAACTTCCTTCAAATTGTAAGCCATAATTACAGCTACAGTTATCAACAGTTTACGTCAGGCGAGTACTGCGCAAACGGAAAAATGCAGCGGTTCCGGGCTCCGTTTTTTACTACAAACGTCATTACGGTCCTGGATTTACTGGTAAACACGACGTATGTATACGCGCCGGTTAGCTTGCTGGACGAGATTGCTTCTAGCAGATTTATCAGTTGCGGCCGGCGTAAGGATAGTTCAATGAATTTTCGAGAAATGTTGGAAATATTCGATATTCCGGTTTGGACAGCAATTCTCACTGCTGTCGTTTTGATATGCACTCTTAGTGGATTGATGAAATATGTGAAAGAATTGGCATTCGATACAAGTTTTGAAGCGCTGCGACTGGCAAAGATTTTGCTGGAGCAGGGCAACGTCATAACGCAGCAAGAACAGAGGCTTACGTCAGCTAAAATTCTACTGGGATTCTTTATGATTTGCACAATAGTTCTAAGTAACGCATTCAAAGATAAAAACATCACGACCATGATTTCTCCAAGGAAACCAATACCTTACGAGAAAGTTGGTCAGTTGATTGCGGACAAGTTCCAAATATATACCCGGATATGGTGTGCGGAAATGTCGAGAGTCATTGAACAAATTCTGGTGAACACAGAAGCAGGACTTATTCATCAAACTAATCATTAATTGCAATTTAACGGGGACGCTCTCCTTAAAAGCGAAATACATTTAATGAGTGGATCCATTAACATTCCAAAATCTGTAAAAACATTCCTGCAATACGTTACAAGAAACTCAAATATAGTTCCAAATGCTCTAGAGATAGTGCGCCAATTTGTGAAGTTGCTTACGTATTCATCTATGTCATTTGTTGATGATAACACGAAGAAAAATTTCCTTACAACACACGGCACCAATCTATTGGATCGACTGAATGCAGCAATGCTTCCACTGCTGAAAACCTGCGACAACGTTGCTCTGATTGTACCTCACAAAACAGCGCTTAAATATGCAAATTCGATGGATAGTCTAGGTGACCTGAATGTTGGCAAGGCAGCTGTAATCAATTATGAAACGCGAGTATCCTTTAGAGGTTATATGGATACACGAACCTTGAAACGTGTTGGGGCAGTATTCTCAGCAGGTTTCATGACACTTTGGAAACGGATACTGAGAAACAGGTGGATTAAAAATCATACACACATTTGGACAGCGCCTGATATTTCGGGGAATATGCAAATCATCTTCAAAATTTGGTTACACGGTGTCTCAGGTGCGTTTGTGACCACGATGATTGAAGTAGCAGTCAGTTTCATATGTGGCAAATTTATTTAAACTATTAAAAAGATCATAATGTCGACCAAGGTATCAATTTCTACTTGGTTGTAAGCAAAGCTCGACAGATTCCCCGGCTAATCCCACGATTGAAGTTCATCACACTAACCCTACCCACCACAAACCGTGTCCCATATGCCAACACAATGGGTTTACAAGATCGAACAAACTTTCCCATCATTTTGTTGTCATCTCGGCTACCCCAGTTATTTCGTCTCCAACCTGCCAACGTTTTATTCCCTTCAAGAGAAATCAGACATCCAATTTGCAAAAGAAACGTCCAAAAACCAAATCCACCTACACCACCAATTACCATGGGTGCCTTCGAAAACCATTCCAAGTTAGTGCTTTGCCGAATTATCACAAATGTAAGATAGATAATGGTCATCAGGTACATGGCGTTAAAGACAATCAGAGCAAGACCAAAGCGGCATCTCCATATGAACTGCTGGTGAAGGATCTGCAGAGATCTAAACACGGATCTGATGCCGTGTGTAGATCGCAAGCTTTGATTTGTAACATAGCAGCGCCGACCCAGGCGAAGTTCGCATCTGATGTGGAAATACAAGTAGAAAATATAATTAATTCCTAAAAGTGTAAGGATGAGAGGCCCGGATAGGAACGTTGCCATCAAATATAGGTGATGCATGTAAATCATGAGTCTAATGGGAATCATATAGCCGGTCACGGGCAGCCATCCAGTGAGAAATATTACACCAGTTGGATCAATCATCAGATGTATCAAGCCGAAAATGTAAAACTCGGTACATGTCACAATTGAAAATACTTCGGCATATTTCTTCAGCGACAATATTCCACATTCCGATTTCGACTTGCTCCGAGAAATGTATGCATCTTGAAAAATACAGAAAAAGTTATATCTAAAAATACCGGCAACACCACACATTACCTAATTCAATGTTTGCTTACCTTCAATGTCACGTATGAATTTTGTCATCCCATTCAAGAAAGAGCATACGTCCTCAGGGAAGTATTGCAAAATGGAGCATGCAATCACAAATACATTGTATCCCAGCCAGTATGACAACGAAAGTTGAAAGTTGTTCATATCCCCGACTTGACGGTACTTTGCCAATTTTACACCTGCCAGAATATCCCAAATCAGAAGTAAAATAAATGTGCGATTAACTTTGGAAAGGAGTGCATTGTCGACGGAAACTTTCAGCGTTTTGGCATTAAATGAAAAAGGGGCCGCTCCTGTCCACCCGGCAACCTTATATGCCAAATTGAATATTTTAACCGTTGTTGCACTCAACATATTCGAAATGTTTTATTGCACCATAAGCACATGCATTGTGGTTTTATGACAATGAAGCTCCGAAATGACACTGGTTTGGTTGGGAAAAGAGCAAACAGTAGTATCACCAGAGAAAAACGAAGCACATAAAACACGTATGCTAGGCTGTTTTCTGCTTCGTATACACATGGCATTGGGGTGTGTCAAGGTAAATGCAATCATGCGTCCTCAAATTATCCAGCTTAGTGACCATGCCGTTGAAGCCAATTTAAATTATGAAATGGATGACGTACACGCAAATATCATTTCACCGTTCAAACATATGGCTAGATACCAGTAACCGCAAATTACGTTTAGTTTCAAGGTTATATTGCGGATATACATCCAATAGACCGGAAGATAGGAGCGTCCCACTACACGGAAGCTGAGAGTCAATTATCGCTAATGGCCATAATATGTCGGCGACCTACAATTCATAACATATTTATTATAAATAGTTTACCTTGGGTTTGTGAATTTATTATCTAAACCAATATTTGACCATTTGCGTGCACATCAAAATTGACCGCCCACTTATTTTTTAACATATCGTTTTATTGACGAGGTACATTACATATTAAAGAATACGTGATGGGTTAGTTAAGCAACATTATCATTATCTTCTTTAAAAGTAAGATATACAACCAATTATTAGCTTAGGTTAAATTGTTGTATGCTTCATGTTCGGTATGTTCGGTTCGAAGTGGCAATCAGATTTATACATGTACCAAATTTATTTTAACAATAAAATGTGAATGATCTGGGGTTTCCAAATGAAAACACTTAATAATCAAACGGCAACATTTCATATTAACTTACTTGGTAGTTAGCAGAGCCCTACAAATTCCACGACTAACACCGCGATTAAAATTAAGAACACTCACACGTCCAATAACGAACCACTTTCCATACGCAAACACAATGGGCTTGCACGATCTAACAAATCCTTTCATTATCAGGTTTTCCAACTTGCTGCCGCAGTCCATTTTCTTCCACCCTGCCATTGTTCTACTTCCCTGAACATTAAAAATAGAGCCGAATTGCAAAAGAAATGTCCAGAAGCCAAATACCGTCAAATTGCCAATACCCAACGAAGCTTTGGAAAGCCAGTTTAGTTCCGACCAATACCTAATCAGCACAAAAGTAACATAAATAACCGTTTTCATCATGAGTGCATTTAGTACTGCCATGTAGAGTCCCAGATGACATATCCAAGTAGTGTGCTGATGAAGCACTTGAATTGCTCTAAATACAGCTTGAATATTCCGCGGACTTCTCATGTTATCATTCGAACAATATTTAGTTCTCCCCATTCTAAGTTCTCTGCTGATTATGAAATACAAGTGAAAACAATAATTGACGCACAAATTTACACTTAGCGCAGAACTAGCTAGCAGATTTGCAAAAGCACAGGATTGAAGCAGAATAAGAAATATGGACAGAGGAAATGTGAGAAAACTTTGTGGTAGCTGTACGCCGAGCAGAATTATTGCAGTCGGATCCAAAATAAAATAAATTACGCAGCATGAGAACAGTCCGGCGAAATTTAGGCATGATAGAATCTCGACATACTCCTTGAATCGAAGAATCCCTTCTAGGTTATCTGGATCGGTGTTTGGCATATATTTTTCTTTAACGGCAATTCAATTGATATAAAATTAGTGAAAATGCAAAATATACCACAATTTGTTTTGTATGCGCCGCATGTTACCATGAATTTCCGTTAGTAATCCTGTCATTCCGTTGGCGTAACAGCACAAATCATCCGGGAAGAATCGCAATATCGAGCATCCAATTATCAATATGTTGAACGCAATCCAAAATGAGAACGCCAAATGAAAATTATTCACATCACCGATATAGCAAAACTTGATGAGTTTTAGCGTAGCCAACAAATCCCAAATCAATAGGAAACTGAAGCTTATATTTACTTTGGAGCGGAGTTCATCATCAATTGACACAGAGCGGGTATCAATATTAAAAGAAAATGGGGCTGCTCCAGTCTTTCTTGCTAGATAGTAGATGAGGTTGAATATTGTAATGGATCTGTTGCTGAGCATTTTCGCAGTGTATCAAAAAACTAACTACAATTTGTTGCAAAACTTGAGCTGAAGTGTATTGTGTCTACTGCTTCAGAATAATACATGCATTTATTTTTGTTTTTCTTTATGGTACGCTCTAGTTTGTAAATTTGGGCATTGCAAAATTGTTCGAGTTTTTCTTTCACTCCAATTTGTTTGGAAAATTCGGCAGTTCAAAAAATGATTCGATGGTTATAGTTATTCTGTTACTCAATATACTCGCGATTATTTTCTGATAATTGGATTTTTCGCATACATTACAGAACAATGGTCTATTAAATGGAGCTTTTCAAGCAAATGTAGTTTTTAAAGTAATAGATTGTTTTAATAAGTGCGTAGGTTTTTTGGAAATTGGACGTTTTTGCAAGAATTCAAACTTGTTTACAATAGCAACCATTTGGTCTAATGTGAATCTAAGCTTTTTTAAATTAGCGTATAGCCTTTCCATTAATAGAGTCCATTTAGTTTTCAATTTTTTCTCAAGTGCAAGACTTCCACCTGACAGCTCAAAAGCCAACTCAATCCTTAACATATCATTTGCTAACGGAAGCAAAAACTTGAATTGAAGTTTTGTTCAACACATATATTTAGTGTGCGGAATACCGTTTATGCTTCGGGGCTGCAATTTCAACTATAGCAATCATTTTAAAACTTACCATTACGTAAAAAAGAATTTTTGGAAGTCATTTGACCAACATGTAATTACAAATACAGCTGATCTGCCTCTCTACCTCAAGGTTCTATGATATCTGCTATACTTACTACCCAACACACAATTTTAAAGGATCAACTATTCATTACCATATCCCGAATATGCACATTAAGATAAAATTCATGGTTGAAGTAATAACACGTTTCCTTCATTGGACCCATTCAATTATAAAGCCCATTGTTGGTCGTAGCACTTATTCCAATCGTTTACAATTTGCGCAATTTAATCAGAATTGTTGTCATCATCAAGCAGGGTCACAATTCAAATATGTGACAGCTAATTGGAATGTCTTTTTCAATGTCAAACACGCTTTAGGATGTCCACCAGTGAACGCTGCTGTTTCTGTTTATAACTATTTTTATGAAGCCGTTGATTTACTGTGTTTATATTGTCATGTATTCACATTACGAGTAACACTATGGTTACAACGAAAAATTTGAATATGAATGCTTCGACATTTTTTAATAAAACGAACGTGCTGATATTAATGCATATTGCGCATGGGTACAATATAGGTTCCCAGGTGAGTTATATCAACTTTGCGTCTAAACTTCTTTATTTCAACCGATAACATGATATACAATTGCATACCCAAATTAGATGCAAGCAATGTCCTGCATGCACAGCGGCTTACTCCACTGTTGAAATTAAGTAAACTTATTTTACTAACTGCGAACTGCGTTCGTACGAAAACACAATTCGTTTACACAACCGCACGAATTTTCTCATAAATCTTGTTTTCTGCCTTGCTTTCCATTCCTGTCGCTTCCAGCCAAGCAAGGTTTTGCTACCACCAAAATGGAATAATGATGTAATTATTGGAGACCTGCGTCATGTCGATGTACGTACATATGCCAAGATATTATTTCTGCACTGCAATGGTTAATAAAGCAAGTCTTTCCGTCATTCCATGCATATGATTTGCCAATTTGATCTTAATAATAACTTACATACTATAGTGTTACACAATACGATACTTGTATTATAAAATTTTCGTTTTCTATTTCGTCGCTAAATGGGCGCGACATACCCCACGACTCACACCACGGTTAAAATTGAGTGCACTAACTCGACCTATTACGAATTGACTACCATATGAAAACACAATGGGTTTGCATGATTTGACAAACATTGTCATAATCTTAGTTTCTTGCGGGCTTCCCCAATCATGTTGTATCCAGCCTGCCAAAGTTTTGCTACCGCATACATGAAACTGGCATCCAAACTGCAAAATGGAGACCCAGAATCCCATACCCATCCCAACCCCGGTGACCAATGCATATTTTATAAACCACTGCAGCGTTGTCCAAAATCGCAGCACAACAAATGCGATGTATATAATGGCCATCATGAAAATGGCATTAAACAACATATAATACAATCCAAAATGGCAGCTCCATATGAAATGCTGATGCAGCACCTGAAGAGATCGAAACATTTTTCTTACAATCCAGCTTCTACGAAGTTCGCAATCGGAAATGTAGCTCATTCTGCCTAACTGTAATTCTCTTGCAATGAAAAAATATACATAGAAGCAATAGTTTATGGACACAACAACAACAATGAGACCTGAAACATGGGTGATTATCCAAAAATATATTTGATACAAAATTAAAAGTATTTTTACGGAAAATATGTGAAATTCTGATGGCAGTAACCCACCGAGGAATATCGCACCGTTGGGATCCAATAGTAGATATATTGTGCAGCAAAAGTAAAGCACTATAGCGATTATGACTAGAATGAATTCAGTATACTCCTTGTACCTCAACATCCCATTCACCTTATTAAGTGGCGGAGCCACTTTATAAGATTGATATGTCCGTCCGTCTGTCCGTCCGTCTGTCCGTCCGTCTGTCCGTCCGTCTGTCCGTCCGTCCGTCCGTCCGTCTGTCCGTCCGTCTGTCCGTCTGTGCGCGCTCTAACTCAAAAACGGTTTGACTTTTTTCAAATCTGTTTTCGGCAATGGATTACTGGTCACCTGAGAATGGTCCAGCGTGATTTTGAAATACGTAGGTCAACGGTAACCGTTAGAAACCGTTACGAGGTCAAATTTTTTAAATGGTAACATATGACAAGTGACGTATCATTCAACTCGTCTATGACCATAACAATAGATATGAGGTCATTTTGGAGTTGACGGTTACTGTTTAACGGTTACAGCGATTTTTAGTAATTTTACACCTTATGCTCTCCTGCTTAAGTGGTTTGGAATTTGGACTTCTGTTTTCGGCAAACGACTTGCCATCGCATGTGCTTTGCCTGACATGCATACCAGCTCCAAAGGTCAACGGAAACGGTTAGGAACCATTACGAGGTCAACTTTTTTAAATGGCAACATATGTCAAGTGACATATCATTCAACTCGTCTAACAACATAATACACAGATCTACGGTCATTTTGAAGGTGACGGTTACGTTTTAACGGTTACGACGATTTCAAATGGTCCTGTTTAAATGGTCTTAAATTTTGGACTTCAGTTTTTGATAAACGGCTTGTCACCACAAGCGTTTTATGTGAGAAGCTTGGCAGCCATAACGGCCAACGGTTACCGTTAGAAACCGTTACGATTTCGAAATTTTTAAAAGTCACTTAGGGCAAGCGGCATATCATTCGACTCCCCTGAGTGTTCTTTATGCAAATCCGAAGGCATTTTAATCGTAACGGTTACCGTTTAACGGCAATACCTGATTTTTGGTTTTTACGTTCTAACTTGATATTGGATTGGAGTATATGCATTCTGTTTTTAACAAACGATTCCTTATAGTGGTACTCAGTTGACTATTTAGAAAGATGCATGTTATGGGTGTCCCTGCTCCGCCACTTTGCTACATGTTAGCTTGCTGAGTTTATTAGGATGAAAATATGTCATGTAGTCACCTAAAAATAAATTAAAAAATTTCATCAGCACATATTTTCAAAATGTTCATCACATTTGAATTAAGCAGATACCATGAATATGATGCAGTAAGCCCGTAAGCCCGTTGAAAAGAGCGCAGAATTCTTGCGGAAAAAATCGCAACATCATGGACGTCATGACAAATATATTGTGCGCGATCCACAATCCCAGCGTAAGGTGAAACTCGTTTAGATTTTTGGTGAGGAAATGCATGCCCAGTTTTGCAAATGCCAGAATATCCCAGATGAGAATGCATCGGAAGTTCTTACTAAGAGTTGGAAAGATGGATTTGTCGACTGACAGAGACTGGTGTGCGGTGTCGTATGGAAATGGTGCAGCACCTACTTTCCGGCCGACGCAATACATGTACTGGAATATTCTTTTTGTCGTTTTACTAAACATGTTGAAAGTATGGCACATTAGTGTAGGGAATCTTCTTAAAAACGCATTAGGTGTACTTCCTACAAGTTCAAATATGAACTGGAGTATTTCTTGTTTTGGCATGATATGGAGGGACAAAAGGACAAAACTATTTTTAATCAAGGATTATTCTGGAAATAGCTACAATAACCTCGTTTAGATTGAACGCTAAAGATTTTGACCTCATATGTCATTATCCTTTAAAATTACCAATCTGACTCACGTTTGCCCTGTTAGTTCATTTGGTTGAAATGCTGGATGCAGAAATAGGATTATAAACGCCCGGGTTTGTCAAACAAACAGGGCAAAATAATTATACCTGTTGAATATCATGGACACATCCATCATATGATCATGTAATTGCTGAAGGCTGATAAAAAATATTCAAACTATTACGTCGTATGTTTCTGAACTGCGATTGTCGATAACAAGTTCAAATCTCACGGTCGTCCAAGTAGTTAGGAATTATCTTTTGCTAGAGAGTTTTGCAAGTCCATATAGGAGATCACTACTGATTACAAATGCTTATCTGAAAACGTTTATTTTCCAAATTAGAAGCGAGCGCTGGTCAATAATTGAGTACAGTTTACGAATTTGTTTATCATCTTGATCGAAGTACATAACTCCAATAAATATTTAACTAGTTGCAAGCAGTGCTCTTAATACGCCGCGACTTACACCTCTGTTAAAGTTTAGTACACAAACTCTTCCAACCGTAAACTGAGTTCCGTATGCAAACACAATTGGTTTACAAGCTCGGGAAAACTTTTGCATTAACTTATTATCTTTGTCACTGCCCCAATCGTGTCGCCTCCAGCCAAATAGCGTTTTGCTCCCACCCACATGGAACATGCTCCCAAATTGCAATAAAAAGACCCAAAATCCTATGCACATCAAATTACCGATACCCATCGGAGCTTTCGTAAACCACTCCAATTCACCCCAGAATCGCATTAATACGAATGTAATGTATATGATGGTTAGCATAAACAATCCATTACACACCACCAAGCACAATCCAAGGTTACAGCTTATGGTGGCGTGCCTGTGGAGGACCTGAAGAGCCCGAAATATTAATTGAATATTCCCTGCATTTCGTAAGCTACCGTTGGAATCGTAAATAGCAAGCCCCAATCTAAGTTCTCGGTTGATGATGTAGTACACATAGAAGCAGTAGTTGACCAATATCATCGCAATCATTGCTGGACCAAAAATTATCGTTGCCATGATGTATATTTGGGCAACAATGATGATCAGGTGGATAAGGAAGTTGTTGCAATATCCCTGGAGCAATCCACCGATGAAAATTACACCGTTTGGATCCATCAGTAGATAAACAAGACTGAAGCCATACAATCCCAATAAACCACCCACGCACAGTCTTTCGACATACTCTTTTAAATGCAAAATTCCTTGGTTTGCCCTGCGACCTTCCATATATTCATCTAAATATGAACAGAGCGTTATTAGTCGAGTTCGCCATCAACTGCATTCATAACGGTAATTTGTATGTATGTGTAATAAGTACCATAAATATCATTTACGAGCTTCATCAACCCGTTGAAGAGAGAGCAAATTTCCTGCGGATGATATCGCATCATGAAACATGCAATTATAAAAATGTTTACGCCCAGCCACCATGCAATGGTTAGATGAAAATTATTAATGTCTTGGTTGTAGAAATATCTAACTAGTTTCAGAACAGCAAGAAAGTCACATAAGACCATCAAATTGAAATGGCGATTTGTTTTCAGTCTTAGCTTGTCATCAGTGAATATCTGGAGCGTTTCGGGGTCGAACGTAAACGGACCTGCGCCTGTTAATCGGCCAATTTTGAAGACAACGTTGCATATATTTGTCGTACTTTTACTAATCATGTTGAAATAAAAATTATTCACTAATAATCTTCCTCAGTTCGATATGTTACTTTATGTGCAGATTTCCTGACGGAAAATCTAATTGAAGTCACCTTAAAAAAGTTGTCGAGAAGACAGACCGAAACCGCTGTTTCTTTATACATGAATAGCGTTTGCGGAAGTTCACTGCTTACGTCGCTATAATTTTTAAGACAAAGTAGCTAAATTACTGGTTGATATAATCGCTTTTGACCTCCGCTGAAAATCATATTTTACATGAAAAGACCAATTTGAAACGGGTTTGAGAACACTTTTCCTGTGTATGCAATGCCATTCGTAATTGAAGGAGAACGAATTCCGCTTATGGCCAAGGATTCGCCGGACATGCCAAACGATTACCGGAAAATTGCCGGAAATGTGCATGTACATAGCAGGATGTAACATGACATGTGTTTCCGTACAACACTCATGGCTGCCGTTTATCTTTCGGATATTACTTCATTCAGTATCTACTTTAAGTTTCACAAATTGACGTGCGTATACTTTCTTATCATTGTACAATTAATGAAATTAGCATTCATGACGATGTTGCAAAAGCAGTAATCGCATTCGATGGACATAATCGTCAGGAAATCGAAGTGATAAGGTAATATACGATCACAAGGGCAAGTAATGCATTTGAGGGTTTTATTCATCCTGAAGTTTACATTTGGAAATGCTAAAAATATCTTCTGGTCCGGCATGCTGCAAGATGAGTATTTGTTTTATGTGATGCTACACGTATAAGGAAAAGGGTAATTAACGCAGGACCACCTAATGGTTGTAGTCAAACTCCGCGCCACCAACCATCGCACATGTACCAACATGCATGCATGTTGGTAAATGGCAATTTCCGGCCACGGAAAAATCGAAACTCCTCTGAGATTATCCATCCGATTTATGTGATCAATAGCACAAATTGAAGGTAATTAAATACTTCATAATACTGTATTGAGATAGTTGTAAAACATTGATAGTACATACTTTAAAGTCAAATTTAATGCAATTTATGTAGATATTTTAAAGCTGTGGAATGTGTTTACAACTATCCCGATACAGTATTATGAAATAGTTGATTACCTTCAATTTGAGCTATTGATCACAAAAATCGGATGGATAATCTCGAACGAGTTTCGATTTTTCCGTGACCCGAAATTGCCATTTACTAACATACATGCATGTTGGTACATGTGCGATGGTTGGTGGCGTACGACAGTACAACGATAATTACGAGCATAAAATCTGCTGGTATTGAGCTTTGCTGCATTAAAGTTCCTCTCATATGTCATTCGAAAGTAACATGGGAGAATAAATGTTTGTGGGGAAATGATTTGATGAAAATGTATTTATATTCATTCTACAAGAATACATTCATTCTTCAAACTACAGGAAAGCATATAGACGATGATGTTTCAGTGAAATTTACATATGATCCAAATATATAACGTTTACTTACATGACATTTTTCACAGTTTTTATTTTGTTTCTGTTTCGGTCAGCCGTTTGTATTCCATCATCACTGAAGCAATTTCATTAGCCATAGCCTCCGCTTTCTCTGGATTATTCGCAACCCACTCCTCCGCCAATTTATCAGTATGATCACCGCGGTCTCCCATATCTTTTTTACTGTAGTCGACGCTCCTAAATATCTCTGCTCTTGGGCCATATCTCGTACAAAGTGACACAATCAATCCTAGATGCAGCTTCTTGGGATATTGTTTCAAAAGCGTATCCAAATTCAAGTCAACGGGATGACCAAGGTCTTTCGAGAACTTTCTTAGCGACGACAGATAACACTCGAACAAGTCCCTAAACCGGTTCTGCCTCATTTCCGTGTCTGCACTGATGAACAAATAGTAGGCTATATCCATAAGTGGTGGGTTGTAGCGGACCAACTGGAAGTCAATTGCTTTCTCCTGGACAATTTTGTTTGTGTTGGCATCTTTTAGAAACAACATGTTTCCGTGCCAATAGTCTCTGAAAAAACATATCATACATATACTAATTGTAATGGCGAGATTTATAAATCTTTTAGTTTCTCGGTATGCATGCGTGAATTTACCTCACCCGTGGTTTAAAACAAACAAATCGCCGTCTTCGGTTTGAAGAGTGGAAACGCATAAGTCACAAATTGTTGCCTTCTTGGTCATGATTCCTCGCAAGGTTTCCGAGGCCTCCTTCATTCCTTCTTCATTTTCGTTCATCTGTTCAAATACTCAAATGATCATACCCCGTACATCACACATGTATTTCGAAACTCATTGTGAATGCAATTACCTCTAAAAGCTTCAGGTGGATTTTTAAGTTGCGTTGTATCCACGGCTCCAACATGCGAGTCCAAGCTGGCACCTCAATTCCGTCATGTTTGAATACGGGAAATAGCTGGAAGAATTTGTCCGGTCCTCCGGCATCCTGAATCAATGCGTATGAAATGGCATGATGTCGGGCCAACGTGTCCAATGCAAACCTGAACGACACAGAAAATAATAAGTACAATGAAAGAATTTGTGTGTACAGTGGTAATTGAATTCCATTTGTCGTAACTTCATAATTTTGTTACGTTGCCGTCTCCCAGTCGTGGGAACTCCCTTTCCCAAGGAGCCCATAATTCCCGTCGCCCATCCTCAGATTTTCCATTACAATGGCTTTCTCGTCGCCATAATAACATTTGGGATAAATGTCGGTGACAAATGTCTCTCCTAGGCTGTCTCCGAAATAAAATATATTAGCAATTATTTTTACTAAGTTTCCATTTATTATTACCAAAATCGGTCACTATATTTGTGTAGTCACTTGCCCCATCCGCCTGCAAAGGTCCTTCGCCATGTCCAAATAAGTTGTGAGGAAAGTGCTCTCCTTTTCAAACGCCTTCATTTCCTTCGACAGTGCAAAATTGCCTGGAACATTCTCAATCGGCAGTTTGCAAAATAAGTCTATGTTTGGTATATTGGAATTCTCAAACTCAACATTAACAAATCTCCTGTCGCTATTTGACCCTTCTCCAATGAGACCAGGGTCCACCGAGACGACCTTGGAAATTTGATCTAGAATTCCGTTGGAAGCAAGGATCTTCCTGTACATTTCAGTCAGCTTCACTGGATCGTTGTCATGCTCAGTTGCCGTTAATGCGAACATGATTCAAAATTTCTTGAAATATGGATTTGTTTCAACGAGTGCGTTGTACAGGATGATCTAATAATGACTGAATGGAAGGTTGCATATGTTTATGATATGCGGAGTTAGATATGTTGTTATGATATGATGATTATGATTTAAGTTTGTCATATGCTACCGTACCAGCAATACCATGAGTTGGGTGTATGACCTTGAGAATGCGAGTCACTCTGCTGCTACAATGTATAAAGCAGGTTTATCTTTGCCATCGTGATGGTATGCATGTCGTCGAGTGATGATAAAATTGTACATAATCAGCCGATAATGCTTTTTCATGTACATATGAGATTATTTGTATGTAATTTACTCGCATGATCTGACTTTCCAATACATTCCATCGCAATAGTTTACCATTAAAATAGTAGTATAGTATGTATATTTATATTACAATTTTAGGTTTGAATTTCTACGTACACTAAACACTAAATAGATCACGCTGAACAGACAACTTCTGCCGTATCTATGCATTTGCTTCGGGTCTACTTCGTTAGCAGGAGAAGGTTTACTGCCATGCAGTTCGCAAAATCAATGCAATTCAAAGCCGTCAATGCATCGATGAAATTTAAGCTACCAAATCGAACCTTAATTGGCGCAAAGCTCATGAACGTTGACCTCAATTGTCGTTTTTCCAGCCCGGTAAAGGTCGTTGACTTCACCAGCTACTTCCACAGAATCCTCAGGTTTCCTTTCGACTGTTCGTACACTTGCGCCATTCCTCCAATAATAAAAAGCAAGATGAACAGTGCGTCGGTTAGTGTAAAGGGGAATATGCCGCACAAAACATAGACTCCATTCGTCGTTGTTTTGACCAACATGGTGATGGACAATGACGTAATCAGAATCCCTCTAACTACCTGGGATGTGATGAGAACGCGCTGCTGAATTTCGTTCATCAGTTTCCCAAATACTTGCAATGTCCTATACTGCCTGATGACTTGTATCGTTGATGCTTCTTCGTCCTCAAAATTTTGTACGAAATCGGCATTTTGTCGGCATCATTTGTACGAAATTACCATTAATATAATTGACGAGTTTAATCAGTCCGTTGGTGAGAGAGCAGATTTCCTCCGGATAGTATCGCAACATGGAACATACAATAATAAATACATTAGCGCCCAGCCACCACGCCACGGTAAGATGAAAATTATTCATGTCCACGTTGCAGTAATACTGGACAAGTTTGAGAAGGGCGAGCAAGTCGCAGAATACACTCAAGGCAAAAGTTGAAGACTACGTTCACTATTTTGGTCGTAGTTTTACTGATCATATTGAAAATACTGAGAGTTCAAACTTTTACAATACCAAGTTGGACTACATTATTTGACATCCAGGATTGCTGGAGAACACATGAATCGACGTTCGTTGAAAAAACAGCGGATATTGTTGGGACCAAACGGATATGCAAAATTAATATTTTCGTTCTTTATGTTTGCCCTCGAGAATAAAAATTATGTAAAATTGAATGCATTGATTGTACACGTGCAAGGCCATGTCGGGAGGGAGCAACTGCCACTTCCGGCCCAGGATTCACCAGATAGGCCTTGCGATTCGTGGGAAATTACCGGATATATCAATGAACCAGTAAGTAGGAATTGATCGACTTCCGCATCGCATTGGGTTACCTTAACATTACATTTGCCTTTAATTTATTTAATTTATAATGTTGCATGTAATTCATTAAATGTAACTCCAACAGTATATGCTCAAGTTTTTCAATATTAATAACTACTAGATTGATTGTCCTTTCAGCAATTATATTACGTTATGTCTCGCAAATTCGTTTTTTACAACAGTTATTTGTTAAGCAGCAGAATATGTATGGTTATGTTGCTCGACAAAACAAGCATTACCAAGAGTAATGCAATTGTTCCATCATTTGGATCAGCGTAAACATACAGGAGGACAAATGCCAGAGGCATTTTCCTTAATTCTGAAAGTGATAATTATGTTGCGTTCGTTTGATCCTAACTACAAAACATTCATGAATTTTATATTAATATACACATGTGTGTCCTAGTAACTTTATTCCAATTAATTTTAATTACTTCATTTACTTGGTTGCCAGAAGGTTTACTGCCACATAGTTCAAGAAATCAACACAATTCAAGGGCGTCAACGCATCGATGAAATTAAGATTGCCAAATTTATCCTTCATGGGAGCAAAGCTCTTGAGTATAGACAGCCTTTCCAGGCAGATGAGCCTCTCTGATTTTACAAGTTGGGTTTGTATAATCGTCGAATGCACGGCTTTAATAACATTTTTATTTCGACTATATCCAGCGTATATATATTTATAACAGACATTTGAACCGTAAGAATATGTTTTGATTGATCGCACTGGCAGTCCGTTGACGACATTTACGCAAGTATTTATAATTATATTCTCAGTATCTAAAACTAATTGCTATTATCAAGTTCAAGTTCATTAGTACACATTTCCAGCTTACTTGGTGACAAGAAGCAGGTTTACGGTTAAATCATTTGAGAAATCCATGCAGTGCAACGGTGTCAATGCATCAATGAAGTTGAGGCTACCAAATTTGACTCTCACCGCTGCGAAGCTCCGGAATATTGACCGGTAGTGTCTTTTCTCCGGCGCGCTCATTCCCCGCAATGAGACGAGCCGTGCACACAAAATTTCCACGTTGTTCTTTGACTGCTCATACACTTGCGCCATGCCACCAATTATAAATAGCATGATGAATACTCCGTCAGCGAGTGTAATACCAAACAGACCGTACAGGAAAATAGTTGTGTCCGGTGTAGCTCTAATTATCATAATCATGGAAACTGACGCCGTAAGTACTCCACCCATTATCATGGATGTTATCAAAACCCGCTGCTGGATTTCGTTCATTAGTTTCCCAAAAACTTGCAGCGTTCGGTACTGCGTAATCACTTGCAATGCAGACGCTTGTCCATCCCCAAACGTTTCGACAAACCTAGTTCACAAATGAAGAATACAAGACATAAACAAAATTGAATCTAATATTTAAATATGTAATCTTTAAGACCGTTCTGACCACCGATCGAAATGCGCACATTTTCAAGTACTCGTTTAATGTAGCTGTGCAGAGGAGCATGACTCCGCCTATAAGAAAGCAACCCGCGTTGCCTCCAAACGAAAGCATCCAATGATTCAGTATCAGTAGCATTAGCTTCAGCATTTGCTCTACGGCACATAAAAATATACCCTCTGAGAAGATGATTCTGATGCTGGGATTGCACTGTGGTAGTAACCAAAATCCAGCCAATGACAACTTGCACGGATTAATTATGTGCAGCCCGTATACGAATATAAATGGTACAAAAAGAATGCTGGCATATATCCCGTGAACGGTAAGATTGGTAATTCGTGTCGCAAGTGATTGATGACGGTGGCATTGCAAACTGGTGTTCGAGAGATATAAGGATGAGTATTCAAACAGACCATTTACATATATGCGGATTACGTCCTCGTGTTGAGCAGTGATGTATGAATTAACTGATATCCAAATAAACACTGTTGCAAAGAAACCAAATATGATTTTATCCAGAAATTGGAATACCGTGGAATCGGACAGGGCAAGTGTACATGCTCCGCCAAGCGACAAGACCAAACTATGCAGCACCAGAAGTTTAAATTGTCTCGAAAATTTTCGTTTTGCTAGCGTACGATTTTGGGGGAGTTGCAGACGACACGTGTCACGGTTCCAACGAAGAGAGACGCTGCCGAGTAATTCTGATATCTGGCAGAGCCTTGTGAATAACCTTACATGGTTTTGCTGCATGCTAGAAAAACAATGTGCCGTCGAATTTGCGATATGTTATAAAAATATATACTTGCTCCACTGAATTATCACTGGTTACTCCTCGCACTACTTTTTACAGTATGAGTAATATACGCAAGTGTGTTGGGAATGGTTCAAGTGTGTAACACCACATGTATGTGATAAAATCAGCGTAAATTGTCCTAGTCTAGTCGGCTATTCCTGGACCATGATTTTCTTATAACGCTATATTATTATATAGGCGGGGCCCGCGGTCGGCAATAATCAAATTAATAATAAAACCCACACATCTGAAAATGATCCGCAGCAGTTACGAAGCCGTATTTTTGCAGACTGCAAAACCCAGACAGTCAAATGTTATGTGTGTTTGAAAGTTAACGGTCTTCCTGATTGCTCGGTAAAAGTGTTTATAATTTCTTCGTGTTATAACTGATTGGCAGCAAAATAGTGGTTCACCACTCACCAAAGTATACAACGTCTAACAAGAATCCTTTATTTATATAGATGAATTTGTTGGACAACGTAATAAATTATCTGCGTAACTGTAAATGTGAGGTGAAATTTAGGTCAGCTAGGAATACGATACGTAATAGGAATGAGAAACAATATTACGTGTTCTGTTTGGACGAATGGGTTATAAATCATGTCAATAATATGATATCGTTACGGCTCAAATGTTTGCCATATAATGATTTTTCAGCCATTGGTAAGTCGATTCGATAGCCCAAAAAACACTCGTTTTAAATTTAATTAACCGATCCGCTCGTATCATGAAAATAGGCAGTATACGTGGGCTTTAGCGATATCTACGGCCGTCAACTGAAAGACCAAATTAATTAGTCTGGTGACCCATTATGCATGCAGTGAACATTAACGTGCAAATAATTTATTACGCAGATATCGCTTTACAATATCAGAAGGGATTTTGACTGTTGGAAAAAGGCAAATAATTTCACCGTCTACCTGAATACTGAAAAGCAGTTTTAATCACATCAACATTTTGATGTATGTCAAATCCACTCACATTCGTCATCAAGATGAATCGATCAACTGTCAATGCATGACAGGATTTGTTTGTAATTTGTTATACAATTTTGACAGTTTAGTATTCAGATGAGATATATTGTAGGTTACATATTAACGATGCTATGATTCAAGTCCGGCATTTACGAACTGGAAACCATCATCTCAAATTAGCACATTGCCATTGGACTGACATGTCTCGTGGTTATCCAGACCAACTCGTAAAACGTATTGTGACATATATTAATGGGCAATTTCTGCCATGACATTGATGGATTTTACTAGTCAAGGTTTAGTGATGAAACATGATTCTTCACATTACAGTCAGTTTACCTAATGGCATTTAAAAGTATACTTGGAACGGTTCTGGTTTGATTTCATTTGATGCAGTTTATATAAAAACACCAGAACTCGTTTCCGACAGCAAAACTACAGGCGATGCAGGTGTTGAGTAAAATTGAACTGTTTTCTGAAGAATGAAGAAAAATTATAATTAATTTAGCATTTTGATTTACCCAATTTCACAAACGAGTTTACCGGAACCAATACCATCATCGTGTGAACATTTGAGAAGCGACATTGTAAAATCAGTACAAATTGTAAATTTTTTAATTATTTCTAGATCGTAAAATATTGAAATACTAATGCTAAATGCAATTTTTTAAATACATTGCGGCGCCGAGATTTAAAGTGGTCCCAACAGCACTCATAAATAATGAATGGCATTTGCTATATGAGTGTGAAATTCAACACATATTGCAGAAAAACATTAAAGGCAATGGTAGAAATGTCTTTTAGTGGCGCATATTTATTTCCAGAAACATATTGGACAAATGAGCAATTGTACAAATTCTAAATTGGGTTATGCACCTGTCAGCCGCTTATATTCCATCAAGACGGAAGCTATTTCCTTCGCCATTTTCTCAGCTTTCTCTGGATTTTTAGCAACCCACTCACCTGCCAGTTTATCCGTAAACTCGCCCCAGTCCCCAGTAACCTTCCCGTAATCCACAGTTCTCATGATTTCTGCCCCTGGACCATATCTGGCAGTCAGTGCCATGATTAATCCAATGTACATTTTCTTTGGATATAGCTTTAATAACGTCTCCATGTCTAATTCAATTGAATGTCCAAGGTCATCAGCAAACTTGCGCAGGGACGTCAAGTAATATTGGAGCAAGTCGTGGAAACGGGACTGTCTCATTTCCGTGTCGGTACTGATGATCAAATAGTTTGCCACGTCAATCACTGGCGAGTTGTATCGAACCACTTGGAAGTCAATGGCCTTTGAGCTGGCAATTTTGTTTGTGGCCGGGTCCTTTACAAAGAGCATATTTCCGTACCAATAGTCCCTGCGAAGGATGAAAATATTTCATTTTTGGTGTACATAATTTTCATGGATAGTCTCATTTAACTATATTTATTTACTCACCCGTGGCCTATGGCAAGCAATTCACCATCCTCCGTTTTCAGAGTGGAAGCTGAAAATTCACATATCGTCTTCCTCTTGGTCATCAGCTCCCTCAAGCTGTCAGCTTCCTCCTGATTCTGATTCATCTGCTCAAATATATTATCACTTTAATATAATTCATTAGTCAGACCTTTAAATTTTGCTAAAAATACCTCCAAAAGTTTCAAGTTGATTTTCAAGTTGTTTTGCATCCACGACTCCAACAGGGCCGCCCAAGTGGGCTTGTCAATTGCCTCATGTTTGAAAACAGGAAAGCGCTGGAAAAATGTGTCCGGTCCTCCAGCATCCTGGATCACGGCGTAGGAAATGGCGTGATGCCGGGCCAGTGTGTTGAGGGCAATGCTGTTCAGTGTAAACGACAAATAATTAATAGCACTTGAATTCTCCGCCAGGTAAATATTTTTTGTAGGGAAATAATTAATATTACCATGCCATGTCCCAGCCGTGGGGATCGTCCTTCCCAATTGACTGGTAGTTTTTGTCAACCTTCAGATTTTCCATCACAATTATACCCTCGTCGCCGTAGTAGCACTTGGGATAAATATCCGTGACAAATTCTTCGCCTAATCTGTAATTACAACAAAAATTATAATTCTTCAGTTTACTATTTTTGTTTTCATAATTGGTATTTTAAATGAAACAAGCACTTGCCCTTTCCGTTTGCACAGGTCCTTTGCGGCGTCCAAGTAAGTTGTGAGGAAGGTACTCTCCTTCTCAAAAGCCCTTATTTCCCTAATAAGTGCAACTTGGGCAACGCCATCCTGGATTTGCAGCTTTGCAAATAAGTTTAGGACGGGCTTGTTGGGTTTTTTAAATTCAATGGTAACATTTCGTCTGATGCTACCCGCTCCTTCACCAATTAGTGCAGGATCCACCGAGGTGACCTTGGCGATGGGATCCAGAATCCCGTTGGACTCAAGGACTCTCTTGTAAAATTCAGTCAGCTTGGTCGGGTCGCAGTCATGTTCACGTACCGTTATTGAACACATTTTTAAACTTGTATTACAAATGCAAATTTTCGCAGTACTATGCACCCTTGAGCAGTTAAATTTCTACTAATTTCTACAAAACCACTTCAGCCGGGGAACTGACGTGCTGTGTCCTGTTGTAATGTTATGTGCAATGAGTGTGGTGACTTTCACGTCTGATGCTGATAACAAAAGAGAGTCCGCATCATATGGTACCGTACCTTCCATGCTAACACCACCACCGAAAGAGCAAGTGATTATGATGAGATTAGGATGGATGGCCTTGAGAATTTTGTTCTGGTGAGTGAACACGCGCAGTAAAATCATTATGTCGTTTCTAGTGATGGTACACGCAATGCTGTTAGTAAGTGGATGAAAAATCATTTGGTTATGGCATATCGCGATAACATGTTGGTAATTGAGTTTTTCGGTACTCAATTAGGTCTCGTTTGTTGGTCGCAGGAGAGAAATATCTCATATTATATTTGCTGATTGTGATCAGGGTTTCGTGTGTTCTGGTCATTTCATTATACTGGCGTACAAAATCCAAGTGGATTGATTGCACAATATGAATTGTATAAAATATTATATACAAAAAATGCACATGTGTCATCAACGTTCATTCAGAACATACAGCAGGAAATGCTGTTCCGCTTTATAAAGGAATCAAATGCATCACTCTCAAACTCGTACATTGGATATCTATATTTCACGTTTTGTTTCACGTTTCATGTTAATATTCTTCTGCAGGTACATATCCATTTTCCTTACCCGTGATTTAAAACAAAAAAATCCTAACTTCCATTCTGAAGAGTGGAGATGCACAAGTCAGTCATTGTTGCCTTCTTGATCATGATTCCCGTGCGAATTGTAGCCGCCTCCTTCATTCCATGTAAATGCTCGTTGATCTGTTCAATACTGTAATTTAATTATTATTACCTGTACTTCAAACGCATGTATTTACAAACGGGCATATTGATAGGTAATACCTCAAAAAGTTTCAAGTGAACTTTCAAGTTGCGTTGAATCCATGGCTCCAACATGTCTGCCCACTTTGGCGCCGTAATTACATCTTGGTTAAGTAACGGAAAGCGCCGAAAGAAATTTTCCGGTCCGCCTGCATCTTGAAGTAGAGCGAAAGAGATAGCATGATGCCGGGCCAGCAGGTTCAGTCCAAATCTCGACGTTTCAACATAAATATAAACAGAATATAATACCACGCACGTCATATGAATGATATCATATCATATGGTTTTGTCATTTATAGAGGCTTAAACGATGAATTTATGATTAATTACTTGACCGTCTCAAAATCATGAGAACTCCGTTTCCCAATAAGCTCATAATTTTTGCCAACCTTCAGATTTTCCATCGCAATCAGTTTCTCGTCCCCGCAGTAACATTTGAGATGACTACCTGGACAAATGTTTCGCTTAGCCTGTTGGCATGTTGAAAAACCTGTTAGCAATTCGTGTTTCTGTTTTCTTATTTATTATCAACTTAATCAAAATAAGCGTAAATGTACTTACCCTTTCCGCTTACAAAGGTGTTTCCACATGTGCAGATAAGTTGTGAGGAAGATGGCATCCTTCTCAATTGCCTTCATTTCAGTCGTCAGTGCAAAATTACCAGGAATGCCATAACGCAGCACTTTGGAAAATAGGTTAAATGTTGGTAAATCTCAATTTTCAAACGTCACATTCACACATCGCCTGTCGCTTCCGGCCATTCTCCAATGAGACAAGGATCCGCTGACGTCATCATGGAAATTGGATCTAGAATCCCGTTGGATGCAAGGATTTTCTTGTACATGTCATTGAGCAGTACTTGGTCGTGGTCATGCATGATTTAAAAGTTTTAGAACACAAAACTTGTTCCAATATGTTTCTTGAACTTAAAAATGTAATTGTTGTAGAATTACTGAATCACTGAACCGAATTGGCATGGTCATATGTTAAATCGGGATATCGTGTAGAGGTGAGATAAGTATGAATTATTAATTGACAGCTTGGAGATCATGTTTGACCCTACTGGCTGTGCTACTCAAACTGATGAGAGCAGTATGATGATTTGGTCTGGTGACCTTGATAAATAGATTACATCTATATCTTGTAAAATGTATAATCCATATTCATTGCTCGAT
>CM023202.3:40851776-41016440 GCA_004115045.4 Sinella curviseta | reverse complement strand
TTTACTTGGTCACCAGGAGAAGGTTTACGGTAATGCAGTTGGAAAAATCTATACAGTTTAAAGGCGTCAAAGCATCAACAAAGTTGAGGCTACCAAATTTGACTTTCACGGCCGCAAAACTCCTGAATATTGACCGATATCGCCGTCTTTCCAGTCCGGTAAACCGCTGCGAAGTAACCAGCTGCGTCCTCAGAATCGACAAATTTCTTTTCGACTGCTCGTGAACTCGTGCCAGTCCACCAATAATAAAAAGCAGGATGAACAATGCGTCGGTAAGAGTAAATAGAAGCATAGAGGTTTGAAAATGTATTCCATCCGCTGCCGTCCTGACCAGCAAGGTCAATGACAAAGATTTAACAAAAATCCCTCCAACAACCAGTGATGTGATGAGGACGCTCTGCTGAATTTCGTTCATTAATTTTGCAAAAATCTGCAAAGTCCTGTATTGAAATACGATTTCCAAGGGTGAGGCAAGTCCGTCTTCAAAGGTTTCGATAAACCTTGTTCAAAATACGCCAGCAAAATTAAATAAATTAAGCAATTAGTACAAAAGTAAAATATATTAATTATGTCAAAATTATATATTATTTTCGGTACTTGCTTACATCCTCAAATAGTCGATTAACGAGGACGTACAGAGAATCATGATGCCACAAACTTGTAAGGCCCCTGAGTTGACCGCAAACGAAAACATCCAGTGGCTCAGAACCAGTAACATCCACTTTAGCAGTTGTTCTACGATTCGAGCTAACAGTGACTCGGGGATTATACTTTTTATAATTGGATTACATTGCGGCAGTATCCAAAACCAAGACAATGACAACCTACAGGGATCAGTTATATGTAAACCGTATGCAAGCATGAATGGTACAAGAATAATGCTGATAGAGATCCCATGCACGGTAAGAATAGCAATTCTTGTGACAATTGTTTTGCGGTGGGGACGTGGGGATCCGGTTGGAGCAAGATATATTTTTGTGTATTCAAGCAAGCCATTTACATACTTGCATAATATGTCCTCTTTGTCAGTAGAGTTGTGAACCGTTAGCGTGCCCCAAATAAAGCATACCACCACAAAGCCAAACAAAGTTTTTTCCGAGGCCTTAAACGTAGATCCATAGAGTACAAGCTTGTATATGCCGCCGAGCAAAAGCACCGAGGTATGTAGAATTAACATGGAACATTTATTCGCAAACTTTCGTTTTTCAATTGCAATATGTCTGCAAGTTCTCAGCCGACATGTTTGAGGATCCCATTGAACACAGGAGCTGCCTAGTAATTCGGATAACTGGCAAAGCCTGGAAAATAAGGGTAAATGGCTTTGAAGCATGACGGGCAAATATACTCTTTGAAATGATGTTAGGATGATTGAACGCGACGATTCTTCTTACGCGTCTTATGTAGTTGAACCTACGTTTGGTACTAGTATTCTTGAAGGTTGAGGAATAAATAGTATACATACGTGGCATTAGCAATTAATTATGTGTAGGAGCAAGTGCGACCGAAAATAATTTTGATATATCCCCGCCTCTTGGTAATCGCTGTCATCAATTTTATTGTGTTGCATAATTAAAATATTTCGTATGGGCTTGTATTCTCGGACAGATGTCAAATAGATACTGCCCACTTGCCAATCAACGGCAAAAGTTCGCAAGTTCGCGTGTAGTATCTACGCCTATGGATAATTAGGAGCCGGATAAAATATCATTTTGCATGCTTCAAAGCTCACTAGCCTTCAGGATATTCGCAAAATACAACTTTTGGGTAGTTTTGATGAATTTAATATTCACATATCGTCGTCCTCCTGGTCATCGGCTCCCTCAAGCTGTCAGCTTAATCTTGATTCTTATTCATCTGCTCAAACACATTATCCCCTTACACAACTCATTAGTTAGAAATTTAAATTTTGCTAAAATACCTCCAAAAGTTTCAAGTTGATTTTCAAGTTGTTTTGCATCCACGACTCCAACAGGGCCGCCCAAGTAGGCTTGTCAATTGCCTCGTGTTTGAATACAGGGAAGCGCCCGAAATATTTGTCTGGACCTCCAAGCATCCTGGATCATTTTCAATTGCTATGTCGACATTTACATCAGAGTTAGCATTACTGCTCAGATAATTTGCCTTTCCCTTTGTAATTATGATTATGAAATACATGTTGGTTGTGTGGGGAGGACACGTAATTAAATTTAGATAATTTATCTGGGACTAATACATTACTTAAGCCACTTGGAAAGACTACACCAATTTCTTGTAGCTAGGGCTCGGAAATGGACACGAGTATGCGCCTAATAAGCTTTTATATAATATGAAGATTATATATGACCAGTACTACGTGAAGCTTGACTTTAATTTATTCACACCAACCACCACCAAATAATTAATGTCGTGTCTGGCGTGGAAGCAGGGAAGCTATAATGTACACAAAATGATATTTCCTTAGTCTGCAAGTAATTATTGGGTGTACATTTTCCTCATCAATGTTGGCCGAGGGCAGAACCCATTTGCTTAAACCAATGCTCCAGCAAATCCGGCTAATTTAAAATCCAATTGGAAATATTTTAATTTCATGTACCAGAAATGTAACGACCATAAATTTATACCTGTGGACATTATTAAAACCTAATTGTAGGCTACACGTGTCGCATCACATAGCGCATTTATACTGGAACTTATAGTCAACCGTCCTAACATAATTTCACAACTTCTCCTTTTACCGATCATGTTGCAGAAACATTTGAAGCTATTTACCAGACTCTGCCAGGTATCTGAATTACTAGGTTGCGTCTGCGTTCATTGGGATCGCGACGCATCTAGATTGATGCTTCCCGGACGATTGGCACTTGAGCAACGAAACTTTACGAAAAAACGTATCATCTTGCTTCTACATATATCAGCCTTGTCGCTGGGTGGAATTTTTAACATGGTACGCTCAGAACCAAATACTTTTCAGGCTACAGATAAAGCCATGTTCGGCTTCATGGCTGTTTGCTTCATTTGGGTGTCACTTACGGTTCAAAACACTGTTGACAAGGAGAACATCATATGCATGTACGTAAATGGTTTGCTTGAATATACAAGCATATACCCTCCACCATCTCGAATTACAGATCAGCGCCACCAAACGTTTGTTACAAGAATTACAATTCTTTCCGCGTACGGGGTTTATGTAAGCATCATACTTGTACCGATAATGCTTATATATGGTTTACATTTAATTGAGCCCTGTAAGTTGTCCCTGGGTGGGTCCTGCCTACTGCCACAATGTAATCCAAGTATAAAAAGCATATTCCCAGAGGGTGTGTTCCTTGGACTCGCAGAGCAGCTGCTCAAATGGATGTTGCTTGTACTGAATCATTGGACGTTTGCGTTTGCAGCCAACGCAGGGTGCTTACAAGTTGGTGGTATAATGCTTCTCTGTACAACTACGTTAATCGAATACCTGAAAATGTAAGCAATCCCGGTTGTATACATTGTATTAAAATATGCAATAGATTATTATCTGACAATTGTTATTATGTTGACTTTTTATGAATTAGGTATATTGAAACTTTTGAGGAAAGGCAGGCATCAACGCTGCAAGTGATAATGCAATACAGGATTTTGCAGGTTTTTGGAAAGCTTATGAACGAAATTCAGCAACGTTTCCTCGTCCCGTCCCAGATAGTTAGCGGGGTTCTCGTTGGCTCTTTGTCGATGACGTTGATAGTCAAGGCGACATCAGATGTAATACATTTTAAGTTCGGTCTCTTTCTCTTTACTCTCATTGATGCACTGCTCATTTTACTGTTTATTGTTGGCGGGCTGGCACAAGTGTACCAGCAGTCAAAAATTAACTTGACGCTTCTGCGGAGACAGTTGGTCAAATCAAAGAGAGTTACTTGGCTGGAAAGACGGCAATATCGGTCAATGTTTAGGAGTTTTTCACCCTTGAAGGTTAAATTTGGTAGCCTAAACTTTATCGATGCATTGACCGCTTTGAACAGTATTAATTGAACTGCATGGCAGTAAACCTTCTCCTAGTGACGAAGTAAATTGACTTCTGAAAACGTACTATTACTAACGAAAAAGTGATTTGCAAATTTGATGTATATTGCATTTCATCTTACTAATTATATACTAACATTACTATATAGGAATTGTCACTATAGCGAGATATCGTCTGTTTTGACGTGAATTGAATATATTATGATGGGAATTGGTGTGGATATTCATTAAATCATGTTTTCCAAACAGTTTTTATTTGCGAATTGTTGATATTTATCGTATTACAAATTGTCATCATCCTGCTCAATTTCCATTTATAATTTATTAACCAACATAATGCAGCAGTTGACAGCGATAAATACATATACTACAAAGCCATTTAGGTAATTACGTATTCAGCGTTGCCAACTTGCAATGCTTACGAATACTCCTTACAGTCTGGCTCAGTGCATATGGAGTGGCAGGCTATGGGAATTGCAATATGCAGCGATCATGATTTCAACGTCAGAATTGTCCGACAACTGCGAAAGCTAAATTTGTTGCAAAAACATTAAAGCAGGAAGGTTTACTACGATATATTTTACATGTACTTTTAGACTTGAATAATTGGACAAGAATAAGCATTAAGACTACGAAGTCGTTAGTAAAGCCCTCATTGTAACACGAGTCACACTCCGTTGAAAATTCATTACACTTGCTCGTCCAATTACAAATTGCCTACCGTATGAAATTACAATAGGTTTGCAAGAACGGACAAACTTTTTCATTATTTTATTTTCTTTCCCACTACCCCAATCATTTCGTCCCCAACCAGATAACGTAATTCCGCCAGCGACATGGAATAAGCAACCAAATTGTAAAATTAACATCCAAAACCCCATCCCCATTAGGAGACCAGCCGTCAAAATAATTATTGTGAGCCACCTCAAAATTGACCAGAACCGAATTAGTACAAAAGCTAGATATACTATTGCTGCCGTGCACGCCGCATTGGCTACCACCAGATACTTACCAAAGCCACAACCCCAAAATGTGTGCATATGAAGAATTTGGAGTGCCCTATAGTACAGACGGATACTGTTTGCGTTTCTTAGTTCATTGCAAGCAATGTATTCACTTCTACCTAACCGAAGCTCTTGGCCGACAAAGAAATATAGGTAGAAGCAAAGATTCATACAGATAATTGCGTGCGCGAGGGCAGCGGATAGTAGAGTGCTGCATAGATGCACCTGGCATAAAATGAGAACGACTTTTACCGGAAGTACATGGTATGTGACCGGGAGCAATCCACCAAGAAATATTGCACCGGATGGATCAAACAGGATATATATTATAAAAACAGCGTAAAGTACAGCTATGGCAAAACAGGACAGCAACTCGACACGTTTTTTCAGCTTCAGTAGTCCACGTACAGTATCCGGGTTGAACGCCGTCATGTATTTACCTAAGAAATGCGTATGTACTACATTTACGATTTTTTGCTTTAATACAGATACATTTTCATTTTACGTTTGCATCATTTTACAAATTGAGTGAAAATATAATTACCACGAATGTCATGGAGAAATCCTATCATTCCGTTGACGAGAGAACAAAATTCATTGGGAAAGTATCTTAGCATGGAACCGGCCATCATAATCACGTTGTGTCCGAGCCACCATGCGATGCCGAGGTGAAGATTGTTGGAATCCTGAAGGTGAAAATATTTTATCAATCGCAGCAACGCGAATGCATCCCAAACCAACAGCCAGTGAAATATTTGATTCATCCTCAAACGAAGTGTGCCGTCAATGGATACCTTATTTGTTTTCGGATCCAATAAGAACGAGGTGGCACAAGTGCTTCTAGCAACTCGGTAAACTAGTGTATATAATTGCAATGTCCGGGGGCTTAACATGGCGGAAACGTTTATCATCCGAAGGGAATGGCACATATGTAGTAAGGAATCCATGTTATGCATAAAGTGGATGTAACCGTTCTTAGCAAAGCCACCGGATTGAATGAAATATGTAAGTTTTCCGGTGATTTATTGCACGCATATACCATGGATCGTAATTTCGAATACACGTTCCTAGCCAATGTTTGATAATTGATATTCTCCGGAAACTACATGCATAAATAACACATATGGATATTACTCAACGAAGTAGCAAACATTTGCAAAGTTGAATCATTTGAATCCGCAATTACCTTTAATGATGCTTCTGATTTTCCTGCTTCCGTTTGACCTCAAACATTATTCAGAACACGAGAACAATTATTGTTATTGTACAACATAACATGTGAAAAGCCCAGGAGAGCGGAAATGTTGCCGGATACCGGAAATTGTAGACCCGAAATTATATATGTATGTACGCAATTGTACTACCATTGTACACGTATATGTATTGTATTGTAGTTTTGGTGGAAAACTGGAAGGCGTGGACCACTTTATGGTAATTCATTAAGTTTTCTCCAAAGGATAAAACTCATGCTGAATATGTGCGTTTCAAATGCTTTGAATACGGATTAAAAATTTTAAATTGTTTCTGAAAAGCATCAGGAACGTTGGTCTAAAGATCAGCAATTAAATGAAATTTGTGTTTGCAATCATTTATTACTGTGAGATGGAGAAAGGAAAATTTTGAATGTTGATCTAAAATGGTCCACAAATGTATTCATTGTAATCGTTCTGAATTAAAAATATACTCGATATTAAAATTTCGTTACAAAGCCACAGGTAAATGTCAAATACTACTAAATGTTGTTACTAAAATGTTAGTTAAAAATATTTGGATGCATGTGGCAGATGTGTTGGGGAATATTTCGGATCCTATTGCTCATAATAAAATCGTTAATTTGCACTTCATACTATAACATTGGGGTTGCTTGAAGCTAGACACAATCAGGTTGAAACTATCAAATGTTAATAGAACCGACAGATTGACCGAATAATTTTTAAGATCGATCTCTCAATTTATTTTTTCAGTTTGCTCGTAGCAACAACTTACACACAATGTTCATTTAATTACAAACGTTAATCAGAATGATTTTCAAATGTCGAGTCAATAGTGAAATGTTGTAATACCATTTGACATTCCTGCCATGATTACATTGCTCATTTGTGTAATATCCGATGAAGCTAATGACGGTTTTGTTACGACATGGAGTATGTATGTAATTACAATTAACATTCATATACCAAGAAAATTAATATTTTAATTAGGCCACTTTTAAATACTGCTGCAAACATAATTCCAAAATGTAATAAATAGTTTTACATTGTCAATGAATGAGAATACATGTTTCCTTGCGCATCTATATAGTCCAAGGATAGGACAGCATTTTTCCTTATAAAGATGGCTGCACGATATATATTACAATTTATGCTATGAAGAATAAAAGTTAAATCTACAATAACATGATCGTACGGGGTCGTACCCAGAAGCAATCTAATATTCTGAGATCCAAATTCATATAAAATGCAATCTGAATATATCTCCAAGCCAAAGTAAGAACATACAGTATGATGGTGTTAACATATATATACAACGGAAGTAGTTGGACGGCCGCGGTAGCGCACGATAATGTTATAGCATTAATGTGAGTCGATTTCCGATCGATCAATTTTCCCAGCCCTCGGCGCGTGTCAGGTTTTTTAATAATTCACAAGACCGTCCTGAAGGCGTTTCAGTTATATCAGATTTTTTTATCGTACGACCATTTGATTTAATGTGTGTTAACAGTTACTCCGCCGATGAGAACTTTACATTCCGGCACCATACTGTAATCAACTATGAAATTATCCTGCAGCACCTAGTATTTTGTTGATGGGCATCATCCGGCAAACTTGACAACTAACTTAACTTTCACTAGCATATTCGCCGAAGAAATAACAAGTGATTGGAATACTTACGGCCGCTAGAACAAACAAAGATCATGTGTCGAAAACATCTTGAAACAAAATCTCTCCCTGAAACAATGTTTAAACATCCTGGATTGTTGAAATTGGTTATCATCTTTGCAAGCTGGCTTGGGGCATATGGAGGGGCAGGAGTTCGCAGTCAGGTAGTCCATAGATCTACCGCCGATGTAGCCATTGTACAAAATCTAATCGATCTGTTGAGTCCCTTCCACAAATCAAAGTGTCTCTTCGAAATTAATAATTACCGTAATAGTGACATCCTGGAACCGGAACATCCTTGGATACTACGTAGCAAAGTCCCGGTGGAAGTATGCATTGGCAATCAACAACAGAAACTTACCACGAGCTTATTCATCTACACCAACGGTTTAGATAGCCTAGTTTGGAAGATACCGGAGTGTACATTACGATTGCATCCAGTCCACTTTTCATCTTCTACCCGACCATGGAATTGTCACATCAGTTTGGAAGTTTTTCCACCCATTGAAACTGGAAAGACAAAGGTGTTCGACGAACTATTCATAAGCTACTTCTGGCTATTGCCAGAATCTGATCCTCCAGCAGCATCAGAAATGCCTCATCTGAAAATTGTAGTACCGATGGAACCCAGTAATTTAAAATGGGATGACGTCCGTCACTGTGCGATGAAATTGACTGTTACCTCGATTAGCGCGTACAATCAAATGTGTGTGGTGGCAATTGGGATTTCTCATTCTCAAGTTCCATCATCAGTAATCCCTACCGTTTTTACTATTCACGCTGTCGAAATAGTTCCACACCATTCACCCAATCATAAAGGAGTCGGGGAATACCGTCTTGAAAACTGGCGTGTCAGTAAGCCAGATAAAATATTCGAGGAGTCAAGCTCACACCAGACAGACGCTCGTCCTTGGACAACCATCCGAAGAAATGAGGATTCATTCAATGAATTTTATGCATACCTCGCTGCCTGTAACAACCCGCATTCCTCCAAAGGCCATTATGTTCTGAACCGGGAAGCCCGAAAATATATTAGCGATCCCATAGTACTCCAGCTTGCATACGTGCATGCGCTGAGAGCAATAATAGCAAACACTAGTGGAGCATTTGAATACATTCCTCGCAGACCTGGACTGTGTGGCATGGATGTACTGATGACTCAGATGGATTTGATGGCTCAAGAACTGAAAGAACACTTCGTGCCCTCAAGCGGTTGGCTGGTGGATTCTTCCCACGACGACAATCTCCAAAATTCAAAATATCAATTTGCGCTCAGCAACCCGCAAAGCGAGCTTCGCTTCATCAGTTGTGGGGAACGGGGAATATCGCCTTTCCCATTTCGAGAATTTTATGACGTCTTTGATACATACATCTGGTTTTGGATGGTAGCCTTGGCGGTTCTATTGAGCATAGGCATATTTCTGAGCATAAACATGAAGGCTTGTGGAGTTGCCAGCAAACACGATTCTCAGGTTACATTGTCGCTATTCAGAGCTCTGGTTGAACAAAGTCCTTTTCCGGACTTTATGTGTCGCCCAGGTGGATTACGAATAATGATTGCGACTTATTTATTGGCGACAATTGTGCTAAGCAATGCGTACAAGCATACAAATATGTCGAAAGTCATGTTGCCTCGTAGCGTCACTCCGTATGAATATTTTGACCAGCTACTAAATGACAGCTTTCAAATTTACACTGGACTTAACAAAGTAAATCCTACTTTGCTGTTCATGTTCTGGCCACAGAATGATACCGATTATGAGCTTGGGCATATCAATACACAGATGGCTATGGTTGCCTCAGAGTCTTATGTCGGGCAGGCTATCAATAGCCAAGAAAGTATTGGGAGCAACGGGAAATTGGACAAAATTTCTAAACACACGAGATTGGTGCCAAAGGTCATGGATTTATTGAGGACGGTCGCAAGAGCACTTGGCTTGCATCGAAGAAAGAATCAAAACATGAATTTCGGTCCGGATCCACACTTTGATATAACACTTGAAGCATTTCAGAACAAAGAGGCGAAGAACCTATTGCGCAACTGCAACAAATCTGCACTGGTTTTGCCAAATTTCATGTGTAAAAGATATGCTCGCCAACTCGCGTCGAAGTCAAATGGTTCACTGAATATTGATATTGGGAAAGAAACTTACTTGAGCGTGACATATCTGGTCAACTTCAGAGGTTACACTCCGCCCTTCCTCTGGAGACGAGTTGGCGGACTGCATAATTCTGGAATTTTAAATTGGTGGAACCGTTTGCTAAGCAAGGACAAATACGTTCTGAATGGAAACTCGGAGCCAGTTCCACCAAATTTGAGTGGAAATGTGCTAGTAATATTTTCGATATGGCTTGCTGGAATAGTAGTAGGTATTGCAGTTCTCGTCATTGAAAGTCAGAGTAAACGTATTTCTGAAGTGAAAAATTTATTTAGGTACGTTGCTTGCATTTTCAAACGAGAAGTTCTGCGCACCATATATTTGCTATATACATAGGTCCCAATGAATCTATATGCATTTCAATAAGGACATATGTTACAATGCATAATAAAAGCTAAATAACTTATCATAAATATCATTACGAAGTGGTGCGCAGAGCCCTCGAGTGACGCTATGGATAATTAAAGTCATGTTTGGCGTGAACGCAAAATGATAAATAAATGATATGTCCTCCGACTGTGGGTTATTTTTGGTCCAAATCTTCAAAATTAAAGTTTGGCGAGGGCAGAACCAATTAGCTTAACCTTGTATTCCAGCAAATCCAGACTGGAGCACAGACGAATTGGAAATATTTTAATTTGTCGCTACAAGAAATGTCACGATCGTGAGTTATATAGGTCGACTATATTTAAAAACTAATTTTAGTGCTGAAGTAAGTGCCACATCGCATACCGAATTTGTAATGCCACGTATTACTCTTACCTCACAAGTGTTAAGAACACTAGTTACCCACTCAAGGATCTAAAAATCGTGAAGCTTTGGTGCTGTAACAAAATTTTAAAAACTATTATTGACCATGCTGCACAACCATCTGAAGCTATTTTCCAGACTTTGCCAGTTATCTAAATTACTAGGCAGCGTTTGCGTTCAATGGAATCCCAACACATGTCGACTGGGACTTGCCAAACGTTTCGAACATGCGAAACAAACATTTACGAAAAAGCGCATCCTCCTGCTTCTGCATATCTCAGCGCTGTTGCTAGGCGGGGCATATAAGCTGTTACTTTCAGAATCCACAAGGTTTCAGGCTTCAGACATCACCATGTTCGGCTTCGTGGCGGTATGCATCATCTGGGTTTCACTAACGCTTCAAACCTCTGTTGACAAGGAAGGCGTAATCTGCGTGTATGTCAACGGTTTACTTGAATATGCGAGCATATTTGCTAGACGTCGCTACCACCAAACACTTGCCACCCGTCTTACCATTCTATACGTACAGGGGGCCTATGTGGGCATCATTCTTGTACCAGTCATGGTTGTATATGGTCTGCATGTATCTGACCCGTGTAAGTTGTCACTGGCAGGTTCGTGGCTACTGTCAGAATGTAATCCAATCATAAAAAATGCATTCCCCGAGGGAATTTTGTCCCGAGTCGCAGAACAACTTCTCAAGTGGATGTTGCTTGTCTGGAATCATTGGATGTTTTCGTTTGCTGCCAACGCAGGGTGCCTACAAATTGGTGGTATTATGCTTCTCTGTACTACAACATTAGTCGAGTACCTCAAAATGTAAGGAATCCTTGCTTGATCATAAACTCCTTGGTACATGTTGTATACATTTTTCACTAATACAGTAGTTTTCGTTGATGTTTTATGAATAAGGTTTGTCGAAACATTTGAGAACGGACAAGCATCGCCGCTACAAGTCATAACGCAGTACAGGACGTTGCAGGTTTTTGGAAAATTTATGAACGAAATTCAGCAGCGCGTCCTAATCACATCGCTGGTCGTTGGTGGGATTCTCGTTAAATCTTTCTCGATGGTCCTGATAATCAAAACAACATCAGACGGTGTACACTTTCAGTCGGGCATGTTTGCCTTCACAATGATAAATGCTTTGTTCATTTTGTTGTTTACTATTGGTGGCATGGCACAAGTTTACGAGCAGTCCAAAATAAATTTGACGCTTCTTTGGACACATTTGGCAAAGTCACACAGATTTACGTGGCAGGAGAGGCGGCAGTATCGGTTAGTATTCCGGAGTTTTGCACCCGTGAAGGTAAAATTTGGTAGCCTAAACTTCATCGAAGCATTGACGCCTTTCAACTGTATAGATTTTGCCAACTGCATATCTGTAAATCTTCTTCTGACAACGAAGTGAGTCAAACAATGCAATGATGTTGAGAAATTCTTGGTTCGCGGATAGTTATTTATGCCATTTTTCAAGAGGTGCTGCAAACGAAATTTACCTACAAGTGCTAATTATTGTACAGTTTTCATAATGATATTTATATAAGGACACATAATACAATACATAATAAACGTTATAACAGTGGGAATCATCAATATCATCACGAAGTGGTTAGCAGTGCCCTCATTGTACCTCGAGTGACGCTACGCTTAAAATTAATTACACTTACACGACCAATTACAAACTGCCTCCCGTAACAAATCACAATTGGTTTACAGGAGCGAACAAACTTTTTCATTACCTTATACTCCTTCGGACTACCCCAGTCATTTCGGCGCCAACCCGACAACGTTTCAGTACCAGCAACTTGAAATAGGCACCCAAATTGTAAAATGAAGACCCAAAAACCCATCCCCATTAAGACACCGGTTGTCAATATAAAGGTTGTAAACCATTTCAAATCAGACCAGAACCGAATAATCACAAACGCCAGATATATTATTGCTAACGTGAATAAAGCATTAGCAAATACTAGATACAATCCTATGAAACAATTCCAGGTAACGTGCATGTGAAGAACCTGGAGTGCTCTGAAGTATACCCGAATGTTACTTGAGTTTCTTAGCTCACTGCTAGTGATATATTCATGCCTACCTAATCGCAATTCTTTACTGATGAGATAATGCAAGTAGAAGCAAAGGTTAATTATTGTAATCCCAACTACGACGCCAGCGGAGATTAAGGTGCTACACAGGTACACTTGGCAAAAAATGAGAACGATGTTTACAGAAAGCACATGGTCAGGAAGCAAACCGCCCACGAATATTCCACCGGCAGGATCAAAGAAAATGTAAATTACAAAACTTGCATAAAGTGCAGCCAACGTCATACAACACAAGGTCTCAACACGTTCCTTCAACCGTAGTGTTCCACCAACATTGCTTGGTGTCAATGTCTTCATATATGTGCCTGATAAAAAACATATATCTTAGCAAAAGTCTAGTTGGTTATTGAAGGTGGGTGCAAAGATTTATTACCGCTTATGTCATGGAGTAATCCAGTGAGGCCGTTGATAAGAGAACAAAATTCGTCCGGAAAGTATCTTAACAAGGAGCATGCAAGCATGAACACATTGTGTCCAAGCCACAACGATACAGTAGTATGAAGATTGTTGACATCACCATTACATAAATATTTGATCAATTTTAGGAAGGCGAGCGCATCCCAAACCAGTAGCCAATAGAATCTGCGATTCACTCTTAATCCAAGTTTATTATCGACTGATGCCCTATTTGTTTCAGCGTCAAATATGAAGGGTGCTGCTCTGGTACTTCGTGAAATTTGGGTCATAAGTACGCATATATTCGACGTTTTGGTAGAAAGCATGACGGGAACTTTTGCAGCCAATAGAAAACGATCAGTGCGTCGTACGTAATTTTGTTGACTACAGAAATATGCGGATATTTAAAAACAACCAACGGATTGAATGAACTAATGTAAGTATGTCTGGAATTCATGAAACTTATGCGCTCTATACGTCATTTCCTCCATTTGGACAATTGCTGGTCTGCACACATATCGGATGATTGTCTGGAAAATTAACAAAAATTAAAAATTCGGAACACAGGAGTAATTGCTGTTATTGAACAAGGAAAGCGGACATGCTTGTACCTTTGTATACCGGAAGGTCCAATGTGGAGACAAGCAGGAAGCAACTGACCATAATAATTAACGATGATTGCGAAGGATGGGTCCCGTATTCACCTTCGTATAAATATTAAACACTTGCCATGGGATATCACATGATAATTACACCTAATATCATATGGTTGCACTTAATTCCGTTCATGTGTGCAATTACTTAATACCGTGACATCAAAATTACATGAGCAAACTTGGGAAATGAAACCATGTTTTTGCTTGATGTAGCATAATCAGTTTTAGGTAGAAAATAGGTTGTTGATACATAAAAACAGAGCTATTAGGTGTGTTGTTTTAAAATGTTTATAATAAACATATTGACGAAAAAACAGAAACGGCAAAGAAAATAATGTTTATGAAGAGTGGAGAAGGGGGACAGTCAGACGGAGCATGCCCACGTATGTAATTCCAGCCGATTATACACTGATGTATACGGATAGCTTGTATATCAAACCAACAACAACTTACATCAACAGCTTGAAATTGACAAAATAACAATTCGTAATCCCAATATGCCAGATAATATCTGTTTTGCAGAAAAGTGGAAATGGAAAGCAAACAAGGATAATACGATCTCACGAAACTATCGTCTGAGTTTGGTACCAGTAAAATATCCTCAGGAATCTATTGAACAGTTCAACCAAGTTATTAATCTGGAGACACCTGAAATAAGAATTGTCTTTGAAAATGCCCAACACAAGCGGTGTCACCCCACTAACTCTGCAAGCAATACGGATATACAAAACCTGCTTCAGAGTTATTCCCTCATTGTTTGGCGACATTGAACTTGACGGACAGAACCGTGCCAAGATAAAGACCTACTCGCTTACAGAAAACCGGAATCAATTGTTTTGGGTATTGACATGCTTTGTCGTCAGCACATTTATTGGAATAGCAACATGTGTCACGTTGGTAAACATGCTTTACAGTCCTCAAGACACTCAGATTAACGCTTCAGAACTAATGGTATGCATCACTTCCGTGGCATGTGTAATTGTTGTAGTTTCGCTTTTAAACACATTGAAATCGTATACTTCAATATTTCGGCTCATTGATGATTTTCTTGAAAACGGACTACATATTGGTAAGTCCACAACCTTGAATTTTTTTAATATTTACCTATAACACTAATTTCCATTTGAATGCTCGGTTTTAGGAACAGCAATAATTGTGCCAGAGATAGATGTCACCGGGATTTTGCTAAACTACTTGGTACTTGGTATCGTCTTCTTTGTGCCGCCAGTCTCGGTGATTGCGAGTTTCATGGACTTAAGTCCAATATATATTATGATCCGGGTATTCATATTGCCGTCCTTATACCAAGTCACAGTTTTCCAAATGGTCACCTCACTGGTTTTCACGACAGTTTTTACTTTTGTGATCATGTGTGGCTTTTTCAAATTTCTTTTCCTAACCCTCGCATATATGTTCATGCTAGCATCCCATTTCCGAAACCATATGAAGACGCTGCTCATTCAAACCAACATTTCGGATGATGGACGTTATAAAATATATTTGAGGGGCCGCCTTCTCGTAATGATACTTCAGAAGCCATTGTCCGAAGTCATATTATATATGGTTACGTGGAGTCAAATATTTCTCACATATCTTGCATGGGTTTTTATACGATGCGTTGGCATATTTCCCATCTTTGTAATTACTGCATCTCTGGCGGCATTTATTGGTGGAGCATGTATCACAATTAGTCTTCTGGTAATGGCAGCTTACGGCCGCGAATACAGTCGTGAATTTGTGACCAAAATGAAGAAACGGCACTTTTGTCACAATCGTCTCAGTCCGAAATATTTGAATACGGTGAAATGGCAGGCTCTTCAGGAGGTTCCGATATGTTGCGGTAGGCATTTTGCAGTCAGCCAGGGAGCTACAAACAATTACATTAATGTGTTGAATTCAAACATTACCAACGCAGTTCTACTGATTGTACCCAACTAGTCATTGTGCTTTATATGCGCTACACGTTTAGATTTTACAAATTAATAATTCAATGTCATAATTGTTTCTATTCGAGTAATCATATATACTATTCATTTGTGCTTGTTATATACTTATGGGTGTGATGTGACTAATCTAGATCATTGTAACGAATTGAGTTGTTACGTACTCAATGACTCCACCGAATCGACAGCACAGTTGTAACCAATTATCTGAACCAGACAACGAAATAGTCAGACATGTCTTGCAGTCAGATCGTGATACACGAAATGGAAACTCATTATTTGCTTGATGTCATTATTGTCTAGTCTATTTCCTGATGAAGATTTATATCGTCGTTGGATCATGTTTTATTGAATTCGGTATTATTCATTAGAATAATCTGACATCAATTAATCAGTAGCAACATATTCGTACACGTGTTTATTTCAACCAGATAGATTATTGTAACGTTAATGTGCTATGAATTCGGCATTCTTAATTTTATTGTCCATTTCCGTACAATAGAAGTGATTTGCGTCACAAATACTTGACAATGCCAATACAATACAGTTATTATATCCGTCCAATATGCGCACTGCATCATCAAAGAAGGCGAAATTTATTGGTATAAATAGTGTCGGAACTTTGTCAATATTAATATATTCACTCTTGCCACTTCTTCTTGACCAGTTAACTAACTTTTGTGAAACTCAAGCATCTTCAACTTCCAACCATGAACTTTAAAGGAGCAATTGTTGCGGCATTCGTTTCCTTCGCCGCCATCTGGGTAAAGGCTCAGATAAACCAAGTACAAAATTAGCGTTCATATTTCGTGAAATTTGACATGTCTTTTGTTTGTCTTTCTAATAGGGTGCAGAGGCAGAGACGACCCATGCGCCTGTTGATGTACATGTGCACCAACCCTAAACCGGCACTTTACTCAACAATAGTTTCGGTAAAACTCATGATGACTATGGGAATGGAATCTTGGACTCAGCTTTAATTTGAAATTCAATCTTGATTTACAATTGGCACAATTCTTCATCAAAACATAATTCGGCCTCAATGAAATAAAAACAAATCTCTATCAAAATTCAAAAATGTGCTTCGTGTTCGGATGATTAACATTGCAAATAATTTACTACTCCCGCATCTCCATCAAATTATATCAGGATTTACAAACAGAAAGCTTATTTTCTCAAGCAATTTATTAAAGAATGGTCTTCTACAGAATGCCAAATAACAATAGTGAACTAACAGAATAATTGAGCAAGCAATTTATTGCGTTCCGCTGTGTCTGCCGATCCATCCTTGCAAATCCGCCCGAGCAGAATACAATTGGTCTCTGATATCTCAAAACTCTCTGCTTTTCCCATTTCCTAATATCATTGCTGCTAGCACACGTCCACGCGTTCCTAATCATTGAAGTACTAACTAGATTACACCTGACCCAAATATTCTGCGCTCCTAATAACAACGTATATGTTATAAATATCATTGGAAATCCACAAATGTAAAAAAGAAGAGGATACATTTTCCAACCGACAATGATGAAGCAGTTGAACATGATGCATAAAAAGAAACCGGTACTCAAGCATACGGTAATAACATAGTTCACCATCCATGCTCCGTATTGGTGAATTAGGCAAAGGTGAGAGTAAATCTTAAGAGTTTTTCGACATAGCGGTAAACTGCTAATTATTTCTAGGCACTTAAGGTAACTGAAGCAGTTGTGAAACAATGGATTAATAAAAAGTAGAAATGTCCGTCCACATTCCACAACCCCCAACGTTGGAATGGTGTACTGAAATATTTTGGCAGTCAGACTAACAGGATTAAAAGGAGAATCGGAATAGCCCATGTCTTCAAAAAACATATGTAAATATATCCAGTTGAAGATAAATACCAACAGGCGCTAATACCATGGTGGTGGGCAGCATGTATAAAACTAAAAGATTCATAAATATGCCTACCACATCCGGACAATGTTTTCCCGTTGCGCCTGATATGATTTCCTTGTACAGATATTTCAGATAAACTGAAATTTTTAGATTGTATCTTTCAACTGGTTTCCTGCTTTCTTTGAGATCAACTTGCGTGGCTGGAATTACCATAGCGCAAATTGCATTGGAAGCAATAGTTTCTGCAGGAATTAATGTTTTGAGTAAATTTCCACCACGAAGGGAGTTTTCATATTGCAGAACGGCATTCATGTATGTGGCCATGTCCTGGCCATAAAAGATGGCAGGTATAGAGAAGCCCCAACCGAAAACGGAAAGCACCGCCATTGTCAAATTCATCACCGCATTTGTCCCAGGCATAGAACCGTAGCCGTTTATATAACATAAAAACTCGAATACGGCTCCTTAAAACATCACGCCATAAGCAATGAAAATGGTGACAAAATAGAATGGGGCCAGCGTCCATATTCCCGTTTCCACTTTCCAAACGTACCCAGTTGTGTCGAAATACAAGATGTGAGGATACAGGTAAAGATTAGTTAGCTTTATAAGTAGAACTGTGGATCCTATTCTAAGTGCTGTCGACATTTTGTTACAAATTTAAAACGTTGATGTTTCCAGCACGATGATACTCATTCCAATACGAAATAGGGTAATGAACTGAAATTATTCCATTGGATGTATTCCCTCCATGTTCTTAAAGAATGAAATTGCAATTGAGGAATTCCGACAGCTTTTCACATGATACGAAATGCCGTTTTATGACTGCCGGAAGTACAGAATGTGAACATATTATTTACTGGTATCTGATAGCCCCATTCTGGAATGTGGTGTTCGACGCGACTTCTAACTTACCTGCTTTAATTTGCAGTCACTAAACATCGGTGTGGAATAAGCTCCGGATGTGGCCTGTGTATTTGCACTAATTTCGATATTTAATGTTCGTTAGCCGATTACATGTAAAAAGTTATAGGTTACCAGTCAGCGATTGTATATGCTGAATTGAGTTTAATGTTACGCTTTATGGACACATACCGAAAACGAACACGTCATGCCAAATCAGTGACAATTTGTAATAATCGGTATGACAATTTCCATCGGCTAAAGAGAAAAATAATGTAATGACAAAATTGCTGCACCATCTATGCTCTGTTTGCTCAACAAAGTTTGGTTATGAATCACTTGGCCATGAAAACGTTTTGCACAATTGGAGATACTTTTTTTAATACACACATTCACATCTTTTGATTCGTAGCTTAAATTTGCCCTATCGCAATTGCAGTAATTTTTAACGCAATACTTACTTTCAAACCACTCATATTCGAATCGATGCCGAGTCGAATTAGTCAGTGGATGATACCCAAAATATAATTCCTGTAATAATCAGTAATTCGGAGAGAAAATCTGTTCATAAATGTGATACCTAACGACGATATGTGTGTGAAGAAAAAACCAAAAACCAATTTTACAAAACCAAAAACCAAAATTCACCCCACAGCACACAAATTTCATTCTGCCATGTGTTACTCTCCAATATTAGATTAGATATAAATAAATAGCCGCTAAAACCGTATGTCGCAATTCCTATGGGCAAACACATTATTCCTCACCTGCTTCTCAGAATGCGTTTCTAATAAGGAAAGCGCTATAGTACCTATGTGAGATTGTAAACAGACGAAGCAATGGGACCCATATACTCGAAATATAGATATGTAAACGACATATCTCGCGGAACACAAGTTAAAACGGGTGACAAAGTCACACGGTTAAGTCACATGGTCTCCAAATATCATATGCAAATTTGTTTTTTTCTTCAATTTTCATAGTGAAAGCGATCTTGTACCCGAACGAAACTTTGTACCGATAAAGTACCTAGTCATATGTAATTACCACGCAAATATAAAGAAAATTCATTGTGCGGAACAATGATTAAAATGGCTTCCAACTTACTAACCCTTCGGCTCGAACATTTTACTGCGTTGAGTTTTTTTCAATTTTCATGAGAAGACGATCCTGTACCCGAACGAAACTTTGTACGGATAAAGTACCTAGTCATATGTAATTACCATGCAAATATAAAGAAAATTTTTTGTGCGGAACAATGATTAAAATGGCTTCCAACTTACTAACCCTTCGGCTCGAACATTTTACTGCGTTGAGTTTTTTCAATTTTTATGAGAAGACGATCTTGTACCCGAACGAAACTTTGTACAGGCAAAGTACCTAGTCATATTTATTTGTCACGCAAATATAAAGAAAATCCATCGTGCGGAACAATGACTGAAACAGCTTCCAATTTACTAACCCTTCAGCTCAAACATTTTACTGCGTTGAGTTTTTTCAATTTTCATAGAGGCGACGATCCTGTACCCGAACGAAACTTTGTACGGATAAAGTACCTAGTCATATGTAATTACCATGCAAATATAAAGAAAATTCTTTGTGCGGAACAATGTCTGAAATAGCTTCCAATTTACTAACCCTTCAGCTCGAACATTTTACTGCGTTGAGTTTTTTTCAATTTTCTATCAAGACGATCCTGTACCCGAACGAAACTATGTACGGATAAAGTACCTAGTCATATGTAATTACCATGCAAATATAAAGAAAATTCATCGTGCGGAACAATGTCTGAAATAGCTTCCAATTTACTAACCCTTCAGATCGAACATTTTACTGCGTTGAGTTTTTTTCAATTTTCTATCAAGACGATCCTGTACCCGAACGAAACTTTGTTGTGATGCCGTACTTCATCATATTAACTTACGCTGCAAATTTGAAGAAACATCATCGTGCGGAACAACTAAAAAAATACGATCGAACTGATCAACCCCTTAGCACACAAAGGCTAACTGGTTTAGTTTTTTGCAGTCTTTATTAAAAAGACGACCTTGTACCCGAACGAAACTTTGTTGTGATGCCGTACTTCATCACATTAACTTACGCTGTAAAAATGAAGAAATTTCGTCGTGCGGAACAATTAAAAAATACGATCGAACTGATCAACCCCTTAGCACACAAAGGCTAACTCGTTTAGTTTTTTGCAGTTTTTATTAAGAAGACGATCTTGTACCCGCACGATACTTTGCAGTGATGAAGCACTTGATCATATTGCCTTACCCAGGGCAAAGTTGGTAGCATGTAAATACTAAAAAACTCTTGATATTTACCAACACCGGAATTCGTTTTGGGTATAAGCAGACATTGCTAGAACCGCGGTTTTTAACTAAAAAAGCCATGACGACGGTTTTAAATGGTTTTTAACGGTTTTAATTATAATGTGCGAAAAAGGACTTTAATGGTTCTAAATTGATTGATTATAATAAGCGCCCAAAATATATCTCTATTATAAGGTACGTACGTAATTTTATTAACTACCGGAAACATGAAGTGCATGAAAGGTAGTTATAGCGATTGATCTGTTTGTCTGTCTGTCCGTGCGCACTCTACTTCCCCTCCACGTTGACCGATTTGGTTCAAATTATGCATACCTTGGCCCATGGCGACGCTCCCTATTGATGTTTGGGGTTCCAGAGCCTACCCCTAGGGGAATGGTGGGGGGAGAGTCCCCCATACTTCCTTATGGGCAAAACGTTTTTATTTAGCTATCTGATAGAGGATAAAAAGCTGATCATTTCTTGTCATGACACCATGGCTCAATTCGGTCAACTGTCGGAGTGGTGGCCCCATGACCCTTAGGGTCGAAGGGTCACGAAAAAATCAAAATATATTAATTATTTAGAAAATTCATCGAAAAATTCTAGATTAGTGTTTATGAAGGAGAGGTGAGTGTCAAATGATGTAGTGTTTCCGGTAGTGTTTTATTTCGGGTTTACACCCGTCCTAGCTTAGTACGCGATATATTTATATTTGAACATTTGACCATTAAAAACCGTCAAAACAATTGACGAAATTGACCATTAAAAATAGGTCAAAATAATTTTGATCAGACCGTGTCTTTAACCACTAGCCATGCCTGGCTATAACTCTGGAACATGACGATCGGCATGTGATGAGCGTATGCTACATCATATGTCATGACTCCCATTTTGTATTATCCGCCAGTGCAGAAATCGACATTGTAAAAAACACTCCCCAAACCCCCCACCTTTATCCAGCATCCCACGTTACCAGTGTCAATTCAGAAACTTAATATTTGACACATTGAACTCTGTCTAGCTGAATTAATGAGAAATATAAAAACAAGTGAAATTGTCAGATTGCAACTGAGGTATCCGGATAACCGGAAGGTGTTTTCCGGCCATTATGAAAACAATTCATTTTCCGTATAGGATTATAACATTTATGCATTGGAACTCATTGGATACTTGTTTTGAACTTTCACCTCACAGGTAGACGCAGTAAAGGTCAAAATGTGCAAAAAAGTGATCGCAGCAGATCGCATGTACAGCCCACTGGCTTGCAAATAATAACCCACTCTTTTTTCAATCGTAATCACTACGAATAAATCTAAGTGGTACTGCTCCTAGCTTTTTAAATTATGACCAAAAAATCGATTTCAAATTTCGTAAATCACAAACATGTCATATGCTGAAAACATCACGCAAATGTTGCAGAAAAAAATGTTTTTATTCCCCACTTCGCATTTTCGTCGTCAAACTGTCGTAGAACAGTATAATATCACACTTATGAATCTGATTATTTATTAATTACAACAAATGTTTATTGATTGACGATAGGAGAATGTTTTGCGATATATTGACGGCCAAAATAGCCAGTGACGAATAAAAATATTTTTTTCTGCAACATTTACGAGATGTTGTCAGCAAAAAACTAAACGAGTTAGCCTTTGTGTGCTAATGGCTTGATCAGTTCGATCGTATTTTGGTAATTGTTCCGCACGATGAATCTTCTTTATATTTGCAGGGTAAGTTAATATTATCAAGTGCTTCCACACTACAAAGTTTCGTTCGGGTACCAGATCGTCTTTTTAATAAAAACTGCAAAAAACTAAACGAGGTACCCTTTGTGTGCTAATGGGTTGATCAGTTCGATCGTAGTTTAGTAATTGTTCCGCACGATGGATTTTCTTCATAATTGCAGGTTACGTTAATATGATGAAGTGCGGCATCACAACAAAATTTCGTTCGGGTACAAGATCGTCGCCTCTATGAAAATTGAAAAAACTCAACGCAGTAAAATGTTTGAGCTGAAGGGTTAGTAAATTGGAAGCTATTTCAGACATTGTTCCGCACGATGAATTTTCTTTATATTTGCGTGGTAATTACATATGACTAGGTACTTTATCCGTACAAAGTTTCGTTTGGGTACAGGATCGTCTTCTCATGAAAATTGAAAAAAAAACTCAACGCAGTAAAATGTTCGAGCTGAAGGGTTAGTAAATTGGAAGCTATTTCAGACATTGTTCCGCACGATGAATTTTCTTTATATTTGCGTGGCAAATACATATGACTAGGTACTTTATCCGAGTTTCGTTCGGGTACAAGATCGCTTTCACTATGAAAATTGAAGAAAAAAAACAAATTTGCATATGATATTTGGAGACCATGTGACTTAACCGTGTGACTTTGTCACCCGTTTTAACTTGTGTTCCGCGAGATATGTCGTTTACATATCTATATTTCGAGTATATGGGTCCCATTGCTTCGTCTGTTTACAATCTCACATAGGTACTATAGCGCTTTCCTTATTAGAAACGCATTCTGAGAAGCAGGTGAGGAATAATGTGTTTGCCCATAGGAATTGCGACATACGGTTTTAGCGGCTATTTATTTATATCTAATCTAATATTGGAGAGTAATACATTTCAGAATGAAATTTGTGTGCTGTGGGGTGAATTTTGGTTTTGTAAAATTGGTTTTTGGTTTTTTCTTCACACACATAACGACGATTCCGATTTTGTATTTCAAAATATTGGTGAATTAGTATTGGTAATTTCACTGGAATTATGTGTACTGAATGCTGTACAATTGTTATGTAGCGTGAGGAAGTGGAACTTTGAAATGCGCAGGAAAAATAATCAAGCTGATTCAATGTAATCCTGTAAACATTACATACACAGGACTGATTCTCATCACTGGCATGACACACAATTTAATAAATCGATAAGGTTCCTAAATTGCAACAAACAGTGACACATACAAATCATTCGGTTGTTAGCAGCGCTCTAATTACTCCTCGGCTAACACTTCGATTAAAGTTTAGTATGCTCACCCGTCCAATTGAAAACTGTTTCCCGTACGAAAATACAAGTGGCTTGCATGATCGAACAAATTTCATCATGATCTTATTTTCGACGTGACTACCCCAATTATGTTTGCTCCAGCCGGACAAGGTTTTATTACCACCCACCTGAAATAAACATCCAATTTGTAAGACAAACACCCAAAATCCGGTTGCTACCAAATCCCCCAACCCAAGCGTAACTTTTGTGTACCATTCTAATTCAGGCCAGTAGCGAAGCAAGACAAATGAAATGTATATAATGGTTAGGGTGAACAACGCGTTAACGATCATCATCACAAGTCCAATGTAGCAACTCCAGATGAGATTCTGGTGAAGTATCTGAAGAAATCTAAATGTCATTTGGATATTTCTAGCATTCCGGAATTCGTCGTTGGAAATGTAACTCTTTCTTCCTAATCTTAGCTCCTTGTTGATGAGAAAATAAAAATAGATGCAGTTATTAACAAAGATGATTGTGTAGAGAAGAGTACCAGTAACCAATGTAGCAGATATGCATGCCTGACATAGAACTAGAAGTATTTGGACCGGCAGAATATGATAGGTTTCAGGGATGAGACCACCTACATAAATCACACCGGTGGGATCGCACACAAGATATATTAAAGCGCAAATGTATAGTCCGGTAAACTCCAAACAAAAGAGTACCTCAGCATGTTCCTTGAGTAGCAAAATACCCGATGGATTACTTGGATTGTACAGAGGCATAAATGTACCTACAAAAAATAGTATGCACATTAACATATCATAGCGTAAAAGCAAAATATTGGAAGAAATGATTACCGTAGATATGTTTAAGCATTCCGCTCAATCGATTAACGAGAGAGCAGAGTTGCTCGGGAAAGTATGGCGCATGTTATCATAAAAACTTGGTGTCCAAGTAACCACGCTAGAGTTATATGAAAATTATTTATATCATTAAGATAGTAATACTTGATCAATTTAAGTAGAGCCAGTGCATTCCAAATTAAAATAAAATTAAACTGACGGTGAATTTGAGCAAGGAGCGACGTATCAATGGATAGAGTATTTGTCTCGCAGTTAAATGCGTAGGGACAGGCTCGGGTATATCGAGCAACTGCGTACATTTGACGGAATAATGTGACGGATTTTTTACATTGCATGTTGCAAATGTTTACAAATATAGAGATACACAAAGTAGCCACCAATGTGTATCTTAAAGACTAATTTGATCAACAAAGCAAAGTGTCTTGAATGTATGAGCGGAAGCAAATTGAAGTATATCAAGCAAGACTATGCCAAGTCATCGTCATGAAAGTCTGAAATTGAAAAACGGAAATAAAATGTTTAATATTAAGGTGAAAACCCCATAATTTTATATTCCGGCAATTTCATCCCTACGGAAGCGGTAACCAAAGGACCGTTCATTTGTATTGCTCGTAATTGGGTATTAATATAGAAGGGTAAGCATCAAGGTTACTTAGGTTACTTAGATTACACGAGCATCGTTTGGATTGGCAAGTTTTGTGGGTGCAGTTACCAAGCCGCCGACGGAAAGGAAGCTAATATTCAAGGCCAACAATGAATTTCCCAGATAGCTTTGAAGGACATATTTCCGTCAAAATAAACTAATTCCATACGGTGAAACGTACAACCGGAGGATACTTTCCTGCGGAATCTAATCAGATCAACGGAAGCGATTAAGTGTAAATAGCTAGCTGGTCTCTGTAATTAACCCAATTGGTAAAACCCAATCAGGTATTCGCAAATGTTCATATTTTACTTAAAACATTAATTTACATTGTCAAACAATTATTCCGTGTCATTCGAGAATCATATGATTAGCAGTTATTAGAGTACAAATATCATCAATATCGAATATCAATATATGCAGAAACTTAAGCATGAACATGACGACCCCCATAACATCGGTTTAACAACACGATATATATATATATACATATTCTACACTACGCCAAACAATAACAATGCATTAACCGTATACGTTATCAAGAAATCTAATGTGTTCCGCTTTGCCTGTTGATTCATTCTTGCAAAGCCGCCCGAGCAAAACATGAACGGCCGTTGATATCTCAAAATTCGTTGCTTTTCCCATCTCCTCAAATCCATGTTTCCTACACGAAGCCATTCACTTTTAATCATCTGGTCACTTAGCTGATTACACCTAACCCAAATATTCTGAGCTCCCAGTAGTAGCATGTAAATTATAAAAATAATTGGAAACCCCCCAATGTAAATTGACATGGGATATATCTTCCAACCAACTATAATGAAGCAATTAAACATAATTGCTAGATAGAAACCAGTACTCAGGCAGAGCGCAATGCTGTAGTTCACCATCCGCTCACCATATTGATGGATCAAATACAGATGAGTATAAAGCTTAACAGTGTTTCGACAGAACGGCAGATCTCGAATTATTTCCAGACACTTTAAGTAAATAAAGTAGTGATGGAATAAAGCGTTGATAAATAGAACGCCAGTTCGCCCAGTCTCCATCACACCCAACATGGATATTGTGATCTGGATTAATCGCACTATAAAATTAAATCCGATATGAGAATCTGGCGTCAATAAACCAATGTCGTTGATCATATACGTAAAAGGGTCCATGCCAAGATATATGCCAAGTGGAGCCATAAAAACAGTCATTGGGATCATATACAACACAAGCAGGTTCATAAATATTCCAACTCCATCCGGACAATGATTTCCATTCAAGCCTGCCAGAATTTCATTTTGAAGATATCGTAAATATCTAGAAATTTTCAAACTTGGAACTTGAACTCGTGTCCAACTATTTCTGCGACTAGGGTCAATCATTGGTATCAGATTGTCAAAAATAACGTAAATTGTATTTGATGCGATGGCTTCAGTTGGTATCATCGTTTCAAGTAAATTTCCGCCTCGTAGAGAATTTTCGTATTCTAGAACAGCGTTCATGTATGTAGCCATATCCTGGGCGTAGAAGATTGCCGGTATGGCAAATCCCCAGCCAAACACGGAAAGCACTGCCATGGTCAAGTTGAGAACTGCGACGTTACCAGGCATGGATCCTGAGCGTCTGACGAAACTACAAAACTCGAACGTTGCACATTGAAAGAGCAGACCGTATAATATTGGGACTGTGATGATGTAGAAAGGAATTAGTTTCCATTGCCGCTTTTCCACTTTCCAGGTATAGTGCTTAGGATCGAAATATAGAACGTGCGGGTAAAGATAAAAACTAGTTAGTTTGTGTAGCAGTAAGGTGGAACCTATTTTTAGTGTGGTTGACATCTTTGAAACGTGATATCATAAATGTACGAAATGATCAGAAATCAAAACCAACAGAATCCGTATACGATAGGCACGTCAGGTTATGCACGAATGTCAAACCAATACATTAAACTACAACTACTCGGTAAAGGAAATAAACGTGCCTTCCCATTTTGTGATTACCATGTAATTGTTGAATATGGTAGTTGGCTAGTTAGAATGCAAACTATCCATTAAACAAATTACTGTAATGCACTGAGCCTTGAACGAAATTACTTACCTATTTTCTAAATTAGGAAACGACGATATTCAAAGCATCAATTATTGCAACAGTTTTCTACCAAAACTTTAATCCATTTTAAGCTAATGTTACACGAGCGAAATGCATGGGCCTAAATAAGGAGATTGAATAAAATTTAACAGCATGTTTAACGACGTTGATGGCTTTTCTGTTTGTGAAAACTAAATGCCTGTACGATAATTTAGATCACAATATTTGAATAATGTTGAACAACTATTACATATTGCATGTGACTAATATCTACAAATTGGCGTCCGATTAATGAATTATCCGTTATTATGGCAGCAATCTCTACATTAAGCTTGAATAAGCTCTTAGTCAGCCCCACCGTTCATACCCGCCGCGGTACGATTTCATTCGCCAGCGAGCATTCATACGTCAACACCATTGGCTCTGTCACTCATCATCTTCATAGAACAAGACTGTTGTACCAGATCCAAACTTTTAAACTGCATCTATTAAGCAGTGTTCGTGATATGTGTTGAGTACACCGAGTATAGACTGGTAGAACAGACTTCAGTGATTCTACCAGTGTATTCATGACAGCAGTACGTTGAGTGTGTGATTTTCCTTGGGGATTTTAGTCAGTGATGTTTGTGTCTGAGCACGATTGCTATCTGTTTACGTTGATTCTACTCATTTACTAAAATCCACAAGGAAAATCACACACTCAACGTACTGCTGAGATGAATACACTGGTAGAATCACTGAAGTCTGTTCTACCAGTCTATACTCGGTGTACTGACTAACACTGATTAACTGATGAGTTTTAAAACCACTATAGTTACAACAAAACCACTTAATACAGACACAAGACAAAGTAAGGGTAAGGATGAAAGGATGATATGCACTCCATTCGTTATTGTGGGCAAACGAAGTTAGGCTGCCTATAATATACCTTAGATATCATTTCATCGAATGTTAAGGGGGTCACAATAAATACGTTAAGGGGGTCACAATAAATACGTTAAGGGGGTCACAATAAATACGTTAAGGGGGTCACAATAAATACGTTAAGGGGGTCACAATAAATACGTTAAGGGGGTCACAATAAATACGTTAAGGGGGTCACAATAAATACGTTAAGGGGGTCACAATAAATACGTTAAGGTGGTCACAATAAATACGTTAAGGGGGTCACAATAAATACGTTAAGGGGGTCACAATAAATACGTTAAGGGGGTCACAATAAATACGTTAAGGGGGTCACAATAAATACGTTAAGGGGGTCACAATAAATACGTTAAGGGGGTCACAATAAATACGTTAAGGGGGTCACAATAAATACGTTAAGGGGGTCACAATAAATACGTTAAGGGGGTCACAATAAATACGTTAAGGGGGTCACAATAAATACGTTAAGGGGGTCACAATAAATACGTTAAGGGGGTCACAATAAATACGCTAAGGGGGTCATATAATAAATACGCTAAGGGGGTCATATAATGAACAAGGGGGCGCGGCGGCGAATATAACTGGTGTAGTTCACGAAGAGGATTACGAGCTGGGAGTTTTTGCATTCAATAGAGCACCTCTCAAACCACATATCCATACTCAAACTAACTTTACCCACAATATCGAATGACATTCATTCCATCCTTTCTTTATGCTCCTCCCGCAGAACCGTCTTCTTCATCCTCATCATCTCTCACATGGAAATCAGGGAGTCGTGCGTTAAGAACCAATGACGTGATTACGGCGACCGAACCCAAAGCATAACATTGTGTACGGGAAGCTTTTGCACGTAGAAGCAAAGGTGTGTTACGCAGTGTAGTGGCTAGAGCCTCCGTCAATTCGGAACGAGGGTGTGGGTTCGAATCCCGACTGGAGCTAAACATTTTTTTGTGCTTTTTTCTACTTCAACTTTTGCCGGAAATGATGCTAATAATAATTCGAACTTTAAGAAACAATAAACAAGTTTTACAGGTCGTTGTTTCGAAATTCGAAACCACATAACACCACGAAACAATTAGCTGTGAGGTAGTACATATGCCTGGAGTTCAAGCTCCTTTATGTAGGTGGCTGAGCTCTATCCTGAACCAAACTAAATGAAGGTGCAAGAATTTTTAGAGACAGTGAGTGAAACAACGAGACCTGGACACATATAATGGGGTAGGCATATAGTGAGTCACCACATCAGTGTCTCTAATTATGACAATGTGATTAGTGGTATGACAATTAGACAGAATAAGATCGAGTTATCCACGTCATACAAAATCGAACGTTACCAAGTATGGATGCCGTCACTTTCATGCGGACACGAAGTACGTCAAAGTGTAGTGTTTTATTTTGTACATGGCAGTCAAAGTCGAAATGGAAGTCGTTTTTGCATGCAAAAATCTACACTTATACTGCATAAAAAATGCCACAGTCAATCTAGCTTGGGTAAACCAGATGTACTATATCTGTTTTTGAATTCTAATTTTTTCTAACCTTTGACCCCTTGGAGTTATATTACCCCGACCTTTGAACCCAGACCCGTTACCATTTAATTTTAATTGCAAAATGTAAAGGGGGGAAATTAACTATTTCAAAAGAAAGAATTTTAGGTAACGGGTCTGGGTTCATGGAAAAATCGAAGATGGCGGTTAGCGATGGCACCGTGTACTACATCACGAACTGCTGTAATTGGGCTGAACCGTTGTCTGGGTTGCTAAAAATTAACTTAACTTCTCATTTTAATTTTGTATTCTCTGCTAAATCAAACTTTTGTCTTTCTCTTGCATTGAGTATTTCAAAGTATTAAATACTTGGATAAGGATATGCTGGGAAGTAGACATGCTGGAACGGAGGTATATGCGGCGGTGAAGTACATATACGGATGAAACATGATTTGTGTTTGATACAAACGTCCATGGATTCATATGATTTAGAAATTATTTGTTCATCGGCCTGAGCCAAGCGTAGCTGGCTGGAAATTTCTAGTGTATATTCTACCACCGCATATAATGAGTAGTTTTTAACAGATTCCATTTACAACTTAGATCATCGCGATCAATGGAATTGTGACAAACATTTAGTGTTAACTGTTTTATAATTAATGAATTGCTGACAATAAGAACAGAATAATATTTGACAATTTATTCGACACAGTTGCACATGACTTGGTAATTATTTCAGCGAAGTCATCCAAGTATAGGCAGGCATTTAAATATGCATATGTAATGGCAAATGAAGCTGACGTGAAATGAAATATGTGCATGGGCACATATATATTTTATGGATGTAAACAAATTAAATTTTGACATTAGAAATAGGTAAACATTAACGCCAAACTTATTATAATTACCGCTCTGTGATTATGTCCGTATCTACCATATTTCGTAACTGAAACAACAACGTGAAATTTATTTTGTTGTTAATAGTGCTCTAAATGTTCCGCGGCTGACGCAACGGTTAAACTTGAGTAGGCTAACACGTCCGATTGAAAACCGGGTCCCATACGAAAACATAATTGGCTTACATGATCGAATAAATTTCTGCATTACTTTATTGCCTGCTCGGCTCCCCCAATTATGTCGCGCCCATCCAGATAATGTTTTGCTGCCACCTACTTGAAATATGCATCCAACTTGAAGGACAGCCACCCAAAATCCGGCAAAAAATAAATTGCAGACAACCAGTGTAGCTTCCGTAAACCATTCCAATTCCGTCCAGAATCGTAGCAATACAAATGTAAAATAAGTGATGGTTGCAGTGAACAATGCATTGGTCACTACCAAATATGGTCCAAAGTGGCAGGAGAAGGTAAGATGCTGGTGAAGTAGCTGAATTGACCTGAATGCTATTCGAATATCGCGAGAGCTTCGAAACTCAAAATTGGAAATATAGTTATTTTTTCCGAAGCGAAGCTCTATGTTGAAAAGGAAATATAAATATAGAAAATGATTTATGTAGAAAAATGCAATGACAAATGCTGCGGCAATCAGTGTTGAGCCGAGATAAGCTTGAAAAATGACTAGCAGGATTTGGATTGGAAGACTGTAATATGCTTGAGGAATCAGTCCACCTATGAAAACTCCGCCAGTGCTGTCGTGGATCAGATATATTACGAAGCAAACATACATTCCAGGCATGCCGGAGATGCAAAGAATCTCTGCATATTCCTTAAACAATAAAATGTCCGTGGCTTTGTGTGGATTGAATTCCGGCATATAGCTCCCTGTGAATATGACCAATGGTAATCAGCATTAACACAAACCTCAATTCAAGAGTATGTAGTGAATAACTTACCATGAATGTGCTTGAGGAAACCGCTTAACCCGTTAAAGTGAGAACAAATTTCTTCATGAAAATATGTAAGAAATGACGGCGACAGCATGGCCACATTGTATCCAAACCACAAAGAGAGAGTAAGGTGAAAGTTGTTCATGTCGCCTAGATGCAAATATTTGAGCAGCTTTAGAAATGCCAGTGCATCCCAAGTCAGAAGATAATAAAATTGTCGACTTGTTTTGGTAGTCAAGCAATGGTCCACTGACAATGTACATGTGTTCATGTTGAACAGAAATGGAGCTGCTCCAGTTTTACGGGCAATGTGGAATATTCTATGAAATAGTTGTATTGTTCTTGTACTGAACATATTGCAGATGTTATTGCTGTTAGGAGCTGCCACCGCCTTAGTATGGGTTATGAAATCAACAAACGGAGTGGACAACAAATTATCTGTTAGCTTCTAACGTCATATAACTCAAATTAGCTCTGATTGCTCAGTGGCGTAACATAAATAATACTGCTGCATTAGCTCCCAAAATAAAATAAAAACATTTCACGATGGTTATTTTTTCTTTCAAATTACCAGTAATTCAACTCGAAATTCAATCCATTATTCCCAGAATTGATAATTAAGCTAGTTAGATACTACGTGTAGTTACAACTTGTTCAATAATTCAGATTTCCAAATATACTTGCACAATCGCGGTTCTGGCAGGTGACATGCTTCCCCAATATGTATTATACATGTAGTAAAATATCGGTGACGCATCATGCATCAACTAAAAATGAGATCGCCTAATGCTAAAGATTTTGCATGCTATTTTGAGTAATGTCGATAAACATATAATAAAAGCGAAACTTCAGATTGGTGGGCTATTAGCAACATTTGTATCAAAGGACAATTATCGTCGTGTTTGGTGAGTTGACGGCGGATGGAGTGAATTATTCGGAATACTAATTAAAACGAGAAGTAGCGTATGTAATACAATTAGAGTAACGTTTAGTGGTTACCAATACATATTTTAAACAATTAAAGTTCAGAGCATGAAGGCAGAAAATGTAGAACATGGTCATATAATATACCGGTTATCGGTATTTCCAATAGCATGCAAAAATTATTTGGTTGTCAGTAGTGCCCTCAGTGTTCCACGGCTAATACTGCGGTTAAAATTTAGAATACTCAGCCGTCCAATTGAAAACCGGGTCCCATATCACAATATAATTGGCTTAGAGGATCGAACAAATTTCTTCATTATTTTAGTTTTGTCCATGTTGCTCCAATTATGTCGAGCCCAGCCTGCTAAAGTTTTTCTACCACCGACCTGAAATAAGCAACCAAGTTCCAGGACAAAAGTCAAAAACCCACTTGCAACGAAATCGCAGAATACAAGAGTCATTTTGGTGAACCATTCCAAGTCAGACCAGTACCGAAGCATCACAAACGTATCATAAATTACAGTAGCCGTAAACATAGCATTCGTCACAATCAAATAGGGTCCAAGGAAGCAATTAAACATGATGTGCTGGTGAAGTAACTGGAGAGACCTAAACATTATTTGAATGTTAGCCGAACTTCGAAATTCATTGCTGAAGAAGTAACTAGATCTTCCTAGTCTCAGCTCAATATTGATAAAGAAATACATATACAGAAAATGGTTAACGAATACAATTGTGCTGAGGAGAGCGCTGGTAAGCAGTGTTGCGGTTAAACTTGCCTGCAGAACTACCAAGAATATGTTAATCGGGAATATGTTATTTGTTCCCGGTTTCAGTTCGCCAATGAATATTGCACCTGTGGGGTCACACATCATATACGTTATGAAGCAGACGTAGATTCCGGTGAAGGCGGCGATGCAGAGAATATCAGCACATTGTTTGAACAACAGTATATTTGGTACTTTGTCTGCACAATGTCTCGGCATATATTTCCCTGTTAATGTAACTCATTAAAATTAAAACATATTAAACTAGCTCTAAACATAAGTGAGTAAATGCCCTACCTTTAATATAATGACGCAATCCCGTCAACCTGTTAACGAGGACACAAATGTCGCCCCCATAGTAGTTGATAAATGTCGATCCAAGTATGAATACATTAAATCCAAGCCACCAGGCCAGAGCAATGTGAAATTTGTTCATATTCCGTTCATCTAAATACATGACCAATTTAAATATTGCCAACGCATCCCATATCAGAAGCAAGTAAAATCGTCGATTTACTTTTGAAATAAGGCTGCTGGACACGGAAACCGTTTGTGTGTATGGGTGGAACACAAAGGAAGCTCCTCCGGTTTTACGTGCAACGGCGCAGACTCGTTGGAAACGTTGTGGTGTTGTTGTACTGAACATATCGCAAAATTATATTATTTACATAATTAATATCGTACTATCGAATTTTAGCAGATATTCTACGAATGTGGTTCTACAAATCGGTTCAAGAACGAATTTGGACCTGACAGGCCCTATACCGATGGTATTTATAGCCGTCATAAGAAACCTCCAGTTTCAAGGAAGGAGTCCATGGGAGCGGCAAAATCCATATAATGTAAGCTCTGAAGGGTAAACTACAGTACGGATGTTGAAAACCAGCAATTTAGTTATCAAAAGTTAATACCTGACATCATCTACCCCCGCTTAATCACGCAAACTGTCATTACGTTGGAATATTAGCTACCAAAATCACACAGGAAACAACAAAACTATACATGAAATTTCCTTTAAAGTATATGATTTAAATACATGCCCAGTTCAAAATACCAGGATTCCCCAACCTTGGTAAACATAATAAAATACACAGATTAAATGAACGAACGACAAAAATGCTGACATAGTAGAAGGAGACGTTATATTGCCATAGGAACTATAATTTGTCGTTATTTTTTGCCGTAATTGTTATGCGCCTGAGGTTACTTGTGGTTTACCTAATGCCTGGTTACCTATCAAATGTATATAATGGAGTAATAAGGCTATAATCCGATGGGAAACATAATAACATACAGTTTGCTACACCAATGTATCCAACATTTGCACTTAATATTGAAGTTCTTAGTTTAGGTAATGTTGTAATTTTATAGCCATCATTAAACCATGTGAACTTGAAGTTAAAAAATGCAGACACTTTCCAATCTATTGAAATTATGCATGCCAGCGGTGTTAAAGTTGATGTAATAAATATTTTGAATGCACGAACCACAGTATATGGAATTATTAGAACAAATAATTTAATAATATTATGCGACAGCCGCTAGTTTATATATATCAGTTATCGTGCTGCGGAAATGATGTCATTAACACATTTCCGTGCAATTGGATCGGTAATATAAGCGTATGAAATTTAGTAATCCAATCAAAGGTGCACGTTTGTATACTTTGCTCTAAACCACCATTCATATTTATGCATTGAATTTACAAGAATGGTTCTTTTAAGGTCTTTACACAATACCAAACAGTAAAAGAGCGTTGACGGTATATGTAATTAAAAAATCCAGCGTATTCCTCTTCGCTTGCTGAGTCATCCTGACAAAACCCTCCGCGCAAAATAGAATGGGTCTCTGGCACTTCAACATGCGTTGCTTTTCCCATCTCCTCAAATCCTTGTCCCCCACACTTAGCCAGTCATGCCTAATAATTTTAGTACTCAGTTGATAACATGCAACCCAAACATTCTGACATTCAAACAGTATGGTGTACAATACAATTATCATCGGAACTCCGGAAATGTAAATAGACAGTGGATATAGTTTCCAGCCAACAATGATAAAGCAGTTGAAAATAATACATAGGTAGAAGCCAGCGCTCACACATAAGGCAATGGCATAGTTAACCATCCACTCGCCATATTGATGGATTAGGTAAAGCTGAGTGTAATAGTGTACAGTTTTTCGGCAGAATGGTAGGCCTTGAATTATTTGAAGGCATTTAAGATAAACGAAGCAATGATGGAACAATGGATTCAGAAACAAAACACACGTCCGACCCGTTTCCGCGACACCCAGAATGGACACTGTGTATTGAATGATTATTAGTGTCAGTCGGGTTCCAGGCGACACGGTTGAGCCCATTAGCCCGAAATCTTCAAGCATGTAAGTAAATGGATCTAGCCGTAGACAAATAAAAACTGGCGTCAGGAATAGAGTAGCGGGCAGCATGTACACAACCAGGGCATTCATAAATATTCCCACAAAATCGGGGAAATGATTGCCCTTTAAACCTGCTACAATTTCCCTAAAGAGATATTCCAAATATTTGGAGGTATTAAAAGTTGAAACCTGCAGCGATTTCCAACTCTTTCTGCGACGATCGTGGTTTGCGATTGGTATCAGATTGTCACATACGACGTAAATGGTGCTAGACGCGATTATTTCTGTTGGAATCATGGTTTGCAACAAATTGCCTCCTCGTAACATATTTTCGAACTCGAACACGGCGTTCATATATTTCGCCATATCCTGAGCGTAAAAGATGGCCGGTATAGAGAAACCCCAACCATATGATGAGAGAACTGCCAACGTTAGGTTAAGTACTGCGATTCTACCCGGCATAGATGTTCTCCCGATCACGTAACTACAAACTTCAAATATTGCGCTTTGAAATAAAAGGCCGAATAATATGACGACTGTGACAGAGTAGAAAGGAAGTAGTCTCCATTTTCGAGTTTCTACCTTCCACACGTAATGGTGAGTGTCGAAGTAAATAATGTGTGGGTACAAATAATATTTGGATAGTTTATGAAGTAACAAGGTAGATCCTATCTTGAGTGTGGTTGACATTCTCAAGCCATTCGCTGTGAAAACATACACAGAAATGAGGTAAGTAAAGTTACAGAAGAGAATTGACTAATGTGGCATAACAGAATTGAAGGTGAATGCGTTAGAGGTGAATGTGAAACGCATAACAGAAATTGCAAATATTATGTTATCGCAAGAGGTTATATTAAGTAGAACCATTTGTGAAGCCTTCAGTTTTCACAGTTGCATGATATATTTTGTGCGGTTGCTAGGTTTCCAATTACTATTACATTTGCGTGATCTATCTCAAACAACGAATGATCAGACAGGAAGTAAATTAAATCGTCTTAAACTATGTTAGTGGCCACATCGTTTCATTTTACTCTGAGCAATCACACTTTTGCGTGCACGCCGGATATGGAGCTTATATGGTGCCACCAATTGAAATTATACAAACAGGAAAGTACTGTGAGTATATTTTAATGTCTATCCATTTTAAAAATTGAACGTTACCCATTTATTTGAAAGCCTCATGTCGAATTATGCATGTACAATTAACCACCCGGCAATTGATGGCCATATCCGATTCGTATAATTTCCACAAAATATCCCTGAGTATACTAAATCGTGTAAGTACAATGCAAGCTCATACGTTAATTTTTACCATCCGGTCTCAAATACCGTAGCCAATATTAACTACTCATTTTCAATTGTGTTAGAGTACTTGGTTTACCAGCAAACCGACGTCCGGAACGTTTTTTCGGGAAACATGTATGATTTGTGGCATAGCAGTAATGATGCAGAAAGGAAATAATTAATTGAAATTGAATTTATATTAGTTAGCCGTCGGTTACAGGTTACGAAATGTACCATTTATATATGCGCGAAAGCTGAAATTACGGTTTTAATAGTGCATATTTATTTCACGCTGTGCGCATGAAGATGGATTTCATCTCCAGTACACGCAGTAATGAGTTGGTAATTGAATATGTGGCTTAAGCATTATTGATTATACTGTTTGTTGTCATTAATTTTATTGACTTTATTAATCGTCGGCTGTGCAAATGATAAGGGTACATTTCCATGCTAAATTATGCTTCATTTAGTAATGACATTGTCATCTTTGTTTGCAGCATTCTTCTAAGTTATACCAAACAACAAAAGCGCATTGACAGTGTATGTAATCAGAAAATCTAACGTATTCCGTTTTGCCTGCTGAGTCATTTTTGCAAATCCACCTGAACAAAACACAAGTGGCCTCTGATACCTCAAGATTCTCTGCTTCTCCCAGCGCCTCAAATCCATATTTCCGACACAAAGCCACTCGCGTTGAATCATGTGAGTACTTATCTGATTACAACTAACCCAAACGCTTTGAGCTCCCAACAGGGTGACGTAAATGATAAATATCATTGGAAATCCACATATGTATATAGGAAGGGGGTACATTTTCCATCCCACTGTGATAAAGCAATTGAAAATTATAAGCAGATAGAATCCTGCGCTTAGACAGAGAGTGATCACATAGTCCACCATCCACTTCCCGTACTGATGAATTAGCCAAATGTTCGTATACAGTTTCAATGTTTTACGGCAAAACGGCATGGTTCGAATAATTTGCAGGCACTTGAGATACGTGAAACAGTGTTGGAATAACGGGTTGATACAAAGTACACTGGTGCGGCCGGTTTCCACTACGCCCAGAATACAGACTGCATACTGAAGTATTACAAGTGTCAGTCTAAGTCCAGGATTGACATCGGCGTCGAACAGACCGCGATCTCGGAACATGTAGGTAAACGGATCCAGGCGTAGATAGATTCCAATTGGCGGCACAATTATAGTCATTGGTAACATGTATAAAACAAAAAGGTTCATGAATACTCCCACTACGTCCGGGCAGTGTTTTCCATTTAATCCCGCCCTAATTTCTCCATAAAGGTATTTCAGATATTTGGACGTCTTAAAACCAGAAATTTCAGCTTTCTTCCAATTATTTCTGCGATTTCGATCCATGATTGGAATCAGATTGTCAAATATGACGTAAACTGTGCTTGCGGCCATTGTCTCCCTGGGAAACATAGTTTCAAATAAATTTCCTCCTCGAAGAACACTCTCGTATTCAAAGACTGCGTTTAAGTAAGTTGCCATGTCCTGAGCGCAAACGATGGCGGGAATAGAAAATCCCCAGCCGAAGAGTGAAAGAACTGCCATGGTCAAATTCAGTATGGCGAGCTTACCAGGCATAGAGCTTGAACCGTTTACGTAGCAGCACAATTCAAAAATGGCGCCTTGGAACAGAATACCATAACATATAACTACAGTGGCAAAGTAGAATGGGATTAGTTTCCATTTTCGCGTTTCCACTTTCCAAACATAATGTTGGCTATCAAAATGTATGACGTGAGGATATAGATAGTGTTTGGTGAGACTATGGAGCAACAATGTGGACCCTGTTTTTAATGTGGTCGACATATTTTCAAAAATGGAACTTCTGTGCTTTAAGTGTAAACGGAATGGATGTAGCGAATTCTACAAATATGGAGTTGGCAAAGTTACCACTAAACTGAACCGGATGCACAAATAGACAATGTAAAGGTCAAAGCCAGTCGCATGATTTAAATTACAATTTCCTTCCTACATTATGGACTTACTCCAGTAATCACCTTACCCACATATTTTGTACATAATGACTTTATTAAACTATGCATAACCATTCATTTATAGCGGTCCTGCGGTGGACAAACTGAATATGCATTTAGCAGATTACAGTTTCTGAGCTCTTAGTTTGTTGCCTCCACTGATAATATGGATATCATTTGGGTTTGGAGGCGCTGTATGTTATTTGAATATCCGCAAATTATGTACAAATGAAGAGGAAGCTTGAAATAATATGACTAGGCGGATATACGTATGTATGTACATTATTTAATTTGGCATTAAACAAGGGCATTCATTATTATAAATCGTTTTTAGATATATAGAATTAATTTGTTGATATCCGTCGTGCCCATCCCATCAGCCCCATATTAAAATCCACAACTCAAATAGATTGGCATAGGAAAATGTTATGTTTATCCATGACAATTTACTCAACTAGAGTATATTTGATTTTGAGGAGGAAAGATTAAGTAAGTTATTTTATATTAATGAAGTTTTACGGGATATTGAGTTACCTATTAAATCACCACTTTCGTCTTATCCGTCAGTATTGTTTAGCTTATATCTAATTTGCCGTGAAATGTACGGACGACTAACATTCAATCGAATACATATACATGTTTCTTGTGTATTCATACACATTACTTATTTTACAGCCCTAAGCAGACTACTTACTTATATGAAGAAGTAAAATATTAATGGTGTCATGTAATAAATTGGAGTAATAGTTTATCTTAGTTTCACGCTCAAAAACGGCTACACCATACAGAAACGCAATTGGTCGCTGCGCTTTCAAACATTTTCGCCAAATACGGAAACTCTGCTTTGTCCCAAATTCTGCGGCATCCACAAAACTACTACTCAATTTTGATACTTGACCCCACGAATATTTAAGCAAGTTTCTACTCAGCATGTTGCATGTCACGGCTCTTGGCAAACTTTCAGAAATCACTATATATGTCACACAAGTAATTGCGACCAATACTAAACTCTCCTCCAACGGAAACATGAGAAAACCTTTGACAATACCAATATTACAGGTAACAGCAATTCCAAACCCATTGAACATCAATAGTGCAGCTATATACCGTACGGCTTCAAGCCCAAGTTGGCAAATGGACCGAAGTTTTATATATTCCCACAACGAGTGTGAGCCAGGTCGCAATTTACTGATTCGAGTAATACAGTCAATATAAATATTGAATATCAGCATGGCTTGAAGTAAGACATACGACATGCTTCTACAAAGTTCCATCGTGCACCACTGTAGGAGGATACAGCGTGACAGGAGTGCAGCTTGCTTAAAAGGAAATTGGAGATTCGTGTCTTTGAAAATGTGGTGCACCGGGTCCAACTCTCTCAAGATTATTACAGGCGCAAATAATAATCCATTGAGAAACAAAGTTGTGACCAATCCAATCATCAACAGACCCATTAGGTCGGATTCATCGCGTCGGGAATTCGTTATCAACTTTCGGAGTTCTAAAATGGAATATATATATTGATAATTTGATGCAATAAGTTAAAAAATTTGTAAAACTGGATGGCAACGGATTATTGCTTTAGTTTACGAATACCTCGTCTCAGAAGATATACTAGTCTAGCAGCTTTGTCAAGGTCCATTACCAATTGATGGTGATGAGGTCGAAGATCCCTGTTAATAGCGAACAAGTGACCCATCGTTCCGGCCAACTCCCTTTCGTAGATTGAAAGCAGCACATTTAAGCACACACACAACGGGAATGAGAAGCTAATGACCAGATTAAAGAAAACAGCTTCCAGTGAAAGAAATTTGGGATCAAATATGAAATGAGCAATAGCGTATAATGATAATGCGGTGGCAATGGATAACGCAGCAAACGACAGATATAATGGGAGCAGTTTTTTGCGATTGGTTTCCGGAATAAACTCTTCGTGTTGAACGTCTAGCTTACTGACGTGTGGATAAAGGATGTAGCGGTAAAGCCGGTGATGCAGTTCGCAAGCTTTCCAGGTAAGCGCGGTGGTCATTTTGTGTGTACAAATATGTCGTGAGAATATTTGTTTACTTCAGCACGCAAGTGTTAAAGTGCGGACTCCGTAGAGTGCACTATCCTATCCCAGTTGTGTCTATGATGAATTGCTCTTGCGTTCGTATTAAGGACTGAATATTTCCGAATCACATTTGTTGTAAATGGTATTTGTTATTATTTATAAATAGTCGTTATACAATGCACTTGTAAATTATTTTTACATTATCCTTCAATATTAGGCAAGTGTCGAGGTTTTGTATGCATGGAATACAAAAGTTAATTTCCGGTACACACTTTTGAAGTTAATTTTATACTTCGTGTTGCGTCATTGCCTATTTTTGCGTACAGGAAATTGCTGTGCAGGAAATCAAATGCAATTACTAAACCTAAGAATTGCCACATATTGCTGATTGAATGTTATTCCATATTTTGAAAATCGTGTTTTGTGTCCACCTAATATAATATTCATAAAATCGTTTCAAACTGCCTACTTTTTTTATTAAATCCTCGTTCTAGTAATTTCTAGCAAAATGCAGACATCAATTTGTTGCGAACTACATTCCTTTAATATTCGCCATGTTACATGCTTTGAACATTAATTCTACAAATTGCATGGACATTTTTTGGAAGCAAATTATCAATGTTCATGCATTGATACTATGATACCGTTAGCAATCATGGGAAGTAATTTTGGATATTAGCGGGAAGGCTATTTGTGTCTATACTGATGTATAATTCGATAAACCGTTGCTATCCATCAAACATGTTACGACATTCACATTTGATACCCTAACAAAACCTAATGCACGCAAAGTTGCATGCCACAAATGACTGAAACGTGTTCGGCAACTAATGTATAAATAACAACTAACCCATGCTATTTTTTCATTTACTTGACGCTACATTCAGGTCGTGTCAGGTATCCGTAGCTTCATTCCATAATGTTTACAAATTCAATATAAGTACAAAAATTACTACTGAAATGAAATTAACTATAGGTTTGACATGAGTAATAAACCATCGATGTGAAATGCCGATAATAGACTCAATTAAGTTATGATAAACATGCTCAATAAACGTTCTCTTATAATTCATTCGATTGCTACGGTCGCATTTTCATAAGCTTTTTTAATATTTTATTTGTTCATTGTTAATCATATATACACACAAGGTTGCTAACAAAAGATGAACAAACTCTGTGTTTAATGAGCACGGCTAATGTTCAAAACGTTAGTCCTACGTGAAGGTTAATCGGAGAAAGGATTTGACTTTTGATTGGATGAATGGAGGTCGTAGGTACATTGGTCATTTGAAATAGGTTAGTCGATGCTAATCTAATACACAAGAACCTATTTGTAAAGTTGTGTTATTACTTTAATTTGACCAAAGAACAGTCACTGGAGAATGAAAAATTTAATTAAACTGTCTTAATTGAATTTACAAACATTATATATTAATGATTGTTGGAAATTAAGTGGAAAGGTGGAACCTTCTACAGGGCGGATGTATACATAATACATAGTCAAACCTCCAATTCAAACCTGGTATAGATATTTGCACTACATTCACATCGTAAGAAGCGCTTTGAATGTTCCCCTCGTTATGTTCTTGACATAAATAATATGTGGGATTTCAGGTCACTCCTCGTAATACAAATTGGATGAAATGGACGAGTTTTAAAAATTCTCATTCATTCAAAAGGAATAATCCGTTTTACTTTGGGGAATTATATTTTATTGAGAAGCTTGGAGAAAAAATGATGGATGATTTAATGGTTTGTGTTCTAGGTGGATTGAGCAAAGATGCAAAAAGAATTCAGTACAAAGCCATTGCACGGTGCATTTGCAAATCATTACTTGGTTGTAAGCAATGCTCTACATGTGCCCCGAGTAACCCCGCGATAAAAGTTTAACACGCTTACTCTACCAATAACAAATTGTGTTCCATACGAATAAAGAATTGGCTTACAGGAGCGCGTAAACTTTTTCATTATTTTGTTTTCTTCCCGACCAATCCAATAATTTCGCTTCCAGCCAGCTAAAGTCTTGCAACCGCTCACATGAAAAAAACAGCCGAACTGCATAAGAAATGTCCAAAATAGTAACCCAATCAAATCCGCAAATACGAATGGCGCTTTTGTATACCACTTTAAATCATCCCAGTATCGCATCAGAACAAAAGTTAGATAGATAATGGTTACCATGAACAGTGCATTAAATGCTACCAAGTACAATCCGATTTGACATGTCCAGGTAAGGTGCTGATGCAGCACTTGTAGAGACCTAAACACTGACCTGATATTCGGAGCATTTCTCATGGTGTTGCTTGAAACGTAACGTTTTCGTCCTAACCGAAGCTCTTGGTTGAATAGGAAGTATATATAGAAACAATAATTTATGCACATATTAATAATGAAAATTGGCGCAGTAAATAGCGATGCGTAAACAATTAATTGATACAAGATTAATAATTGCGGGATTGGGAAATATCGATAGTTTTGAGGAACCAATCCGCCAAGAAATATCAGGCCATTAGGGTCGACCAAAATGTACAGAGAGCAACAAGCATAGAGTATGGCGAAAGAAATGACAGATGCCAACTCAATATATTCCTTGAGACGAAGCATTCCTCTTGTTTTATTTGGATTAAACCTAGGCATGTACTGATCTGAAATGAGAAGCATAATTGTTATTGTACTTTGTAGCGCTTATCGCTGTGACGAATCGTGAAACTAAAAATTACCTTGTAGATGATCCAATAATTTTGGCAATCCGTTATGTAGAGCACAAAGCTCCTCCGGGAAAAACCTCAGCTGTGTAAATACTAGCATGTTAATGTTTTGCCCAAGCCACCACGCCAGGGAGAGATGAAAGTTGTTTATGTCGCTCTTGTAAAAATAGGTCGCGATTTTACCCAGTGACAGGATATCAAAAAGGAGTGCAAGCTGAAAGATCAGATGCACTCTCCATGCATGCTTATTACAATACGACGTAGTTTGTGTTTCAATATCGTATACATAAGCTGCTGCTCCGGTTACTCTAGTAATATAATGAATGAATTTGAATAGTTTGTTGCTTTTATTGCTGATCATGTTGAAGTTTTTAATTAGCCCAATATCGTATTCAAAACCCACGTGTAATAGCTGAACGAACGTAATTGAAGAATAATTCTTCTACTGGATTTGGTCGCGACACTTTCCGGATGAGTGTGAAATAAATACTAAACTTGATCTTGTCGAATGCCAAACTGGGCAAATGAATCGTGACAGCGGTAATGCGGCAACAAAAATCGCCGCTGCCCAATTTATGACCGCTTACGTTTTAGCGGTCGAATCGTAATACAGATAATGGAAGCAAATCATACCTGATTGCTTCGCTTTACAAAACTGTTAATCCTTGAAGTTACCTATCACCATTACCTCAATAAAACCAGCTTGGTCCTACGAACAACTAACTTCTTATCCGTATTGCTTTATATAATGCCGTTTAATGTTCACATCATTACATTAAAACAATTTTAACCCAGCCGGACACTCATCGCTGCGGATAACCAAGAGACAAATCGCTTTGCAATTTGAACTTGGTCATGCAATTGATGTATGTGGGCGACAAATAACAAGTGCCAACATTATTGTCGCCAATTTCGAGCACAAGTAATTTGGAGGTGCTTATGAAGGAGCACATTCAGTAAATCTAAAACGAAACCCAATTTTGTATAACCTTAGTTTATTTATTTAAATACTTAATGGGAAATATAATATGCTTTTGTACATAATACATAATTCAATTTGACTGATGGTGCGGATATTCAGTTTTATTTCGTTTACTACTTCATTATTGGCTATGTCATATCAACTAAATTTAATGAAGAGCCAGCGCCCACTGACTTTAATATTTCATGCTTGACCAGATCTGGTTTGCACACATATTACCAGGTACGTCCCAATGGTAGTAGCCATCTAAAAATGGAAACAAAGACGACAATTTGAATCAGTGCGATATGAATATTGTGGTCAAATGTGATCCATATTACCGTTGCAAGTAGTCCATATGTAATGGGAAACACGTTGCTGGCCTTCAGGGCCACTACGTTGCAATCAATCTGATTCAGATACACGCACACTTCAGACGATGGAGTTATCATGGCCCGATTGTCAATTTCCATCAACCAATCTTTCAGTGATGACGCGTTTACACTTATATCTGCTGTCATGCACATGAACGCCGTTGTAATGCCCAGATAAAATATAAATTTAACTGAAGCCTGCAAGCCACTGAATTCAGTATCATTTGCCAACACACCTTCTAATCCAATTGCGTAGTAGAGAACCGACTCAACGACCGCACATGAAATTAGATTTCCCAGTAGTTGATTGATCACGTCAGATAACCGTTTCATATGCATCCATTGAAATTATATTTCCTGCCAGTTTAATCTTCTTGCTAACTGCTCACCTTCCTGCAGCTGCCTCGCAAAAGACGTACTGACTGACCGCATGACCAAGACTGTCAGCACCAGAAAGGAGCGGAAGGCTAGTCCTAATAATCTTACGCACGCCAATCCAACAAATATGACAGCCTTGAAAACATAATTTGATATGACTGTGTTATCGCAAAACTGGCACATGTAATCCATGCTGGTACATATTTTTGCAACGTTGTAAATTACGCACATTGCTGCAATTGCAAAAGTCTCTTTGGCTCTAGAATTTGTGCTTAATTGTACGGGTAGCGCTTCAAGATACTTTACAAACATCAACAGCTTCCGCTGATCCAGCCAAAGCATCTTAACAAATAATAGCTTTTTATATGAGTTGACGAGAATTAGCACTATCTCATAGTACGTCATCAGGTTGCGGTTATCGAATCTGCTTGTGTGAAAGTTGTGGAGCAATAAGGACGCTAGTCCGATGAATGTCAATAGTCCACAAATGATTGTGTGCATACAATGCCACTCGATATGAAGTTGGTGTTTTTTGTCGGTAGCCACTGACTTTGTAAAATTGTTGTAATATTTGTTTTCAAATCGGAAAGGGGAAATCATTAAATAATACGAGATATCTATGGGGACTCGAACATAGCGTGACAGTGGTACCATGATGATGAGTACGTAAAACTATTTTTTAAGTTAGGTGCAAAAGGCTATGGTTTGGAAAGTTGTGAGTGTTCGTTGTCGTGTCGGCAGTGCGTTGCAAAATTACACCATTAATTTGATGCAGGTTTCAATTATGCTAACAATTAAATTCATCAACCATTTGAGGCGAAAATGTTTTAATAATTTAATTAATTAATGAAGTGACAACTTTAGATGTATATCGAAATGCAAAACGTGTATATACTTGCAAGTGTACATATAATGTCGTAAGCTCAAAACACGGAATGCTCTCAACCAATGATAGGGAAAACTTTATTAAAATTGAATTGAAAATTAATTTGACCGCAAATCGAAATGAATTATGGGAAATAATTTCTTATAAACTGTTACCGAATATGTATGTAATACTTACTAAATTAAAAAGTGCACGCTTTTACTACATAAATTACAACGAGTATTTGATAATGTATGTATGACGATACAAGATTGATTCGGTCTTTGTTCCGCATCACAATTTTTTTAAACATTGTGTTTAAAAATTAACACTTGGCAAATTAAAAAATTGTCTGTTATAATGAAAAACAGGATCTTCTCGATGCACATGCCATATCAAACAGACCAACATAAAGTATTTGCAACTTTGAAATCATTGCTCGAAGTTGCCACATGAGCGGGATCGAGCTTTGCAGCAATTGGACGTATAAAATAAGAATTTATAGAACTGGCCTTGACAGTGTACTCAATATATATTTTAGAGTAGGCTGTAGTTGACAAAAGTGGGCACAGTATTTGCACCTTTCTCATCATTCCGACATGTCGCGTAACATATCGTTATCGGAGAAACAACCAAATAAATTAATGGGTAGGATTTATAAATAATCGAAATAGTTTAGGCATCATATCATGCAACGAATTATTTAAAACTTAAGTCGAGGATGTATTGATCTACATGTAAAATGAAAAACAGTATACAAAAGATATTTATACTCAATTGTACACATTTCGCAGTATCCTTGTGTCGATATCGAAGCAATCTATTAATTCAATTTGTGGTTGGCGAAATGACACTGTTTGAATGTTTCGTTGACTCGCAGACACCTCTGAATAGCATTCACTTCTCGGATTATGATACTGTCCTCCTTTTACTTGTCAGCAGCGATGGTGTAATTAAATGAATTTTGAGTAACCGCCAATCACTTTGTTGACATTATGTGGCCAACACTGCAAATGGAAGGTTGAAATATATAAAGCCCCAAGCATATGATGCGCATTACAGTAACTGGAATAGGAATACTTTGCAAACAAGATTCTACGTAAACATATCTCGAGTATATGTTTGAAAATTAAGTCCATAATGGGAGTCAGTTTTTGAAATTTTGTGATCCATTGCCTCTCAACATTATCGGAAAACAATACAAATTTACTTATGGAAACTAATAATTAATTAATTATCAACTAATGAACATAACAAAGGCTGAACACCATACAAATTATCAATAAACATTCTGTTGTAAACAGCAAAAGCTTCCATTTCAAATTCAGCCTTACACGTAAAGAAGAGACGCAGATACATTCAAGTGATCCGGTCGGTGCAAAATAGTCTCCCCAACGCCCAGTCCGAGAACAACGTTTCTTTTTACTTCGTATTTATATTGTCCTTCATATTTTAGTTAAAAATTACAAGGAATACGCCGCGAACAAATTTTAGAACGATATCGACTTATTTCACTTAATTAATTTCGAGTTCATTTATGTTTTTATTTACAAATTTAAGTGCGACGTACACCTTCGCCACACTACCTTGAAACATCACTCGTCCAGGTTTGACACACATCTGATAAGTTCATTCAAAGAATACTTTCAACATGCTGCAAACACAATTACAACTATTTTCAAAGATCTGTCGGGTATCTGAATCCCTTGGCACTGTCATCATGTACTGGGATCGTACAGAACGACGCCTACGACTTCCTACAGATCGCTCACAAGTCGAACAAAATTTTAAAAGAAAATACACCATATTTGTTCTGTTTGTTCTTACCCTGGTATTCGGCGGCCTATATAAGCTACAAATCTCCCAATCAATTCCTACTGAAATATTCGACAGATTTGCATTTGGCTTCGTAGTAGTTATGCTGGTTTGGACCGTCCTAATCGTTCACTGTTGCTTCGAAAACGGAGACCTAATCTGCACGTACGTAAATTGTTTGTTGGACTACGGCATCAGGTTTCATCCCTCGATTCTGGAAACTGCTCGTCGACAACAAACGTCATTCATAGTTCGAATCAACATACTTCTCTCATACGCATCATACTTCAGCACAATAATTGCACCAGTCATGTTTGTGTACGGTTTACACATGGGAGATCCATGTAAGCCGTCATTGGCTGGGTTTTGGTTGCTGCCACAATGCAGCTACTACGTTCCACTTCAACATGCAGCAATCAGTTGGATTTGTTTTCTTTTGAAGCTGGCCTTACTCATTCTGAACCATTGGATGTTTGCATTTGGGATGAACTCCGGCTGCCTAGCAGTTGTAGGAATCATGATTCTATGTACGATGGCAATGAGTGAGTACATCAAAATGTAAGTGACGTATAATTTTGTATTAATATATTCCAATCTGCAATAAACATTGACACATACATTATTCTTACATTATAGGTTAGTGGAAACACCAGGGAATGGTACGACGTCGGCATGGGAACTTGGAATTCAATACAGGACGCTTCAGATGCTAGGAAAATTAATGAACGAGATTCAACAGCGAGTTCTGGTGACGTCTCTAGTAGTTGGAACCGTATCAATTATGTCAATGTCCATGACACTGTTGATTAGGACAACGGCTGATGCACCGATCCTCCACTACGGCTTGTTCTCAGTCACCTTTATAGACGCGTTGTTTGCGTTACTTTTCATTATTAGTGGAATGGCGCAAGTATACATGCATTCGAAGAGAAATTCACAAAGATTTCAAAAACATTTCCTTGTATCCAATTTGACGACAAAGGTAGATCATCGTCAATACTGCGCACTCCTCAGGAGCTTTGCAGTAGTTAAAGTTAAATTTGGCAGTTTGAATTTCATTGAATCACTGACCCCTTTGAAATGCATAGATTTTTCGAATACCATAACTGTAAATCTTCTTTTGCTTAGCAAATAAATACGATGAAGTAAATTTTTGCAGGAGCTACAATTGACAATAGCGCACGCATTGCCATTCCAATGGTATACTTCATTTACAGAGTAGATAATTATTTTTAATAAATTATTCAATCAAGACACTTACGCGCGCGACTGATAACGGTTTGGGATAAAGAATATTAAGGACGGAAGAATATTTCATTAGCACGTGATAACGCATGAGCATGGCATATCCATGGGAGATACATGCAGTCAGATCTCAAACGCCAGAAATGCGTCCGACACACCTGTATGTGCTGCTGGAGGTCCGAAATGTGTGTCATCAAGGAAAACTAAATTGTTGCTTCGAAACCACTTAATCGGACGGATAGACGCAAACATACTCAGAAAGTTTATCAAGGCGTCCATACTTAACTTAGAACATGACTGTATCCATCGATAATACCAATAATTAATGAAAAATGTTTTTGAACTTGTGTCTGTCTAGATGTGGGAGAAGAAATGCTGACGCAAAATCAGATTTTGAAATGTAAAAACAACTTGATCGTGTTTATTGTTTCCAATGAGGATAGAAAGTTGGTTGAAAAACACCTCGGGCCAAGGTTAACACCTACGTAGAAGTAATGAGCAGCCCGACAATAGAAAGAGTCAATTAAAATATTCAAAAACAATACTGCTTCATCAATTAATTAAAGGTAATAAAAAGCGACACGAACAAGTTTAAGAAAGATAATCAGTTCCGATCTCAATTAAGTTATCATGTACCGTCATGCGTTTCAGCGTATTTAGTAGTACGCATAATTTCTCTTCCGTTATTTGACGAACAAGGAGGAACTGAAGTGGAAGAATGCCGAAGAATGAAGGTAAGTTAATGAACTAGCGGTAATGAATAGTCCCATGTTAGAAATTAGATCGTATATACCGCACACTTATGAACGGAATTTGTACGGCGAATATAATTTCAAAAATATATAAAATATTTACTACTGAAACAAATTTCTCATTAAACCCCGCGTCATGTGTTTTCCAGAATAAAGGTCTGGAGACGACGTGATTGAGTAACCTATATAACTAACAATTTCAGACACCATCGGAGTCATGGGCATGGTAACGGCAATTGCTCAAAATAACGAGGCAAATACAGTTCAGGAAATACCACAAAAATTTCACTGTCCACTCTAATTATGCAGTAATGATACGGCATTTTCTTGTCAGGATCCTAGCTTCAATTTATACGACCACCGCATTGCCTTGTGTTGCTTCATTAGTTTTTGCCAGCAATTATTAATACGCAGATGGCGTTGAGCCAGAGCAATTTAATGATGGAGTGAGCATGAACCAGGTTGAACATGGTACAAATAATTAATTAAACTACCTACGAAAACATCCATCGGAGCATGATAATCCACTTTCAACTGATCGTATGGAATTGTGGGCTCACAGTTTTGCAACTTATTTATTCAAATTGATCTTCGCTTTACAAGTTGGCAGTTCAAATTACGAACCATTTCCGTATGGTAGCAGGTGTTGGGAAACGGCCGCCCAGATAAGTTAAATGATGTGGTGGGGAAACCGAAAGCCCCGATGCAACCTAAACTGACGCCCACTTCCACTAACTACGTTTCAGAAAGGATTGGGGTCACAGGACCAGGCCGCTGACAAAAAACAATGACCACAAACAACAACAAGAGTTAATTCCCAATTAACAAAACTACTTTATGTTGTAGGCTTTAATTACAACGGCTTTCTGGCCAAACACAAAACAAATATACTTTTACTGCTACTGTTGGCGCAGCAGCCAGTCGCTTTTGCTTCTGCACACGACAAGACATGCTAATCAAATGCGTTTCGCATGGTGTGTCCATGTCGTTCCCGATTCTAGTGCCTGGAAATCGGAGGAACGTGAGACTCCCTTCACCCACCAACACCGTTACTTATTTTCGCGACACCAGGAACTAATTTACGAATAACGAACACGATACAAATATATATAATTTACTTGTTTATTCAAATTGCTATTCTCTAGCCAAGTTGACAGATCAAATTACCAACCAGTTTCGTATGGCAGCAGGAACTAATTTACGAATAACGATCATGACTGAGGCCGAACATGATACAAATTTATAATTAACAACGCGGAAGCACTAGTATATACCTGCATGTGGAGGATAATATGCCATCAGGTGAAAATTAAAATCACCCCAAATTGTCAAAACCTTGATGAAAACGTTGAAGAGGAACAGGAACAACAAAACCAGATTCGCAAAACTTGAAATTGCTGTAATATATCGTATGCTTTAGTAATGCACCAAGAATTATATGTCACCGAGCCAAGGTTGGAACTACTTGCAAAATAGTCAAGTGTTTCCTGTAAAGTTGCATTACCTCTCACGTAAAGCTTGCGAATAGATCAACGCTATATTCCCACAAAATTTAATTGCAGTTGTCACGAATTGACTGCAGACGATGTTTTTAGAACGATTAATTGTTGTACATAATTTAAACTGTTATATACTGCCATATATTTCAGCAATTTTTTAGCAACACGTACAACTTCTTGACTTCAATTCAACGCGCGAGAAGAAAGCTACGTCTTTTCGGGCCTCATTGCAGTATACCACTACCCTTTGGTTGGAACACCACACGCCGGTCATATTATCAAAATGCTGCAAGCGCACTTAAAACTAATTTCGAAGGTGTGCCGATTATCCGAGTTACTTGGAGGCGTACTCATGCATTGGGATCGTCGAGATCGTCGTCTACGACTTCCGACAAATCTCTTACTAGCAGAGCAAAAATTTAAAAGAAGATACGTCACCTTTGTTCTGCTGATTCTAACCATTTCATTGGGCGGGATAAAAGAATTAGTATTATCGAATTCAGCCACTGTTGAAATATTCGACGCATTCGCATACGGCTTTGTAGTAGTTATCCTAATTTGGACCGCCTTGACTGCTCACTGCTGCTTCGTAAACGCAGACATAATTTGCTTGTATGTCAACAGCTTGCTCGACTATGGCGCCAGATATCACCACTCAACTCTGGAAGCTGAACGGCTTCCGAATGCATCACTGTTGGCTCGAATCAATGTCCTTCTTTCATATACAACGTACATCAGCATAATTATTTTACCGATTATGTTTGTATACGGACTGCATGCGACAGATCCCTGTAAGCCGTCCTTGGCTGGGTTTTGGATGCTGCCACAATGCAGCTCATACGTCCCACTTGAGTATGCAACATCCAGTTGGATCTCGTTTCTGGGACAAATTTTAAAAGTCGCGCTTCTTATTGTGAACCATTGGATGCAAGCATTTGGAATGAACTCTGGCTGCCTTGCAGCTGTACTAATCATGATCCTATGTACGATGACGATGAGTGAATACATCCAAATGTAAGTGACGCTTGATGTTGGTTGAATAAATTTCTGCCCGATGGTGCACCCAATATACAGCAACAAATACTGAAGCGATGGCTAATTATATGATATAGGTTTGTGGAATCATTAGCAAATGGAGGAACGTCTGAATTGCAAGTGGGAATGCAATACAGAACGCTTCAGGTTCTCGGAAAATTAATGAACGAAATCCAACAGCGACTTTTGGTCACATCCTTAATAGTTGGAATGATCTCGATCATGTCCATGTCGGCGACACTGTTGATTAGAACAACTGCCGATGCAACGGTACTGCACTACGGCTTGTTCTCCGTTTCCTTTTTTCAGACTTTGTTTGGTTTACTTTTCCTTATTGGCGGCATGGCACAAGTTTACACGGGTTCCGAGGAAAATTCTGTACGACTACAAAAGCACTTTCTAGTATCCGCAAACACGCCTAAAGCTGGGAAAAGTCGATACCGTGCATTGTTAAAAAGCTTTGCAATCGTTAAAGTTCAATTTGGCAGTTTAAATTTCATAGACTCACTGACCACTTTGAACTGTATTGATTTTGCCAATGATATTACCATAAACCTTCTGTTGATCGGCAAATGATTCAGTTGATTTAAGTTAATAAGCTAGCAGTAATAAAAATAAGCTTTTCGAAATTGCACGGCATATGGGGCATGCACGGTTGCAATAGTCACACGCTTAGAATATCATATAGTTTATTTATTAAAATACTTGAAACCGAAACATTATCCAAATCGCAAAAAAGTCGGTTCACCCTGCATCCTGAGAAACATTGCGAAAACAGGATATTCGTCAACCATTTCTTCTGTCTATTTCAAGTAATACTTACCAAATTAAAAAGTGCAAGCTTTCTTTGTATAAATTATAACGAGCATTATATAATTTATATATGTTGTTGCAAGCTTGGGTCTGTCTTTGTTCCGGATCACAATTTTTTAACCGTAGTATTTAATAATTTTAACTCGACAAATTTTTTTAGGCCATCATCAAAATTTAGGATGTTCTTGATGCACATGTCATATCCAATGGAGCAGCTGAAATTATTTTCAACTTTGAAATCATTGCTCGAAGTTGCCAAATGAGCGGTATCGAACTTGGGGGCAATTGAACGCATATAATGAAGAATTTATCCGACTGGTTTTTAAAGTGTGCTCACCAAGAATTTTAGAGTAGGCCATATTTGACAATAGTGGGCATAGTATTTGTACCTTTCGCATCATTACGACATGTCGCGTAAGATACCGTTATCCGAGAAACAGGGAATTACACTAAAGCAGATGATTTTTAAATAATGGAAATAGCTTAGGCATCATATATTAAAGCGAATTATTTAAAACTTATGTCGAGGTTGTATCGATTTATATGTGAAATGAAAAACAGTATACAAAATATAATTTATAATCATGTGCACACATTTCACAGTCTCCTTGCATCGATATCATGAAACATATAATTTCAATTTGTGATTCGCGAAATGACACTGTTTAGGTCTTTAGTCGACTCACTGGCCCCTCAGAATTGCATTGGCTTCTCGCATTGTATTACTGTCAACCTTCTGCTTGTCAGCAACGATGATGTAAATAAATTTATTTTGAGTAACCGCCAATCACATAGTTGACATTATGTGAGCAACACTGCAAACACAAAGGTTGAAATATATACAGCGCCTAGTATATGATGTGCAGTACAGTAACCGAAATAGGAATATAATGGACACGAGATTGTGCGGCATCATATCTTGAGTATATGTTTGGAAATTAAGCATGTACGACCAGTCGGTTTTTGAAATTTTGTGATCCATTGCCTCCCAAAATTACCGGAAAACAATACAAATTTACTTACGGAAACTAGTAATTAATTAATTATTAATTAATTAATTATTAATGAACATGACTAAGGCTGGACATCATACACATTATTAGTAAAGCATTTTGTGGTAAACAGCAAAAGCTTCCATTTCAAACTCAGGCTTACACATAAAGAAGAAAGGCATATACATTCCATGGATCCAGTCAGTGGTAAAATAGTCTCGCCAAAGCCCAGTCCGAGAACTACGCTTCTTTTTACTTCGTATTTACATTATCCTTCATATTTTAATTAAAAATTACAAGACATACGCCACGAACGACGTTTATAACGATATCGACTTATTCAGTTAATTAATTCCAAGTTATTATACGGTTTACCAACATTTAATGACACGTGCACCTTCACCACACCACAGTGGTAAATCACTCGTCTTGGTTCTACAAACGTATCTAATTTATTAAAACAATACTTTCACCATGCTGTACACACAGCTGCAACTATTTTCAAAAATCTGCCGCGTATCCGAATCCCTTGGCACCGTCATGATGTATTGGGATCCTACGGAACGTCGACTACGACTTCCAGCAAATCGCTCACTAGCAGAGAAACGTTTTAAAAGAAAATACGCCGTCTTTGTTCTGTTTATTCCAACTTTGTCATTTGGCGGGCTGTACACGCTAGTAATTTCCAAATATGATTCTATTGAAATATTCGTCAAATTCAAATTCAGATTCGTAGTGGTTATGTTGGTGAGGACGGCCCTAATAGTTCACTCTTGCTTCGAAAAGGCAGACCTAATTTGCTCGTATGTAAATAGTTTGCTGGACTACCGTCCTGTTGAAAGAGAGAGTCGTCAGCAAATTGCATTCATAGTTCGAATCAACATCTTTCTCTCTTATGCATCATACATCACCACGATAATTGTACCAATCATGTTTGTGTACGGTTTACACATGGCCGATCCCTGTAATCCGTCATTGGCCTCTGAAAGGGAAAAATATTTACCTTGAAAGGTAAGAAAAATTACCTTTCGACTTCCAAAGGGAAAAGTTTTTTCCTTTCATCACTGATTAATTTTAAAATCGCCCGGCCCAAAAAGTGTTACCGAGTACAGGCGAATTTCAAGATGGTCATTAAAAACCATCAAAATTAGCAACTTTTTGCAGTGGCAAATTTAAAGTTTACCGTGGCGTTAACTTTATAATTTAATTAGAATATTAAAAGTTTTAATAAAGGTTACAATGTAAACATGGAATACTAGAAACCCCGCTGCACACAGGTGACGCGTATAAATACAGCAGTTAATAATTAATGTGAAATGAGTTTGCAGTTCATCAATAGGGTACACTGGGTAGCAAATAAATACGAAAGGTAGGTAGGAAATGAGTAAAATAGTTTTTAAATATGTTATACCGTTACACAATGAGGAAAATGGTAACAAAATGTGGAAACTAGTTGCAAAATTAGTTAACTAGTTGCAAAATTAGTTAACTAGTTGCAAAATGAGTTAACTAGTTGCAAAATTAGTTAACTAGTTGTAAAATTAGTTAACTAGTTGCAAAATTAGTTAACTAGTTGCAAAATTAGTTAACTTGTTGCAAAATTAGTTAACTAGTTGCAAAATGAGTTAACTAGTTGCAAAATGAGTTAACTAGTTGCAAAATTAGTTAACTTGTTGCAAAATTAGTTAACTAGTTGCAAAATTAGTTAACTAGTTGCAAAACTAGTTGTAAAATGAGTAAACTAGTTGTAAAATGAGTAAACTAGTTGTAAAATGAGTAAACTAGTTGTAAAATGAGTAAACTAGTTGTAAAATGAGTAAACTAGTTGTAAAATGAGTAAACTAGTTGTAAAATGAGTAAACTAGTTGTAAAATGAGTAAACTAGTTGTAAAATGAGTAAACTAGTTGTAAAATGAGTAAACTAGTTGTAAAATGAGTAAACTAGTTACAAAATGAGTAAAATAGGTAAAAAAATGCGAAGATTTTTAATGTCTACTTTATAATTTGAAAATTACATTTGTTTAAATTTCAGCTCTTTATTACAAGATTTAGGAATTTGACCTTTCGATTTCAAATTGACCTTATGCCGACGTTTTCCCATTGCCTTGTTATGCTTTCAATTATAATAATGAATTGTATCACGTTAAACAATTATATTTAAGTTAGGTACATTTTTTGACACTCCGTCAACTGAACCATCCGTTTGTATAGTAAGATTGTAGGTTGGTTTCCATATTTCGACGGAGGAAAAATATTCCCTCAAAAGGAAAAATGTTTCCCTTTCAAGGTAAATATTTTTCCTTTTTGAAAGGGAAAAATATTTCCCTTGAAGGGAAAAATTTTTCCTTTGAGCCTTGACTGTATTTGTTGTTTCCGCTGAGAACACCAAGTTGCCTCGCAAACGCCTCGGGCCAATGTTAACACCTACGTAGAAGAATAGAACCGTCCGACTATATGCAACGATTCAATTAAAATTTTCTAAAACAATATTGTTTCATCATCTAATTAATACTAATCAAGAAAGCAGCATGAACACTCTTGAGAATGACAATCAATTACAATCTCAATTTATTTATAATGTACCGTCATGTATCTAAGCGTTTTTAGTAGTACGCATAATTTCTCGTCCATTATTTTACGAACAAAGAGAAACCGAATTCGAGAATGCCAACACCTCAATGCACCACTAGTAATTGGATGTATCCTGAGCACTTCCATGTTGATTATATTGCTAATTAGGACATTGTAACCTATAGTGTGTACAAGTAGTGCAACACCATAGGTGTACCCGCAGTCATGGTTAGAACACACCATACAATGTCTGACGGAGTGACATATACGGATATGTGGCAATTTAATAATTTGGTCAGACGCTTTAGAACCTTCAAAGTGAAAGTTGGAAGCTTAGCCTTCAATGAGTCGCCTATATATCTGAAATGCATTGATTTGTCCGTATGTATTGCTTTAAACCATCTCTTGCGTAGTAAATAATCACGATGATGTATATTAATGAAATGACAGTAACGAATAGTAACATGTTAGTAATTATATGATAAGTACCGCACATTGTTATATTTGGGAAATACAAGATGTATATAATGTAAAAATGTATTTAAATAAGGCATGTATTTTTTCGTCCATAAAAATGCATCAATTTAGTCATAATTTTTCATGCGAACTTTCAATGAAAAAAACATTTCTATGCCACAATGATTAATTTTTGTTGCTGAATTATTATTATCCTCAAATCATAATTATTTTTATAAGATCCAAAAATTAATGATTTTTCGGGGCTAATGTATTAGGATATATGTAGTATCCACCTTGGAATGTACAGAAAGGTTAACTCCGATGGTAGACATACAATGATAATTGATAGGTATGCATGTTGATGTATTGCTATTATACTCTCATGCGTCTTGGGACCCGAATGACTTACTGACACATGCCATGAGCTACAATCCAACCAAATGTGTATACATGATTCATTTTTGAAAAAAAATCTATCAAATATTAACGGAAGCTAAGCCGTAAGCGCTAAGTACAAGTCGATACAGAAAAAAGAGCGTTACAAATGTTCAGAAAATTAATCAGCGACATTCACTAAGGATCACTGGCCACTTTTCTTGTAATTTGAGCTATCATTAGCATGCTCGTCACGATTATGTTTGGAATAAGGGCAACAGCGTATGCATGTGTTTTGAAGTGCACCCCATTTTTCTTAATCGTATTTATCGATGGAATGTTCGCATTCCTATTCGTGGTTGGTGGATTGGTACAGGTATATGCCCAGTCGAAGAAACGTTGGACAAGTCTGATAGAGAATTTAATTTTCTCCGATAAGATCGGAGCGTGGCAAATATATCCATTTGCTTAGAAGCTTCACCGCTGTTAAAGTACAATACGGTAATTTGAAAGCTCTACGATTTAATGTCTGTAAACGTGTAATAAATCACGAACACAAGGAAGGCTGCACAGTAGGAAACAATTAATATATAATTTTGAGGAATATGGTACGTTCCCTATATTCAGATTGACGCATGCTGAAGTAACGCACGTATATTGCATGGTTCGAGACAGTGACAAAAATAGTCCCGTAAACACCCACGGCTGACACCTACACTTCCTGGTGCAGGGGTCTTATATTGTTCTTCATATTTTAATTAACAATTACAAGGAATTTTCCATGGACGATTTTCTGAACGATAACGGTTTACAGGTTAATTTTAGTTACTGTATACCGTCATACGCTTTGCCATATTTTAGTGACACGTACTCCTTCTCGCATTTTATTCTAGATGCTATTCACGTTGATATCATATAAACCCAACACTTCCAAAGAGCACCACATCAGTAAATCAGTCACCTCGTTTACAAACGTCAAATAAGTGTATCGGAATAATACTTTCGAAATGCTGCAAGCGCATTTAAAACTATTTTAGAAGCTATGCCGGGTAACGGAATCCCTTGGCACCGTCATCATATACTGGGATCGTAAGGAACGCCGACTGCGACTTCCAGAAAATCGCTCACTGACGGAGCGAAAATTTAAAAGAAAATATACCATCTTTGCCCTGCCTTTTCTTACGTTGTCGTTCGGCGGGTTGTACAGGTTATCACTTTATAAATCAGATCCACTTGAAATATTCGACAAATTCACGTTTGGGTTCGTAGTGATCATGCTGGTTTGGACCGCCCTGATCGTCCACTCTTGCTTCGTAAACGCAGACGAAATTTGCGCGTACGTAAATTGTTTGCTGGACTACGGCATCAGGTTCCATTCCAGAACTCTGGAAACTGAGCGTCGCCAGAAAAGTTCACTAATAGTGCGAATCAACATCCTCTTTGCACACGGATCATATATCAGCACGATACTTGTACCGATTCTGTTTGTATACGGTTTACACATGGCAGATTCCTTTAAGCCGTCACTGGCTGGGTTTTGGTTGCTGCCAAAATGTAGCTTCGACGTCCAACCTGAGCATGCAGCAACCAGTTGGATTGGCTTCCTTCTTAAGTTCTCTCTTCTTATTCTGAACCATTGGATGTTTGCATTTGGTATGAACTCAGGCTGCATTGCAGCTATAGGAATCATGATCCTATGTACGATTACAATGAGTGAATACATAAAAATGTAAGTGAAATATAAATTTCACTGAATGTATTAAAGTATTAAGTATATTACGTAGGTATATTTCGATTTTAGGTTTGTGGATACAATTGCAAATGGAGAAACATCTGTGTCACAAATGGGAATTTAGTACAGAACGCTCCAGGAACTCGGAAAATTGATGAACGAAATTCAACAGCGAGTTCTGGTCACATGTCTAGTAGTTGGAACAATCCTGATCATGTCCATGTCCATGACACTGTTGATTAGGACAACGGCCGATGCAACGGTCCTGCACTACGGCTTGTTCTCGGTCACCTTCATTGACTCATTGGTTGCTTTACTCTTCGTTATTGGTGTAATGGCACAAGTGTACATGTATTCTGAACGAAATGCAGCAAAACTTCAAAAGCATTTTCTAGTTTCCACTAGGATGACTAAAGCAGAGCAGCGTCAATACTGCGCATTGTTCAAAAGCTTTGCAGTGGTTAATATCAAATTTGGCAGTTTGAACTTCATTGACTCATTGACCCTTTTGAATTGTATTGATTTCTCGAATTCCATAACGGTAAATCTTCTTCTGCTGAGCAAATAAATATGGTTCGCGTAGGTAAAACTACTAGTTACAATTCATATTTGCCAATTACATTGTCATTTCTATATTCGAATGCATTTACAGAGTATATAATGATGTGGAAGAATCTATGCAATCAAGGGATGTCGTGAAAGCTTTACGTATATAACTCACAATATCTGGCGTCATTGAAATCATAGGCATTACACATTAAACAGAGCAACACAAAATTTTCAAAATAATAACTTAGGGCAATCAAAGTTTTGGGAGATCCGCAAACATTCCGTTAGTCTATTTATGGATTATTGACACGGTGTTTGCATGTCAGGATCCGAAGTTCAATTTACACGGCGAACGCGTATCCTTGTAATATCCACTCTCTTGTCATCAACAATTATGATACTGCATAAGGAATTGCTTTTGGGAGCATTTAATGATGTAGTAAACAGGATTGTGGTTGAACATAATCTAAATTATTTACAGAAACTATCAGAATTTATGTTGAGCATCAGGTGTCACGTAAAAAATAATAATAACAACATCAAATCAACCTATACTGAAATTACAGTAACACAGCGTACGCTTTATTAGTGTATAAAAATTAGTCTTCCAATGTCACCGAGCCGATCTTTCACTTCTTCCGATGTAGGCAAGTCCTCCGGGGTGGAAAAAGTTCGCGATCCAACGAGTCTGGCTCGTAGGAAATTTTGAGGTGAAACTAGAAAATATTTTCCAAACAATTCGAAAGAAAGAAAATAGAAGCAATAAAAAAGTGACAAACTAATATAAAACTGGATAAAACTGGATATTGGATAAAACTTTGCAAATAAACAAAAAAAGTAGCGTAAAAGCGGGGTTTTCAGATTTTTGAATTCCATATTCTGAAATAACTTATATATTAAATAAATCTGAAAAACTAAAGCCCATTTTCACGTAATAAACCAAAATAAGGGATTTTGCACATTTTCAAAATACTAATTAAATCTGAACCACTACAGTTCATTTTCACGTAATTCACCAAAATAAGGGATTTTGCACGTTTAAAAAATATTAAATAAATCTGAACCACTAAAGCCCATTTTCACGTAGTTCACCAAAATAAGGGATTTTGCACGTTTTCAAAATATTAAATAAATCTGAACCACTAAAGCCCATTTTCACGTAATAAACCAAAATAAGGGATTTTGCACATTTTCAAAATATTAATTAAATCTGAACCACTAAAGCCCATTTTCACGTAATTCACCAAAATAAGGGATTTTGCACATTTTCAAAATACTAATTAAATCTGAAAGAATACAGTTCATTTTCACGTAATTTAACAAAATAAGGGATTTTGCACGTTATCAAAATATTAAATAAATCTGAACCACTAAAGCCCATTTTCACGTAATCAACCAAAATAAGGGATTTTGCACGTTTTCAAAATACTAATTAAATCTGAACCACTAAAGCCCATTTTCACGTAATAAACCAAAATAAGGGATTTTGCACGTTTTCAAAATACTAAATAAATCTGAACCACTAAAGCCCATTTTCACGTAATTCGCCAAAATAAAGGAATTTGCAAGTTTTCAAAATATTAAATAAATCTGAGCCACTACAGTTCATTTTCACGTAATAAACCAAAATAAGGGATTTTGCACATTTTCAAAATACTAATTAAATCTGAACCACTACAGTACATTTTCACGTAATTCACCAAAATAAGGGATTTTGCACGTTTTCAAAATACTAAATAAATCTGAACCACTAAAGCCCATTTTCACGTAATAAACCAAAATAAGGGATTTTGCACATTTTCAAAATATTAAATAAATCTGAACCACTAAAGCCCATCTTCACGTAATAAAAAAAATAAGGGATTTTGCACATTTTCAAAATATTAAATAAATCTGAACCACTAAAGCCCATTTTCACGTAATAAACCAAAATAAGGGATTTTGCACATTTTCAAAATATTAAATTAATCTGAACGACTAAAGCCCATTTTCACGTAATAAACCAAAATAAGGGATTTTGCACGTTTTCAAAATATTAAATAAATCTGAACCACTAAAGCCCATTTTCAGGTAATTGACCAAAATAAGGGATTTTGCACATTTTCAAAATATTAAATAAATCTGAACCACTAAAGCCCATTTTCACGTAGAAACCAAAATAAGGGATTTTGCACGTTTTCAAAATATTAAATAAATCTAAACCACTAAAGCCCATTTTCACGTAATTCACCAAAACAATGGAATTTGCACGTTTTCAAAATATTAAATAAATCTGAACCACTAAAGCCCATTTTCACGTAATAAACCAAAATAAGGGATTTTGAACATTTTCAAAATATTAAATTAATCTGAACCACTAAAGCCCATTTTCACGTAATAAACCAAAATAAGGGATTTTGCACATTTTCAAAATATTAAATAAATCTGAACCAGTAAAGCCCATTTTCACGTAATAAACCAAAATAAGGGATTTTGCACATTTTCAAAATATTAAATAAATCTGAACCACTAAAGCCCATTTTCACGTAATTCAACAAAATAAGGGATTTTGCACGTTATCAAAATATTAAATAAATCTGAACCACTAAAGCCCATTTTCACGTAATAAACCAAAATAAGGGATTTTGCACATTTTCAAAATATTAAATAAATCTGAACCAGTAAAGCCCATTTTCACGTAATTCAACAAAATAAGGGATTTTGCACGTTTAAAAAATATTAAATAAATCTGAACCACTAAAGCCCATTTTCACGTAATTCACCAAAATAAGGGATTTTGCGTTTTCAAAATATTAAATAAATCTGAACCACTAAAGCCCATTTTCACGTAATTCACCAAAATAAGGGATTTTGCACATTTTCAAAATACTAATTAAATCTGAAAGAATACAGTTCATTTTCACGTAATTTAACAAAATAAGGGATTTTGCACGTTATCAAAATATTAAATAAATCTGAACCACTAAAGCCCATTTTCACGTAATCAACCAAAATAAGGGATTTTGCACGTTTTCAAAATACTAATTAAATCTGAACCACTAAAGCCCATTTTCACGTAATAAACCAAAATAAGGGATTTTGCACGTTTTCAAAATACTAAATAAATCTGAACCACTAAAGCCCATTTTCACGTAATTCGCCAAAATAAAGGAATTTGCAAGTTTTCAAAATATTAAATAAATCCGAGCCACTACAGTTCATTTTCACGTAATAAACCAAAATAAGGGATTTTGCACATTTTCAAAATACTAATTAAATCTGAACCACTACAGTACATTTTCACGTAATTCACCAAAATAAGGGATTTTGCACGTTTTCAAAATACTAATTAAATCTGAACCACTAAAGCCCATTTTCACGTAATAAACCAAAATAAGGGATTTTGCACATTTTCAAAATATTAAATTAATCTGAACGACTAAAGCCCATTTTCACGTAATAAACCAAAATAAGGGATTTTGCACGTTTTCAAAATATTAAATAAATCTGAACGACTAAAGCCCATTTTCACGTAATAAACCAAAATAAGGGATTTTGCACATTTTCAAAATATTAAATTAATCTGAACGACTAAAGCCCATTTTCACGTAATAAACCAAAATAAGGGATTTTGCACATTTTCAAAATATTAAATTAATCTGAACGACTAAAGCCCATTTTCACGTAATAAACCAAAATAAGGGATTTTGCACGTTTTCAAAATACTAAATAAATCTGAACCACTAAAGCCCATTTTCACGTAATTCGCCAAAATAAAGGAATTTGCAAGTTTTCAAAATATTAAATAAATCCGAGCCACTACAGTTCATTTTCACGTAATAAACCAAAATAAGGGATTTTGCACATTTTCAAAATACTAATTAAATCTGAACCACTACAGTACATTTTCACGTAATTCACCAAAATAAGGGATTTTGCACATTTTCAAAATACTAATTAAATCTGAACCACTAAAGCCCATTTTCACGTAATAAACCAAAATAAGGGATTTTGCACATTTTCAAAATATTAAATTAATCTGAACGACTAAAGCCCATTTTCACGTAATAAACCAAAATAAGGGATTTTGCACGTTTTCAAAATATTAAATAAATCTGAACCACTAAAGCCCATTTTCAGGTAATTGACCAAAATAAGGGATTTTGCACATTTTCAAAATATTAAATAAATCTGAACCACTAAAGCCCATTTTCACGTAGAAACCAAAATAAGGGATTTTGCACGTTTTCAAAATATTAAATAAATCTAAACCACTAAAGCCCATTTTCACGTAATTCACCAAAACAATGGAATTTGCACGTTTTCAAAATATTAAATAAATCTGAACCACTAAAGCCCATTTTCACGTAATAAACCAAAATAAGGGATTTTGAACATTTTCAAAATATTAAATTAATCTGAACCACTAAAGCCCATTTTCACGTAATAAACCAAAATAAGGGATTTTGCACATTTTCAAAATATTAAATAAATCTGAACCAGTAAAGCCCATTTTCACGTAATAAACCAAAATAAGGGATTTTGCACATTTTCAAAATATTAAATAAATCTGAACCACTAAAGCCCATTTTCACGTAATTCAACAAAATAAGGGATTTTGCACGTTATCAAAATATTAAATAAATCTGAACCACTAAAGCCCATTTTCACGTAATAAACCAAAATAAGGGATTTTGCACATTTTCAAAATATTAAATAAATCTGAACCAGTAAAGCCCATTTTCACGTAATTCAACAAAATAAGGGATTTTGCACGTTTAAAAAATATTAAATAAATCTGAACCACTAAAGCCCATTTTCACGTAATTCACCAAAATAAGGGATTTTGCGTTTTCAAAATATTAAATAAATCTGAACCACTAAAGCCCATTTTCACGTAATTCACCAAAATAAGGGATTTTGCACATTTTCAAAATACTAATTAAATCTGAAAGAATACAGTTCATTTTCACGTAATTTAACAAAATAAGGGATTTTGCACGTTATCAAAATATTAAATAAATCTGAACCACTAAAGCCCATTTTCACGTAATCAACCAAAATAAGGGATTTTGCACGTTTTCAAAATACTAATTAAATCTGAACCACTAAAGCCCATTTTCACGTAATAAACCAAAATAAGGGATTTTGCACGTTTTCAAAATACTAAATAAATCTGAACCACTAAAGCCCATTTTCACGTAATTCGCCAAAATAAAGGAATTTGCAAGTTTTCAAAATATTAAATAAATCTGAGCCACTACAGTTCATTTTCACGTAATAAACCAAAATAAGGGATTTTGCCCATTTTCAAAATACTAATTAAATCTGAACCACTACAGTACATTTTCACGTAATTCACCAAAATAAGGGATTTTGCACGTTTTCAAAATACTAAATAAATCTGAACCACTAAAGCCCATTTTCACGTAATAAACCAAAATAAGGGATTTTGCACATTTTCAAAATATTAAATAAATCTGAACCACTAAAGCCCATCTTCACGTAATAAAAAAAATAAGGGATTTTGCACATTTTCAAAATATTAAATAAATCTGAACCACTAAAGCCCATTTTCACGTAATAAACCAAAATAAGGGATTTTGCACATTTTCAAAATATTAAATTAATCTGAACGACTAAAGCCCATTTTCACGTAATAAACCAAAATAAGGGATTTTGCACGTTTTCAAAATATTAAATAAATCTGAACCACTAAAGCCCATTTTCAGGTAATTGACCAAAATAAGGGATTTTGCACATTTTCAAAATATTAAATAAATCTGAACCACTAAAGCCCATTTTCACGTAGAAACCAAAATAAGGGATTTTGCACGTTTTCAAAATATTAAATAAATCTAAACCACTAAAGCCCATTTTCACGTAATTCACCAAAACAATGGAATTTGCACGTTTTCAAAATATTAAATAAATCTGAACCACTAAAGCCCATTTTCACGTAATAAACCAAAATAAGGGATTTTGAACATTTTCAAAATATTAAATTAATCTGAACCACTAAAGCCCATTTTCACGTAATAAACCAAAATAAGGGATTTTGCACATTTTCAAAATATTAAATAAATCTGAACCAGTAAAGCCCATTTTCACGTAATAAACCAAAATAAGGGATTTTGCACATTTTCAAAATATTAAATAAATCTGAACCACTAAAGCCCATTTTCACGTAATTCACCAAAATAAGGGATTTTGCACATTTTCAAAATACTAATTAAATCTGAAAGAATACAGTTCATTTTCACGTAATTTAACAAAATAAGGGATTTTGCACGTTATCAAAATATTAAATAAATCTGAACCACTAAAGCCCATTTTCACGTAATCAACCAAAATAAGGGATTTTGCACGTTTTCAAAATACTAATTAAATCTGAACCACTAAAGCCCATTTTCACGTAATAAACCAAAATAAGGGATTTTGCACGTTTTCAAAATACTAAATAAATCTGAACCACTAAAGCCCATTTTCACGTAATTCGCCAAAATAAAGGAATTTGCAAGTTTTCAAAATATTAAATAAATCTGAGCCACTACAGTTCATTTTCACGTAATAAACCAAAATAAGGGATTTTGCACATTTTCAAAATACTAATTAAATCTGAACCACTACAGTACATTTTCACGTAATTCACCAAAATAAGGGATTTTGCACGTTTTCAAAATACTAAATAAATCTGAACCACTAAAGCCCATTTTCACGTAATAAACCAAAATAAGGGATTTTGCACATTTTCAAAATATTAAATAAATCTGAACCACTAAAGCCCATCTTCACGTAATAAAAAAAATAAGGGATTTTGCACATTTTCAAAATATTAAATAAATCTGAACCACTAAAGCCCATTTTCACGTAATAAACCAAAATAAGGGATTTTGCACATTTTCAAAATATTAAATTAATCTGAACGACTAAAGCCCATTTTCACGTAATAAACCAAAATAAGGGATTTTGCACGTTTTCAAAATATTAAATAAATCTGAACCACTAAAGCCCATTTTCAGGTAATTGACCAAAATAAGGGATTTTGCACATTTTCAAAATATTAAATAAATCTGAACCACTAAAGCCCATTTTCACGTAGAAACCAAAATAAGGGATTTTGCACGTTTTCAAAATATTAAATAAATCTAAACCACTAAAGCCCATTTTCACGTAATTCACCAAAACAATGGAATTTGCACGTTTTCAAAATATTAAATAAATCTGAACCACTAAAGCCCATTTTCACGTAATAAACCAAAATAAGGGATTTTGAACATTTTCAAAATATTAAATTAATCTGAACCACTAAAGCCCATTTTCACGTAATAAACCAAAATAAGGGATTTTGCACATTTTCAAAATATTAAATAAATCTGAACCAGTAAAGCCCATTTTCACGTAATAAACCAAAATAAGGGATTTTGCACATTTTCAAAATATTAAATAAATCTGAACCACTAAAGCCCATTTTCACGTAATTCAACAAAATAAGGGATTTTGCACGTTATCAAAATATTAAATAAATCTGAACCACTAAAGCCCATTTTCACGTAATAAACCAAAATAAGGGATTTTGCACATTTTCAAAATATTAAATAAATCTGAACCAGTAAAGCCCATTTCACGTAATTCAACAAAATAAGGGATTTTGCACGTTTAAAAAATATTAAATAAATCTGAACCACTAAAGCCCATTTTCACGTAATTCACCAAAATAAGGGATTTTGCGTTTTCAAAATATTAAATAAATCTGAACCACTAAAGCCCATTTTCACGTAATTCACCAAAATAAGGGATTTTGCACATTTTCAAAATACTAATTAAATCTGAAAGAATACAGTTCATTTTCACGTAATTTAACAAAATAAGGGATTTTGCACGTTATCAAAATATTAAATAAATCTGAACCACTAAAGCCCATTTTCACGTAATCAACCAAAATAAGGGATTTTGCACGTTTTCAAAATACTAATTAAATCTGAACCACTAAAGCCCATTTTCACGTAATAAACCAAAATAAGGGATTTTGCACGTTTTCAAAATACTAAATAAATCTGAACCACTAAAGCCCATTTTCACGTAATTCGCCAAAATAAAGGAATTTGCAAGTTTTCAAAATATTAAATAAATCCGAGCCACTACAGTTCATTTTCACGTAATAAACCAAAATAAGGGATTTTGCACATTTTCAAAATACTAATTAAATCTGAACCACTACAGTACATTTTCACGTAATTCACCAAAATAAGGGATTTTGCACGTTTTCAAAATACTAAATAAATCTGAACCACTAAAGCCCATTTTCACGTAATAAACCAAAATAAGGGATTTTGCACATTTTCAAAATATTAAATAAATCTGAACCACTAAAGCCCATCTTCACGTAATAAAAAAAATAAGGGATTTTGCACATTTTCAAAATATTAAATAAATCTGAACCAGTAAAGCCCATTTTCACGTAATAAACCAAAATAAGGGATTTTGCACATTTTCAAAATATTAAATTAATCTGAACGACTAAAGCCCATTTTCACGTAATTCACCAAAACAATGGAATTTGCACGTTTTCAAAATATTAAATAAATCTGAACCACTAAAGCCCATTTTCACGTAATAAACCAAAATAAGGGATTTTGCACGTTTTCAAAATATTAAATAAATCTAAACCACTAAAGCCCATTTTCACGTAATTCACCAAAACAATGGAATTTGCACGTTTTCAAAATATTAAATAAATCTGAACCACTAAAGCCCATTTTCACGTAATAAACCAAAATAAGGGATTTTGAACATTTTCAAAATATTAAATTAATCTGAACCACTAAAGCCCATTTTCACGTAATAAACCAAAATAAGGGATTTTGCACATTTTCAAAATATTAAATAAATCTGAACCAGTAAAGCCCATTTTCACGTAATAAACCAAAATAAGGGATTTTGCACATTTTCAAAATATTAAATAAATCTGAACCACTAAAGCCCATTTTCACGTAATTCAACAAAATAAGGGATTTTGCACGTTATCAAAATATTAAATAAATCTGAACCACTAAAGCCCATTTTCACGTAATAAACCAAAATAAGGGATTTTGCACATTTTCAAAATATTAAATAAATCTGAACCAGTAAAGCCCATTTTCACGTAATTCAACAAAATAAGGGATTTTGCACGTTTAAAAAATATTAAATAAATCTGAACCACTAAAGCCCATTTTCACGTAATTCACCAAAATAAGGGATTTTGCGTTTTCAAAATATTAAATAAATCTGAACCACTAAAGCCCATTTTCACGTAATTCACCAAAATAAGGGATTTTGCACATTTTCAAAATACTAATTAAATCTGAAAGAATACAGTTCATTTTCACGTAATTTAACAAAATAAGGGATTTTGCACGTTATCAAAATATTAAATAAATCTGAACCACTAAAGCCCATTTTCACGTAATCAACCAAAATAAGGGATTTTGCACGTTTTCAAAATACTAATTAAATCTGAACCACTAAAGCCCATTTTCACGTAATAAACCAAAATAAGGGATTTTGCACGTTTTCAAAATACTAAATAAATCTGAACCACTAAAGCCCATTTTCACGTAATTCGCCAAAATAAAGGAATTTGCAAGTTTTCAAAATATTAAATAAATCTGAGCCACTACAGTTCATTTTCACGTAATAAACCAAAATAAGGGATTTTGCCCATTTTCAAAATACTAATTAAATCTGAACCACTACAGTACATTTTCACGTAATTCACCAAAATAAGGGATTTTGCACGTTTTCAAAATACTAAATAAATCTGAACCACTAAAGCCCATTTTCACGTAATAAACCAAAATAAGGGATTTTGCACATTTTCAAAATATTAAATAAATCTGAACCACTAAAGCCCATCTTCACGTAATAAACCAAAATAAGGGATTTTGCACATTTTCAAAATATTAAATAAATCTGAACCACTAAAGCCCATTTTCACGTAATAAACCAAAATAAGGGATTTTGCACATTTTCAAAATATTAAATTAATCTGAACGACTAAAGCCCATTTTCACGTAATAAACCAAAATAAGGGATTTTGCACGTTTTCAAAATATTAAATAAATCTGAACCACTAAAGCCCATTTTCAGGTAATTGACCAAAATAAGGGATTTTGCACATTTTCAAAATATTAAATAAATCTGAACCACTAAAGCCCATTTTCACGTAGAAACCAAAATAAGGGATTTTGCACGTTTTCAAAATATTAAATAAATCTAAACCACTAAAGCCCATTTTCACGTAATTCACCAAAACAATGGAATTTGCACGTTTTCAAAATATTAAATAAATCTGAACCACTAAAGCCCATTTTCACGTAATAAACCAAAATAAGGGATTTTGAACATTTTCAAAATATTAAATTAATCTGAACCACTAAAGCCCATTTTCACGTAATAAACCAAAATAAGGGATTTTGCACATTTTCAAAATATTAAATAAATCTGAACCAGTAAAGCCCATTTTCACGTAATAAACCAAAATAAGGGATTTTGCACATTTTCAAAATATTAAATAAATCTGAACCACTAAAGCCCATTTTCACGTAATTCAACAAAATAAGGGATTTTGCACGTTATCAAAATATTAAATAAATCTGAACCACTAAAGCCCATTTTCACGTAATAAACCAAAATAAGGGATTTTGCACATTTTCAAAATATTAAATAAATCTGAACCAGTAAAGCCCATTTTCACGTAATTCAACAAAATAAGGGATTTTGCACGTTTAAAAAATATTAAATAAATCTGAACCACTAAAGCCCATTTTCACGTAATTCACCAAAATAAGGGATTTTGCGTTTTCAAAATATTAAATAAATCTGAACCACTAAAGCCCATTTTCACGTAATTCACCAAAATAAGGGATTTTGCACATTTTCAAAATACTAATTAAATCTGAAAGAATACAGTTCATTTTCACGTAATTTAACAAAATAAGGGATTTTGCACGTTATCAAAATATTAAATAAATCTGAACCACTAAAGCCCATTTTCACGTAATCAACCAAAATAAGGGATTTTGCACGTTTTCAAAATACTAATTAAATCTGAACCACTAAAGCCCATTTTCACGTAATAAACCAAAATAAGGGATTTTGCACGTTTTCAAAATACTAAATAAATCTGAACCACTAAAGCCCATTTTCACGTAATTCGCCAAAATAAAGGAATTTGCAAGTTTTCAAAATATTAAATAAATCTGAGCCACTAGAGTTCATTTTCACGTAATAAACCAAAATAAGGGATTTTGCACATTTTCAAAATACTAATTAAATCTGAACCACTACAGTACATTTTCACGTAATTCACCAAAATAAGGGATTTTGCACGTTTTCAAAATACTAAATAAATCTGAACCACTAAAGCCCATTTTCACGTAATAAACCAAAATAAGGGATTTTGCACATTTTCAAAATATTAAATAAATCTGAACCACTAAAGCCCATCTTCACGTAATAAAAAAATAAGGGATTTTGCACATTTTCAAAATATTAAATAAATCTGAACCACTAAAGCCCATTTTCACGTAATAAACCAAAATAAGGGATTTTGCACATTTTCAAAATATTAAATTAATCTGAACGACTAAAGCCCATTTTCACGTAATAAACCAAAATAAGGGATTTTTGCACGTTTTCAAAATATTAAATAAATCTGAACCACTAAAGCCCATTTTCAGGTAATTGACCAAAATAAGGGATTTTGCACATTTTCAAAATATTAAATAAATCTGAACCACTAAAGCCCATTTTCACGTAGAAACCAAAATAAGGGATTTTGCACGTTTTCAAAATATTAAATAAATCTAAACCACTAAAGCCCATTTTCACGTAATTCACCAAAACAATGGAATTTGCACGTTTTCAAAATATTAAATAAATCTGAACCACTAAAGCCCATTTTCACGTAATAAACCAAAATAAGGGATTTTGCACATTTTCAAAATATTAAATAAATCTGAACCACTAAAGCCCATTTTCACGTAATTCAACAAAATAAGGGATTTTGCACGTTTAAAAAATATTAAATAAATCTGAACCACTAAAGCCCATTTTCACGTAATTCACCAAAATAAGGGATTTTGCACGTTTTCAAAATATTAAAAAAATCTGAACCACTAAAGCCCATTTTCACGTAATAAACCAAAATAAGGGATTTTGCACATTTTCAAAATATTAATTAAATCTGAACCACTAAAGCCCATTTTCACGTAATTCACCAAAATAAGGGATTTTGCACGTTTAAAAAATATTAAATAAATCTGAACCACTAAAGCCCATTTTCACGTAATTCACCAAAATAAGGGATTTTGCGTTTTCAAAATATTAAATAAATCTGAACCACTAAAGCCCATTTTCACGTAATTCACCAAAATAAGGGATTTTGCACATTTTCAAAATACTAATTAAATCTGAAAGAATACAGTTCATTTTCACGTAATTTAACAAAATAAGGGATTTTGCACGTTATCAAAATATTAAATAAATCTGAACCACTAAAGCCCATTTTCACGTAATCAACCAAAATAAGGGATTTTGCACGTTTTCAAAATGCTAATTAAATCTGAACCACTAAAGCCCATTTTCACGTAATAAACCAAAATAAGGGATTTTGCACGTTTTCAAAATACTAAATAAATCTGAACCACTAAAGCCCATTTTCACGTAATTCGCCAAAATAAAGGAATTTGCAAGTTTTCAAAATATTAAATAAATCTGAGCCACTAGAGTTCATTTTCACGTAATAAACCAAAATAAGGGATTTTGCACATTTTCAAAATACTAATTAAATCTGAACCACTACAGTACATTTTCACGTAATTCACCAAAATAAGGGATTTTGCACGTTTTCAAAATACTAAATAAATCTGAACCACTAAAGCCCATTTTCACGTAATAAACCAAAATAAGGGATTTTGCACATTTTCAAAATATTAAATAAATCTGAACCACTAAAGCCCATCTTCACGTAATAAAAAAAATAAGGGATTTTGCACATTTTCAAAATATTAAATAAATCTGAACCACTAAAGCCCATTTTCACGTAATAAACCAAAATAAGGGATTTTGCACATTTTCAAAATATTAAATTAATCTGAACGACTAAAGCCCATTTTCACGTAATAAACCAAAATAAGGGATTTTGCACGTTTTCAAAATATTAAATAAATCTGAACCACTAAAGCCCATTTTCAGGTAATTGACCAAAATAAGGGATTTTGCACATTTTCAAAATATTAAATAAATCTGAACCACTAAAGCCCATTTTCACGTAGAAACCAAAATAAGGGATTTTGCACGTTTTCAAAATATTAAATAAATCTAAACCACTAAAGCCCATTTTCACGTAATTCACCAAAACAATGGAATTTGCACGTTTTCAAAATATTAAATAAATCTGAACCACTAAAGCCCATTTTCACGTAATAAACCAAAATAAGGGATTTTGCACATTTTCAAAATATTAAATAAATCTGAACCACTAAAGCCCATTTTCACGTAATAAACCAAAATAAGGGATTTTGCACATTTTCAAAATATTAATTAAATCTGAACCACTAAAGCCCATTTTCACGTAATTCACCAAAATAAGGGATTTTGCACGTTTTCAAAATACTAATTAAATCTGAACCACTAAAGCCCATTTTCACGTAATAAACCAAAATAAGGGATTTTGCACATTTTCAAAATATTAAATAAATCTGAACCACTAAAGCCCATTTTCACGTAATTGACCAAAATAAGGGATTTTGCACATTTCCAAAATACTAATTAAATCTGAACCACTAAAGACCAAAATAAGGGATTTTGCACATTTTCAAAATACTAAATAAATGTGAGCCACTAAAGCCCATTTTCACGTAATAAACCAAAATAAGGGATTTTGCACATTTTCAAAATATTAAATAAATCTGAACCACTAAAGCCCATTTTCACGTAATAAACCAAAATAAGGGATTTTGCACGTTTTCAAAATATTAAATAAATCTGAACCACTAAAGCCCATTTTCACGTAACAAAAAAATAAGGGATTTTGCACATTTTCAAAATACTAATTAAATCTGAACCACTACAGTTCATGTTCACGTAATTCACCAAAATAAGGGATTTTGCACATTTTCAAAATATTAAATAAATCTGAACCACTAAAGCCCATTTTCACGTAATAAACCAAAATAAGGGATTTTGCACGTTTTCAAAATATTAAATAAATCTGAACCACTAAAGCCCATTTTTACGTAATAAACCAAAATTAGGGATTTTGCACATTTTCAAAATATTAAATAAATCTGAACCACTAAAGCCCATTTTCACGTAATAAACCAAAATAAGGGATTTTGCACGTTTTCAAAATATTAAATAAATCTGAACCACTAAAGCCCATTTTTACGTAATAAACCAAAATTAGGGATTTTGCACATTTTCAAAATATTAAATAAATCTGAACCACTAAAGCCCATTTTCACGTAATTGACCAAAATAAGGGATTTTGCACATTTTCAAAATATTAAATAAATCTGAACCACTAAAGCCCATTTTCACGTAATTGACCAAAATAAGGGATTTTGCACATTTTCAAAATACTAATTAAATCTGAAAGAATACAGTTCATTTTCACGTAATTTAACAAAATAAGGGATTTTGCACGTTATCAAAATATTAAATAAATCTGAACCACTAAAGCCCATTTTCACGTAATAAACCAAAATAAGGGATTTTGCACATTTTCAAAATACTAATTAAATCTGAACCACTACAGCTCATTTTCACGTAATTCAACAAAATAAGGGATTTTGCACGTTTTCAAAATATTAAATAAATCTGAACCACTAAAGCCGATTTTCACCAAATAAACCAAAATAAGGGATTTTGCACATTTTCAAAATACTAAATAAATGTGAACGGCTAAAGCACATTTTCACGTAATAAACCAAAATAAGGGATTTTGCACGTTTTCAAAATACTAAATAAATCTGAACCACTAAAGCCCATTTTCACGTAATTCACCAAAATAAGGGATTTTGCACGTTTTCAGAATATTAAATAAATCTGAACCACTAAAGCCCATTTTCACGTAATCAACCAAAATAAGGGATTTTGCACGTTTTCAGAATATTAAATAAATCTGAACCACTAAAGCCCATTTTCACGTAATTCACCAAAATAAGGGATTTTGCACGTTTTCAAAATATTAAAAAAATCTGAACCACTAAAGCCCATTTTCACGTAATAAACCAAAATAAGGGATTTTGCACATTTTCAAAATATTAATTAAATCTGAACCACTAAAGCCCATTTTCACGTAATTCACCAAAATAAGGGATTTTGCACGTTTTCAAAATACTAATTAAATCTGAACCACTAAAGCCCATTTTCACGTAATAAACCAAAATAAGGGATTTTGCACATTTTCAAAATATTAAATAAATCTGAACCACTAAAGCCCATTTTCACGTAATTGACCAAAATAAGGGATTTTGCACATTTCCAAAATACTAATTAAATCTGAACCACTAAAGACCAAAATAAGGGATTTTGCACATTTTCAAAATACTAAATAAATGTGAGCCACTAAAGCCCATTTTCACGTAATAAACCAAAATAAGGGATTTTGCACATTTTCAAAATATTAAATAAATCTGAACCACTAAAGCCCATTTTCACGTAATAAACCAAAATAAGGGATTTTGCACGTTTTCAAAATATTAAATAAATCTGAACCACTAAAGCCCATTTTCACGTAACAAAAAAATAAGGGATTTTGCACATTTTCAAAATACTAATTAAATCTGAACCACTACAGTTCATGTTCACGTAATTCACCAAAATAAGGGATTTTGCACATTTTCAAAATATTAAATAAATCTGAACCACTAAAGCCCATTTTCACGTAATAAACCAAAATAAGGGATTTTGCACGTTTTCAAAATATTAAATAAATCTGAACCACTAAAGCCCATTTTTACGTAATAAACCAAAATTAGGGATTTTGCACATTTTCAAAATATTAAATAAATCTGAACCACTAAAGCCCATTTTCACGTAATAAACCAAAATAAGGGATTTTGCACGTTTTCAAAATATTAAATAAATCTGAACCACTAAAGCCCATTTTTACGTAATAAACCAAAATTAGGGATTTTGCACATTTTCAAAATATTAAATAAATCTGAACCACTAAAGCCCATTTTCACGTAATTGACCAAAATAAGGGATTTTGCACATTTTCAAAATATTAAATAAATCTGAACCACTAAAGCCCATTTTCACGTAATTGACCAAAATAAGGGATTTTGCACATTTTCAAAATACTAATTAAATCTGAAAGAATACAGTTCATTTTCACGTAATTTAACAAAATAAGGGATTTTGCACGTTATCAAAATATTAAATAAATCTGAACCACTAAAGCCCATTTTCACGTAATAAACCAAAATAAGGGATTTTGCACATTTTCAAAATACTAAATAAATCTGAACCACTACAGCTCATTTTCACGTAATTCAACAAAATAAGGGATTTTGCACGTTTTCAAAATATTAAATAAATCTGAACCACTAAAGCCGATTTTCACCAAATAAACCAAAATAAGGGATTTTGCACATTTTCAAAATACTAAATAAATGTGAACCGCTAAAGCACATTTTCACGTAATAAACCAAAATAAGGGATTTTGCACGTTTTCAAAATACTAAATAAATCTGAACCACTAAAGCCCATTTTCACGTAATTCACCAAAATAAGGGATTTTGCACGTTTTCAGAATATTAAATAAATCTGAACCACTAAAGCCCATTTTCACGTAATAAACCAAAATAAGGGATTCTGCACATTTTCAAAATATTAAATAAATCTGAACCACTAAAGCTAATTTTCCCGTAATAAACCAAAATAAGGGATTTTGCACATTTTCAAAATATTAAATAAATCTGAACCACTAAAGCCCATTTTCACGTAATAAACCAAAATAAGGGATTTTGCACGTTTTCAAAATATTAAATAAATCTGAACCACTAAAGCCCATTTTCACGTAATAAACCAAAATAAGGGATTTTGCACGTTTTCAAAATATTAAATAAATCTGAACCACTAAAGCCCATTTTCACGTAATAAACCAAAATAAGGGATTTTGCACGTTATCAAAATATTAAATAAATCTGAACCACTAAAGCCCATTTTCACGTAACAAAAAAATAAGGGATTTTGCACATTTTCAAAATACTAATTAAATCTGAGCCACTACAGTTCATGTTCACGTAATTCACCAAAATAAGGGATTTTGCACATTTTCAAAATATTAAATAAATCTGAACCACAAAAGCCCATTTTCACGTAATAAACCAAAATAAGGGATTTTGCACGTTTTCAAAATATTAAATAAATCTGAACCACTAAAGCCCATTTTTACGTAATAAACCAAAATTAGGGATTTTGCACATTTTCAAAATATTAAATAAATCTGAACCACTAAAGCCCATTTTCACGTAATAAACCAAAATAAGGGATTTTGCACGTTTTCAAAATATTAAATAAATCTGAACCACTAAAGCCCATTTTTACGTAATAAACCAAAATTAGGGATTTTGCACATTTTCAAAATATTAAATAAATCTGAACCACTAAAGCCCATTTTCACGTAATTGACCAAAATAAGGGATTTTGCACATTTTCAAAATACTAAATAAATGTGAACCGCTAAAGCACATTTTCACGTAATAAACCAAAATAAGGGATTTTGCACATTTTCAAAATACTAATTAAATCTGAACCACTACAGTTCATGTTCACGTAATTCACCAAAATAAGGGATTTTGCACATTTTCAAAATATTAAATAAATCTGAACCACTAAAGCCCATTTTCACGTAATAAACCAAAATAAGGGATTTTGCACGTTTTCAAAATATTAAATAAATCTGAACCACTAAAGCCCATTTTTACGTAATAAACCAAAATTAGGGATTTTGCACATTTTCAAAATATTAAATAAATCTGAACCACTAAAGCCCATTTTCACGTAATAAACCAAAATAAGGGATTTTGCACGTTTTCAAAATATTAAATAAATCTGAACCACTAAAGCCCATTTTTACGTAATAAACCAAAATTAGGGATTTTGCACATTTTCAAAATATTAAATAAATCTGAACCACTAAAGCCCATTTTCACGTAATTGACCAAAATAAGGGATTTTGCACATTTTCAAAATATTAAATAAATCTGAACCACTAAAGCCCATTTTCACGTAATTGACCAAAATAAGGGATTTTGCACATTTTCAAAATACTAATTAAATCTGAAAGAATACAGTTCATTTTCACGTAATTTAACAAAATAAGGGATTTTGCACGTTATCAAAATATTAAATAAATCTGAACCACTAAAGCCCATTTTCACGTAATAAACCAAAATAAGGGATTTTGCACATTTTCAAAATACTAATTAAATCTGAACCACTACAGCTCATTTTCACGTAATTCAACAAAATAAGGGATTTTGCACGTTTTCAAAATATTAAATAAATCTGAACCACTAAAGCCGATTTTCACCAAATAAACCAAAATAAGGGATTTTGCACATTTTCAAAATACTAAATAAATGTGAACGGCTAAAGCACATTTTCACGTAATAAACCAAAATAAGGGATTTTGCACGTTTTCAAAATACTAAATAAATCTGAACCACTAAAGCCCATTTTCACGTAATTCACCAAAATAAGGGATTTTGCACGTTTTCAGAATATTAAATAAATCTGAACCACTAAAGCCCATTTTCACGTAATCAACCAAAATAAGGGATTTTGCACGTTTTCAGAATATTAAATAAATCTGAACCACTAAAGCCCATTTTCACGTAATTCACCAAAATAAGGGATTTTGCACGTTTTCAAAATATTAAAAAATCTGAACCACTAAAGCCCATTTTCACGTAATAAACCAAAATAAGGGATTTTGCACATTTTCAAAATATTAATTAAATCTGAACCACTAAAGCCCATTTTCACGTAATTCACCAAAATAAGGGATTTTGCACGTTTTCAAAATACTAATTAAATCTGAACCACTAAAGCCCATTTTCACGTAATAAACCAAAATAAGGGATTTTGCACATTTTCAAAATATTAAATAAATCTGAACCACTAAAGCCCATTTTCACGTAATTGACCAAAATAAGGGATTTTGCACATTTCCAAAATACTAATTAAATCTGAACCACTAAAGACCAAAATAAGGGATTTTGCACATTTTCAAAATACTAAATAAATGTGAGCCACTAAAGCCCATTTTCACGTAATAAACCAAAATAAGGGATTTTGCACATTTTCAAAATATTAAATAAATCTGAACCACTAAAGCCCATTTTCACGTAATAAACCAAAATAAGGGATTTTGCACGTTTTCAAAATATTAAATAAATCTGAACCACTAAAGCCCATTTTTACGTAATAAACCAAAATTAGGGATTTTGCACATTTTCAAAATATTAAATAAATCTGAACCACTAAAGCCCATTTTCACGTAATTGACCAAAATAAGGGATTTTGCACATTTTCAAAATACTAAATAAATGTGAACCGCTAAAGCACATTTTCACGTAATAAACCAAAATAAGGGATTTTGCACATTTTCAAAATACTAATTAAATCTGAACCACTACAGTTCATGTTCACGTAATTCACCAAAATAAGGGATTTTGCACATTTTCAAAATATTAAATAAATCTGAACCACTAAAGCCCATTTTCACGTAATAAACCAAAATAAGGGATTTTGCACGTTTTCAAAATATTAAATAAATCTGAACCACTAAAGCCCATTTTTACGTAATAAACCAAAATTAGGGATTTTGCACATTTTCAAAATATTAAATAAATCTGAACCACTAAAGCCCATTTTCACGTAATAAACCAAAATAAGGGATTTTGCACGTTTTCAAAATATTAAATAAATCTGAACCACTAAAGCCCATTTTTACGTAATAAACCAAAATTAGGGATTTTGCACATTTTCAAAATATTAAATAAATCTGAACCACTAAAGCCCATTTTCACGTAATTGACCAAAATAAGGGATTTTGCACATTTTCAAAATATTAAATAAATCTGAACCACTAAAGCCCATTTTCACGTAATTGACCAAAATAAGGGATTTTGCACATTTTCAAAATACTAATTAAATCTGAAAGAATACAGTTCATTTTCACGTAATTTAACAAAATAAGGGATTTTGCACGTTATCAAAATATTAAATAAATCTGAACCACTAAAGCCCATTTTCACGTAATAAACCAAAATAAGGGATTTTGCACATTTTCAAAATACTAATTAAATCTGAACCACTACAGCTCATTTTCACGTAATTCAACAAAATAAGGGATTTTGCACGTTTTCAAAATATTAAATAAATCTGAACCACTAAAGCCGATTTTCACCAAATAAACCAAAATAAGGGATTTTGCACATTTTCAAAATACTAAATAAATGTGAACGGCTAAAGCACATTTTCACGTAATAAACCAAAATAAGGGATTTTGCACGTTTTCAAAATACTAAATAAATCTGAACCACTAAAGCCCATTTTCACGTAATTCACCAAAATAAGGGATTTTGCACGTTTTCAGAATATTAAATAAATCTGAACCACTAAAGCCCATTTTCACGTAATCAACCAAAATAAGGGATTTTGCACGTTTTCAGAATATTAAATAAATCTGAACCACTAAAGCCCATTTTCACGTAATTCACCAAAATAAGGGATTTTGCACGTTTTCAAAATATTAAAAAAATCTGAACCACTAAAGCCCATTTTCACGTAATAAACCAAAATAAGGGATTTTGCACATTTTCAAAATATTAATTAAATCTGAACCACTAAAGCCCATTTTCACGTAATTCACCAAAATAAGGGATTTTGCACGTTTTCAAAATACTAATTAAATCTGAACCACTAAAGCCCATTTTCACGTAATAAACCAAAATAAGGGATTTTGCACATTTTCAAAATATTAAATAAATCTGAACCACTAAAGCCCATTTTCACGTAATTGACCAAAATAAGGGATTTTGCACATTTCCAAAATACTAATTAAATCTGAACCACTAAAGACCAAAATAAGGGATTTTGCACATTTTCAAAATACTAAATAAATGTGAGCCACTAAAGCCCATTTTCACGTAATAAACCAAAATAAGGGATTTTGCACATTTTCAAAATATTAAATAAATCTGAACCACTAAAGCCCATTTTCACGTAATAAACCAAAATAAGGGATTTTGCACGTTTTCAAAATATTAAATAAATCTGAACCACTAAAGCCCATTTTCACGTAACAAAAAAATAAGGGATTTTGCACATTTTCAAAATACTAATTAAATCTGAACCACTACAGTTCATGTTCACGTAATTCACCAAAATAAGGGATTTTGCACATTTTCAAAATATTAAATAAATCTGAACCACTAAAGCCCATTTTCACGTAATAAACCAAAATAAGGGATTTTGCACGTTTTCAAAATATTAAATAAATCTGAACCACTAAAGCCCATTTTTACGTAATAAACCAAAATTAGGGATTTTGCACATTTTCAAAATATTAAATAAATCTGAACCACTAAAGCCCATTTTCACGTAATAAACCAAAATAAGGGATTTTGCACGTTTTCAAAATATTAAATAAATCTGAACCACTAAAGCCCATTTTTACGTAATAAACCAAAATTAGGGATTTTGCACATTTTCAAAATATTAAATAAATCTGAACCACTAAAGCCCATTTTCACGTAATTGACCAAAATAAGGGATTTTGCACATTTTCAAAATATTAAATAAATCTGAACCACTAAAGCCCATTTTCACGTAATTGACCAAAATAAGGGATTTTGCACATTTTCAAAATACTAATTAAATCTGAAAGAATACAGTTCATTTTCACGTAATTTAACAAAATAAGGGATTTTGCACGTTATCAAAATATTAAATAAATCTGAACCACTAAAGCCCATTTTCACGTAATAAACCAAAATAAGGGATTTTGCACATTTTCAAAATACCAATTAAATCTGAACCACTACAGCTCATTTTCACGTAATTCAACAAAATAAGGGATTTTGCACGTTTTCAAAATATTAAATAAATCTGAACCACTAAAGCCGATTTTCACCAAATAAACCAAAATAAGGGATTTTGCACATTTTCAAAATACTAAATAAATGTGAACCGCTAAAGCACATTTTCACGTAATAAACCAAAATAAGGGATTTTGCACGTTTTCAAAATACTAAATAAATCTGAACCACTAAAGCCCATTTTCACGTAATTCACCAAAATAAGGGATTTTGCACGTTTTCAGAATATTAAATAAATCTGAACCACTAAAGCCCATTTTCACGTAATAAACCAAAATAAGGGATTCTGCACATTTTCAAAATATTAAATAAATCTGAACCACTAAAGCTAATTTTCCCGTAATAAACCAAAATAAGGGATTTTGCACATTTCAAAATATTAAATAAATCTGAACCACTAAAGCCCATTTTCACGTAATAAACCAAAATAAGGGATTTTGCACGTTTTCAAAATATTAAATAAATCTGAACCACTAAAGCCCATTTTCACGTAATAAACCAAAATAAGGGATTTTGCACGTTTTCAAAATATTAAATAAATCTGAACCACTAAAGCCCATTTTCACGTAATAAACCAAAATAAGGGATTTTGCACGTTATCAAAATATTAAATAAATCTGAACCACTAAAGCCCATTTTCACGTAACAAAAAAATAAGGGATTTTGCACATTTTCAAAATACTAATTAAATCTGAGCCACTACAGTTCATGTTCACGTAATTCACCAAAATAAGGGATTTTGCACATTTTCAAAATATTAAATAAATCTGAACCACTAAAGCCCATTTTCACGTAATAAACCAAAATAAGGGATTTTGCACGTTTTCAAAATATTAAATAAATCTGAACCACTAAAGCCCATTTTTACGTAATAAACCAAAATTAGGGATTTTGCACATTTTCAAAATATTAAATAAATCTGAACCACTAAAGCCCATTTTCACGTAATAAACCAAAATAAGGGATTTTGCACGTTTTCAAAATATTAAATAAATCTGAACCACTAAAGCCCATTTTTACGTAATAAACCAAAATTAGGGATTTTGCACATTTTCAAAATATTAAATAAATCTGAACCACTAAAGCCCATTTTCACGTAATTGACCAAAATAAGGGATTTTGCACATTTTCAAAATACTAAATAAATGTGAACCGCTAAAGCACATTTTCACGTAATAAACCAAAATAAGGGATTTTGCACGTTTTCAAAATAATAAATAAATCTGAACCACAAAAGCCCATTTTCACGTAATAAACCAAAATAAGGGATTTTGCACATTTTCAAAATATTTAATAAATCTGAACCACTAAAGCCCATTTTTACGTAATTCACCAAAATAAGGGATTTTGCACATTTTCAAAATACTAATTAAATCTGAACCACTACAGCTCATTTTCACGTAATTCAACAAAATAAGGGATTTTGCACGTTTTCAAAATAATAAATAAATCTGAACCACTAAAGCCCATTTTCACGTAATAAACCAAAATAAGGGATTTTGCACGTTTTCAAAATATTAAATAAATCCGAACCACTAAAGCCGATTTTCACGTAATAAACCAAAATAAGGGATTTTGCACATTTTCAAAATACTAAATAAATGTGAACCGCTAAAGCACACGTAATAAACCAAAATAAGGGATTTTGCACATTTTCAAAATACTAATTAAATCTGAACCACTACAGTTCATGTTCACGTAATTCACCAAAATAAGGGATTTTGCACGTTTTCAGAATATTAAATAAATCTGAACCACTAAAGCCCATTTTCACGTAATAAACTAATAAACCAAAATAAGGGATTTTGCACATTTTCAAAATATTAAATAAATCTGAACCACTAAAGTCGATTTTCACGTAATAAACCAAAATAAGGGATTTTGCACATTTTCAAAATATTAAATAAATCTGAACCACTAAAGCCCATTTTCACGTAATAAACCAAAATAAGGGATTTTGCACGTTTTCAAAATATTAAATAAATCTGAACCACTAAAGCCCATTTTCACGTAACAAAAAAATAAGGGATTTTGCACATTTTCAAAATACTAATTAAATCTGAACCACTACAGTTCATGTTCACGTAATTCACCAAAATAAGGGATTTTGCACATTTTCAAAATATTAAATAAATCTGAACCACTAAAGCCCATTTTCACGTAATAAACCAAAATAAGGGATTTTGCACGTTTTCAAAATATTAAATAAATCTGAACCACTACAGTTCATTTTCACGTAATTCACCAAAATAAGGGATTTTGCACGTTTTCAAAATATTAAATAAATCTGAACCACTAAAGCCCATTTTCACGTAATAAACCAAAATAAGGGATTTTGCACATTTTCAAAATATTAAATAAATCTGAACCACTAAAGCCCATTTTCACGTAACAAAAAAATAAGGGATTTTGCACATTTTCAAAATACTAATTAAATCTGAACCACTACAGTTCATGTTCACGTAATTCACCAAAATAAGGGATTTTGCACATTTTCAAAATATTAAATAAATCTAAACCACTAAAGCCCATTTTCACGTAATTCACCAAAATAAGGGATTTTGCACGTTTTCAAAATATTAAATAAATCTAAACCACTAAAGCCCATTTTCACGTAATTCACCAAAATAAGTGAATTTGCACGTTTTCAAAATATTAAATAAATCTGAACCACTAAAGCCCATTTTCACGTAATAAACCAGAATAAGGGATTTTGCACATTTTCAAAATATTAAATTAATCTGAACCACTAAAGCCCATTTTCAGGTAATTCACCAAAATAAGTGAATTTGCACGTTTTCAAAATATTAAATAAATCTGAACCACTAAAGTCCATTTTCACGTAATAAACCAGAATAAGGGATTTTGCACATTTTCAAAATATTAAATTAATCTGAACCACTAAAGCCCATTTTCAGGTAATAAACCAAAATCCGGGGATTAATTTTCAAAATATTAAATAAATCTGAACCACTACTGTTCATTTTCACGTAATTGACCAAAATAAGGGATTTTGCACGTTTTCAAAATATTAAATAAATCTGAACCACTAAAGCCCATTTTCACGTAATAAACCAAAATAAGGGATTTTGCACGTTTTCAAAATATTAAATAAATCTGAACCACTACAGTTCATTTTCACGTAATTCACCAAAATAAGGGATTTTGCACGTTTTCAAAATATTAAATAAATCTGAACCACTAAAGCCCATTTTCACGTAATAAACCAAAATAAGGGATTTTGCACGTTTTCAAAATATTAAATAAATCTGAACCACTAAAGCCCATTTTCACGTAACAAAAAAATAAGGGATTTTGCACATTTTCAAAATACTAATTAAATCTGAACCACTACAGTTCATGTTCACGTAATTCACCAAAATAAGGGATTTTGCACATTTTCAAAATATTAAATAAATCTGAACCACTAAAGCCCATTTTCACGTAATAAACCAAAATAAGGGATTTTGCACGTTTTCAAAATATTAAATAAATCTGAACCACTACAGTTCATTTTCACGTAATAAACCAAAATAAGGGATTTTGCACGTTTTCAAAATATTAAATAAATCTAAACCACTAAAGCCCATTTTCACGTAATTCACCAAAATAAGTGAATTTGCACGTTTTCAAAATATTAAATAAATCTGAACCACTACAGTTCATGTTCACGTAATTCACCAAAATAAGGGATTTTGCACATTTTCAAAATATTAAATTAATCTGAACCACTAAAGCCCATTTTCAGGTAATTCACCAAAATAAGTGAATTTGCACGTTTTCAAAATATTAAATAAATCTGAACCACTAAAGCCCATTTTCACGTAATAAACCAGAATAAGGGATTTTGCACATTTTCAAAATATTAAATTAATCTGAACCACTAAAGCCCATTTTCAGGTAATAAACCAAAATCCGGGGATTAATTTTTAAAATATTAAATAAATCTGAACCACTACTGTTCATTTTCACGTAATTGACCAAAATAAGGGATTGTCCCCATTTTCAAAATAATAAATAAATCTGAACCACTAAAGCCCATTTTTACGTAATAAACCGGAATAAGGGATTTTGCACACTTTCAAAAAATTAAATAAATCTGAACCACTACACTTTTCAACCGTCAAAGTAAAACCTGGAAGCTTGCACTTCATAGAGGCGCTTACTCGTCTGAATTGCATTGATTTTGCAAATGGCATTATTATAAACCGATTACTTAAGCAAATAATTATGATGCTATAAGTTAATGAAATAGCAGTTTCGGATGGTCACATGTTAGAAATATCATGGCAAATACCGCATGTATTTATGGTTGGAACGCATCAGGTGAATATATTATCAAAAATATATTAAAATAGTTAAAACTGAAACAAACTTATCATAAACGCCCGCACTACGTGTTGTCCACAGTATGCTTCTGAAAAAGACGTGATAGCGTAACGCATATAGTGAACATGCCTGAGGTTGAACATAATTAAAATAATTAATTAATATAACTCTGAATTCCGTTGGACTACTCCCCAACTTTACATATATGGATTGGTATTCAACGAAAACATGCTTAGGAGCATGCCTTTTTGCCTTTTGCTGATCATTAGGAAGTGTGAGCTAACTTACAATTTTGCAACTTATTTATTCAAATTGAATTTTTCTTTTTCAAGCTGTCAGTCAATATTACCAACCATTACCCAATGGCATCACGTTAATGAATAACGAACAAGAATGAGGTCGAACATGATACAAATATATAATTAACAACGCAGAAGCACGAGTATATACCTTCACGTGGAGGATAACATACAGGAAAAATTAAAATCGCCTCCGTGTTGTCAAAACCCGGGCGAGGAAGCTGAACACTAAACCAGATCCGCCCAACCTGAAATTACTGGAATATATCATATGCTTTTGGAATACATCAAAAATGGTATTCTAATATCACCGAGACAAGAAGGCTGCATTGCTTTCGAAGTTGACGAGTCTTGTCTCTCAAGTTGTATTACGTTTCACGTAAAGCTTACAGATAGATCAACGTTATATTCCTGCAAAATTTAATTAAAGTTGTCACGAACTGACTGCGGACGACTTTTAGTACGATAAATAGCTACACTTAATTTAAGCTGTTATATACTGCCATATATTTAATCCGTATTTAGCGACACGTACAGCTTCCCCACTTCTATTTTAAGAAACGAAAGAAAGCCACGTATTTTAAGGCCACACTGGTTTCCGTTTGCAACACATCACATTTGTTTGCGCAAAGGATACTGCCAAAATGCTGCAAGCCCACTTGAAACTAATTTCGAAACTTTGCCGTTTATCCGGGTCCCTGGGAAGCGTAATCACGCAATGGGATCGTAGAGATCGCCGTCTGCGACTGCCGACAAATCTCGTCCTAGCAGAGCAAAGTTTTAAAAGAAGATACGTCACCTTTGCCCTGCTTACTCTAACCTTTTCATTCGGCGGACTATACGAACTAGCATTATCGAATTCAGCCGCTGTGGAAATATTCGACATTTTCACCTACGTCTTTGTAGTAGTTTTCCTAATTTGGACCGCAATGACTGTTCACTGCTGTATCGTAAACGGAGGCATAATTTGTATATATGTGAACAGCTTGCTCGACTATGGCACCAGATATCACCACTCAACTCTTGAATCGGAACGTCGTCAGGATGTATCCCTATTGACTCGAATCAACGTCCTTCTTTCATACGGAACGTACGTCAGCACAATAATTGTACCGATTATGTTTGTATACGGATTACACATGATAGATCCCTGTAAGCCCTCCTTGGCTGGGTTTTGGATGCTGCCACAATGTAGCTCATACGTCCCACTTGAATATTCAACATCCGGCTGGCTCTCGTTTCTGGGACATATTTTAAAGCTCGCGTTTCTTGTTCTAAACCATTGGATACTCGCATTTGGTATGAACTCAGGCCCCCTTGGAGTTGCACTAATCATGATTCTATGCACGATGACGCTGAGTGAATACATCCAAATGTAAGTGACGCTTGAGTTTGTGGAATGTATTTCTGTCCTATGGTGTACCAAATGTATACACATGCTCAGCAACAAAAACTTAAGCAGTGGCTAATTTTCTGATACAGGTTTGTAGAAACGCTTGCAAATGAAGGGATGTCTGAACTGCAAGTGGGAATGCAATACAGGACGCTTCAGGTTCTCGGAAAATTAATGAACGAAATCCAACAGCGACTTCTGGTCACCTCCCTAATTGTTGGAACTATTACGATCATGTCCATGTCGACGATACTGCTGATTAGAACAACTGCTGGTGCAACGGTCCTGCACTACGGCTTATTCTCCGTTACCTTTTTTGATACTTTGTTTGCATTACTTTTCATTATTGGCGGCATGGCACAAGTATACACGGGTTCCGAGCGAAACTCTCAAAGACTTCAAAAGCACTTTCTAGTATCCGCAAACACGCCTAAAGCTGAGAAGTATCGATACCGTTCATTGTTCAGAAGCTTTTCAGTCGTTAAAGTTCAATTTGGCAGTTTAAATTTCATAGAGTCACTGACCACTTTGAACTGTATTGATTTTTCCAATGGTATTACCATAAACCTTCTGTTGATCGGAAAATGATTAAGTTGATTTAAGTTGATAAGCTAGCAGTAATAAAAATAAGCTTTTCGAAATTGCACGGCATATGGGGCATGCACGGTTGCAATAGTCACACGCCTAGAATATCATATAGTTTATTTATTAAAATACTTGAAACCGAAACATTATCCAAATCGCAAAAATCCTGTTCGCCCTGCATCCTGAGAAACATTGCGGAAACAGGATATTCGTCAACTATTTCTTTTGTCTGCTTGAAATTGTGGCTTTTCAATATTACAAATTATTGTCATTAAATTGTAGCTGTTATTGGTTGCAATAACATAAAGCAACACCATTGTAAAAACAATATGAAGTAAAATAGTTTAAAATTAACATTTATTGGTTTCGTGATTTAGAGTTCAATCATGATTTTACAAACTTTAAACCGATACACATTGAACATGTTTTAAGGATCATATCTCTAATAAAAGTAAGAGTACAATTATATGTATCCACCTTAACATTAAGTTAATATTGTAAGAAAAAATTTTCGTTTGAATTTGAAACGGCCTTGAGCCTAATAATGAAATGCAACTTTATGATTTTAGTTATTACATGTTATTAATATTAGATTATAAAAGTTGAATTACAATATCATTTGGTCAAAAATTGAAAGAATTATAGTTATTAATTTCTAATAAATTGCAAGCGAATGTGTTTGTAATAGTTAATAAATGTAAACTGCAACGTTTCACTAGCTTCAAGGTGAGTATGATACATGTTTGAGTCTTTCTTTGTTCCGGGAAACAATTTTTTAAACATGATGTCTTAACATTGAAATGTGACAAATGTAAGAAGTGTCGACAACGAAAAAGATTCGGATGAACTGGATTTTTTAAAATCAGAAATTCCCTTCTTCGCGTAGAAACATGTACTGCGTTCTAGCCAGTATTATCTATAGTCTACCTTCATGGTTCATGTATAAATTTTTAATTAAATCACTTGCGTCAGTGTCATCGATCCGCACGTGCGGTGAGAGTATACATGGGCATGTCACCCGAAGGGTAGAAAGTGTTGAAACAATTTACATATATATTACGGTCGTCTACGCTACTGCCGATAAAGTGTTTACTAATTATATTCAAGGAGTGACTTTTGTTAGCAGAAAAGTCTGGCAAACGTCCAGGACAGAGAACTGCGATTTTTAGTACATCGTAATTATGTGTCCTTTCATATTTAATTAAAAACTACAAGGAATGCACCGTGCATGATTCAATGAACGATAAGGAGTTAAAAGGTAATTTTAGTTGTTCTATACCGTCACACTTTGTGCCAACGTATACGTCCCGACTTCCGGTACGGTATATTAAAAGTTGCTATATGAAACAGCACAATGCGTTAAATAGACACGCCATCAGTGAAGCCTTCGTCCCGGTTTGATACACAGAATACTTTCAAAATGCTGCAGACCCAATTGCAACTATTTTCGAAGCTCTGTCGAGTATCGGAATCCCTGGGTACCGTCATCATGTACTGGGATCCTAAGGAACTTTGGCTGCGACTTCCAGCAAATCTTGCACAACCAGAGCAAAATTTCAAAAGAAAATATACCATGTTTGTTCAACTTATTCTTACCTTGATATTGGGCGGGATATACAAGCTAGTCCAATCCAGATATTCGAAAAATTCACGTTTGGATTCGTAGTAGTCATGCTGGTTTGGACGGTTTTGATCGTTCACTGTTGCTTCGTAAACAGCCACCTAATTTGCATGTATGTAAATTGCTTGTTGGACTACGGCGTCAGGTTTCACCCATCAACTCGGGAAACTGCACGTCGCCAGCAAATGTCATTCATTGTACGAATCAACATCCTCTTTTCGTACGCATCATACGTCAGCACGACAATTGTCCCAATTATGTTTGTATACGGTTTACACATGTCGAATCCCTGTAAGCCGCCGTAAGGGTTTTGGATGCTGCCACAATGCTGCTTCAACCCTCTTGATAACGCAGCAACCGGTTGGACTGGTTTCTTGAACCACTTTTGAGGTTCGTATTGCTTATTATGAACCATTGGATGTTTGCATTTGGTATGAACTCAGGCTGCCTTGCAGTTGTAGGAATCATGATCCTATGTACGATTACAATGAGCGAATACATAAAAAAGTAAGTGACGTATATTTTAAAAAATATATATTTTTCTACCGCATGGTGTATCCAAAGTATCAGCATGATCGACAAGAAAAGTTTACATAATAGTTATTCTTCAAACCTAGGTTTGTTGATACACTTGCACATGAAGGGACGTCTGCATTGCACGTGGGAATGCAATATAGGTCTCTTCAGATACTCGGGAAATTAATGAACGAAATTCAATAGCGAGTTCTCGTAACATCCTTTGTGGCTGGAACCATCTTGATCATGTCAATGTCGATGACACTGTTGATTGGAACAGGCGCGAATGCAACTGTCCTACACTACGGCTTGTTCTCGGTCACCTTCATTGATGCATTTGTTGGTATACTATTTGTGATAGGTGTAATGGCACAAGTGTACATGCACTCTGAGAGAAATTCAGCAGAACTTCGAGAGCACTTGCTATTATCCGCAAGGATGAGCAAATCGGAGAAGCGTATATACAGCGCATTGTTCAAAAGCTTTGCAGTAATTAAGGTTAAATTTGGCAGCTTGAATTTCATTGACTCACTCACCCCTTTGCATTGTATTGATTTCTCGAACTCCATTACTGTATCCCTTCTTTTGCTCAACAAATAAATAGGATGACGTAAACTAATTTAGTAGCTTATAATGAACTAGCATAGTTGTAAATGTTTGTACATTTAACATATGTTTATGATCACGTATACAATAAAAGTAACAGTAAAGTTAATTCCTTCAGCTTTAAAATTAAATTATCATACTATATGTACTAAATAATACTTAACGTATAATAAGTACTATTCTTTCATTTTTATAATTTTGTGAGTATTTTCTAGTGGAGAATAAGCATTCCAACTATAATAAAAAATATTATGCCTTCATTTATTGTGTGGTGTGGTTTGGTTGTGGTTATGATTCTGTGCATCATGAATTTTGTGTGCTACTAGTGCTACAGTTACCTGAGGAAATATGGCAAGTTATATACTTTTGTCACATTGAATACATTTTTCTACAAGCGTATTGCTATTCACCTACAATTAAGCTTAAGTTTAACTACTGCAAATAAAGCAGATCATTATTTTATGTAAATTAAATATAAGTAGTTAACTCGGAAAATAATTGTGATGATATATACCAATTAACTAAACGTAATAGATAGTGTCTATTGTTAGTATTTGAGTGTATATAGGGCATATATTTGTGGCTGGAGTATATAACGCGCATATAATATCACAAAAATATTCAAATAATTGATACAATCCCGAAACAATTTTATCATAATGGTACGCCGCACTGTTTCGCCAGAGAATATTTCTGGAAATTAACAGTCAACAGAATCATTTAAATTTAAATCATGTACATCACGGATTTAAACTTTAATACTTTTAGTGTTTAGATTCATGATATTAATTATTGTGTAGTTTTACTTTGTAAATATACGTTTAGGTAAATTGGTATTCAGGGACGAACACAAAAATGTGTGTATCTGCTTTACGCTCCTTATGCATGTATTACGGATATATATACATTAAGTATACGAAATTTACATGTCAGGATTCAAATTTCAATTTGCACAAAATATGTATATACTAACATTGTCCCATATCATCTGAGCAGCAATGATTGGTTTACGTAATGACTTAATTTTCGAGAGCATTTAGTGATATCCAACATGACTGTGGTCGATCATGATATAAATAATTAATTAAAACTCCTCTGAATTCGTGTCTGTCATGCAGTACAGAAATCAAATACGCATATATCAGATATGTCCATACATAAGTAATTGGAACGCGTTTCATGATACACGTAAGTACCATAAATAGTCAGCTAATCTCAGTGAATCAATGCCGATCAACGTTTTTGTGGTAACAAGTTCAACACTTAATGTGAAGCACACCAACAAATTCTAAGTATGTCGCGTGTCAGTCTCTTGGTGGTGTCATTATTCACTGGGATCCTGGAGAACGTCGGCTAAGACTTGCTCCAATTGTCCCTCTAGCAAAGCGAAAGTTCAAGCTTATATACGTAGTTTTATTATGTTCTTTTCAACATTAATCGTACATCGCTAGTAGTAGGATGCATCTTGAGCATGTCCATGTTCACGATACTGCTAATTAGGTTAGCGGCTGGTTCAGCAGTAGTGCAGTACGGTTTGTTTTCCATTACTTGCATAGACTCCGTGTTTCTGTTGCTTTTCATTATTGGTGGTATCGCAGAGGTGTACACGAACTCAGCGAAACACTCGGCAAATCTAAGTAAGAAGGTTCTAATGTCCGATGTTGCAACGAAACGGGAGCGGCAGCAAAATCCCACTTTATTTAGAAGCTTTGTCGCCGTCAAGGTAAATTTGGTACTTTGAATTTCATTGACGCACTGCGCACTTTCAACTGTATTGATTTCTCGAACTGTATCATCGTAAACCTTCTGCTTGTTAGTAAATAGGTTGGATGACATAACTAATTGGCGTAATATGTGTCACTGGTGTATATTTATGCAGGTAAGGTAGAATGTTGTAGTGCATTCATTAAAATGATAATAATAGCAAGATTCCGGCCACTTGTTAAAAATACTAATATAGATCATTTAATTCAAAAAATGTCATTTCAAATATCAAATTACATATACCAAAATATTTAGGTTTATGAGAGAGCATAATATGCTTGATGACAGAAAGTCGTTAGCGAATTACTCTTGTAACATGAATTAAATGGAATGCTTTTCATGCTTCATTTAACTTAAATGATGTAAGTACCAAAACTAAATTAATTTCAGTTATATGTGGCGTCTCAAAGTCCTCGGTAGTGCCATTATAAGCTGGGATGTTGAAGACCGTCGGCTAAAGCTTGTGGCAAATGTTCCCGTAACAAGTCGTAAGTTTGCATGAAAATACACTCTGTTCAATATTTTGTTTTTATCCGTACCACTCGACGGTCGTGACAAACATTTCATCACCTTCGGTTCCTATAGAGTTGATGCATACGACAAAATTACGCTCTTTACGACAATTATTTGTCTTTACGTATCAAGCCACCAACCATTATGGGATATCACAACGAATTAATTTGTCAGCACATGCAGGTGAATGGCGAACATGACTTGGGACGAACACAAAATAAATTCTTAATTAAGTAACTACACAAAACTAAATTTCCACATAACGTAGGCACGTGGACATAACTTACTCTCCAAGCAAACATCACAACTGGATAATGCTGACTCAGCCAAGGTTAGATTTTCTATTTGTTAGCGACATCCTTTCTGGTGTAATTTTCAAGATGGATACACATACATGATATTTTCCTCTTCCCTTAATTAAAATACATTATCTTGAACACGTAATTCTTCCAGACAGCAATAATTGTGGCAAAAGTAATCACCAACCGCTATTCAAGAACACCACGTCAATATATTTCTCGCCTATGCTCGATACCCTCGAAATCACAAGTTTCTTCAAAAAATATTTTCAAAATGCTGCAAGCACATTTGAAGCTATTTTCGAAGATCTGCAGATTATCGGGGTCCCTCGGCAGCGTCGTCATGTACTGGGATCCTAAAGACCGCCGACTGCGACTTCCAGCAAACCGTCTAATAGCAGAGCAAAGCTTTAAAAGAAAATTCGGTGTATATGTTATGTTCGTTGCAACCTTGTCACTCGGAGGGATATATAAGATATTCATATCCAAATACACTCCTGTTGAAATATTCGATAAATTTACGTTCGTCCTAATAGTAATTCTATTCGTTTGGTCGGGCCTGGTAGCTCACTGCTGCTTCATTTGCAGAGATACAATTTGCATTTATGTAAATTGCTTGCTGGAATATGGCACCAGGTTTCACCCTATCACCTCGAAGTCTCAAGGTCGCCGAAAAACATTGCTCATAACAAGAATCAACGTCCTTGGCTCATATGGGGCCTACGTCAGCCTAATAATGGTACCAATTATGTTTGCGTATGGTTTACACACCCGAGATCCCTGCAAGCCGTCACTAGCTGGATTTTGATTGCTGCCGGAATGTAGCGCCTACTTACCACCGGAGTATGCAGCGACAAGTTGGTGTTATTTTTTGGGACAGCTTCTGAAGTATGCCTTGCTTGTTTTGAGTCACTGGATGCTTGCGTTTTCTACAAACTCGGGCTCCATTATGATTCCTGGAGTCATGCTCCTATGCTCGATGACACTGAGTGAATACATAAGATTGTAAGTACATTTAGTTAAATGTACTTTTGTAGTTTGAAATTAACAATTTGTAGCTTTGAGACAATGTAAATTGGCGTATGTTTTTCAATCAACCGATAGGTTTGTGGATGCACTTTAAAATGGAGGGACGTCGGCCTTTCAAGCCGCAATACAATACAGGACGCTGCAAGTTCTCGGCAAATTTATGAACGAAATTCAGCAGCACGTCTTGGTCACAACTCTAGTAATTGGATGCATCTTGGGCATGTCCATGTCGACCGTACTTATAATTAATACAGCGGCTGTTTCAACGATTCTGCAGTACTGTTTGTTTGTTGTCATTTTGATTGATGCAATATTTGCGTTACTGATTATTATAGGGGGAATGGCACAAGTTTATATACAGTCGGACAAGAATTTGGCAAAACTTCGAGCGCAATTTCTAATATCAGTCAGATCTACAAAATCTAAGCAAAGGGTATATCGAGTTTTGTTCAGAAGCTTTGCGACGAATAAGGTAAAATTTGGCACCTTGAATTTTATTGAAGCACTGACCCCCTCATGTGTATTGAGTTCTCGAATTGTGTTACTGTTAATCTGCTGCTGCTAAGCAAATAATGGTCGTTTTGAGTAATGAACAAACTCAATTAAGACACTAAGAGCTACCAAAGCCTCACTTCGCACAAGTTCACCCACGAAATCATATTAGGTATACAGTATTCATGTATATTGACGAATATCAAGCTTTCGCCTCCAAGTGGTTAGTCTGGTTTCCTTCCCAGCTTCATGTCACGTCTTGCATTATCGGTAAAGTATTGGGTATATCTACTTGGCCTATTTAATCAAGGCTCTATTTCACTACGATGATAATTATACGGTTCTCTCAAGCATTATATAAATATATATGTATTAAACGAAAGCATGCTTGGCAGCATGACGTCTTTTCAATTTGATTCCACTGATGATATCCATCTCTATATCAACAGTTTGAACGTCATGTCTTGAAGTTCAATCTACAAGACATACCATTATTTGTGGTTTCTCATATTCTGCATATAGCATCAGCAATACGTTGTCGCATATATGTAAGCAAAAATTCACTGAATAAACTTATATATATAAATCTTGTACCAATATAAACTTCCATTATATTTTTGATGACTACAAATTGTACAAAATTAAATGTATGTTTATCTGTGGAAAGTTTTCACAATTTACTATCAACTGCCAACACGGAAATCATGAGCATGGCATTTTAATGGAATATACTGAACAAGAAAACGTTTTGAGATGATTATAGCAATTTTTAAGATTATTTTTCTCTCAGGTAAAACCATCGAAAGCAATTTCATCCTCGTGTGTATAACAACAACTAGATAACATGCTACCAACATAAGTTAATTTTTAAAATGTTGCTCGATGGGAGTTAAATACAACATTATTTGGAAAATTCGTTAATCCAAAATTTAAATTTAAATTGCAATTCCGAAACTTCAACAACGTCATCCTGAAATGGTTGATAGTAGATTTTGATTAGGTTGAACCTACAATTAGTTTCAACGACAACAACTTCAACCAAATATCAAATGTAATATAGTGTAACGTCCTGAAAATAATTGTCTAATCAATTTTTCTATTTTGAGCAGCAATTTAAGCTTCAAAAACTTTCCAAATAAACTCCAACATCAATCTCCGTAACATGTAATAAAACCATACGATTTCAACTATTACCACACATACAAAACGTGAACGGACGTATTTTGCACTCTGATAAAATTGTGTTTAAGTTTAATTAGGCAGATAGTTAAGGTTTGATAGTTGCATATGTTGTTAAGCAACTGTTTTTGTATAAGTGTACTGATTTTGGTGACTCTATAGTAAAAAATGTAAAAAATAATTAATGCAGAGTACGATGCATCCGTTCGAGGTCTTTCCAGAGCTACTTTGACCTGAAAGGTCATCTCAAAGAGCGTTAAAAACTGTAGAAATGCCATCAGCAGAAAGCCCATCTTTGATATACTTAGTGGGGCTGGAAAAATAAAAGAATACATCGCAGTCGGTCTCTCCAGCCCTGCGCAAGTACAGCATTGGAAGGTCGAACCAAATCTCAGATTTAAAAAGTCAACTGATAGACTTCGAAACAGAATCCTCCCATCCCGAAGACAACTGGCAAAGCAGAAATAACTATCTCAACAGACTGTAAAAAAAATTGAACAAAAATATGCAAAAATACGTACGCAAACAGAAAATTGCCCACGATTTACAACTTTTTCCACTGCGAAACCGGAATACTAGCTTCCGGTGCAAAAAACGAAGAATTTTACAACTTGGGAAAGCAATTATAAAAATCCATGACACCCTATCGAATATCCTGATATATCAATGATGTATTTTTGGAGCCGCTATTTTGAAAAAAAACGATTTTTTCCAACGACAAGCTACAGTTTTACAAGGGTTTTGGAAACACCTCGAACGGATGCATCGTACTCTGCATTAATTATTTTTTACATTTTTTACTATAGCGTCACCAAAATCAGTACACTTGTACAAAAACAATTGCTTAACAACATATGCAACTATCAAACCTTAACTATCTGCCTAATTAAACTTAAACACAATTTTATCAGAGTGCAAAATACGTCCGTTCACGTTTTGTAATTGCAGCACAATATTTCGCATTTTCCAACTGCGTATTTCAAAATGTCTGATTCAATCATATCCCAGAAAGCATACGTGCATTAGACTATTGATACATTGCCAACTATGTACAGCAAGCGCACCATCAACATATATCGCATCATCTACTACCTGGCATGTATTACTGGTGCTGCACCATTTGTATTTGACCATAAGACAACAACTTTGTACCACGATATCAAGCTGAACCGAAAAGTAAGTCGGAATTTCGTTTTGGTCGTTCTATGGGACATCCTTGTTTTATTGAAGATATTGAAGTATTACCTCGATGAGGATTTCAACAACTTTCATCTTACACTGGCGTGGTGGATGGGGCACAACTTAAGCATGATTGCCTTCTCCATGTTTCGATATTTCCCGGGTGAAATGCGTTGTCTTGCAAATGGGCTGAAATTACTGCTGGATCGCTGTCAAGGTAATTAGTTAGTAACAAGCTCTGGAGTCATCATAATATTTGATATTTGTAAGATTTGATTGACAATTATACTGTTGCCGTTTTGCAGGAGAATTCGCACCCCAGTTTAATCCCAATAAGGTGAAGGGATTCTTGCTTCTGAAGGAGTACACTGACCTTCTCTTCGTCATCTCCGTCACTGTCATTTATATTTGTATCACGTCATATCTCATTTATGATCCAAGAGGCACCATATTCATTGGTGGACTGATTCCCGAAAAATATTACATGTTCCCGATTCCTTTGATTCTGATTTTGATTCAAGCCTATTTATACTCACCATTGTTTGTCAGTCCCGCCGTGGTTGCTGCTATCTGCCTTAACTACTGCTTTTATCTGTACTTTTTGGCCGGAATGGAGCTTCAACTGGGAAGACGCCGTTATGTTTTCAATCAAAATCTACGAAATGCTGGAAATGTCAGAAAAGTCTTCAGAGCTCTTCAGGTGCTCCACCAGCACTTGACTTGGACATGTAAAGTTGGATTGTATTTGGTCGTCATTAACGCGCTGTTCATGCTGACAATAATTTACCTGAGCTTCGTTTTGATGCGTTTCTGTAATGCCTTAAATTGGATAACAAAAGCTCCATTCGTTTTCTCAGATTTGACGGCAATGATATTTTGGCCACTTGTTTTGCAGCTTGGAAGCATGTTTCAAGTTGGAGGATCCAAAACGCTGTCGGGTTGGATGAGAAGCAACTGGCGTAGCGCTGAAGAGGCCGAATTAATGAAAAAGTTTGTTGGCTCTTGCAAGCCAATTGTGTGTTCCTATGGAAAGCAGTTTGTAATTGGCAAAGTCAGTGTGCTAATTTTTTATCGCGGTGCTTGCCGTGGAATTTTCAGAGCATTGCTTGCCACAATGTAAACAGTAGAATATTGTAGTTGAAGTGAATGATGAGAAAATTTAAAAAAAATAATTAGCTACTTTCAACGTTATAATTGAACGTCTCGTACTAATTTTTATCCGAGTTAAAATACGTTCATTAAGCTACACGTTTACTAGCCAACTCCACTAAATTTATAGGTACAATTGAAATACATATTTACTCTCTATATGCGATCGTTGATTCTTATAATTTGCGAACTAAAGTAATTTCAATTTTTAGCCATCATTAAAACAAAATTGCAATTGCTCGAACTCGTTAGTTATTATAACCGTTTTAGGAATAAATGGTTACTTGACCATGGCAACGACAACATGTCACAAATATGTAGCGTATTCCTATACTAATCAGGATGATTCGGTAGCAAAATATTTTCGTCGACTACCACTTAATACTACGCAGCTCGACTTTCATAAACCATAAATACTATAGATAACAGAGCCCGAAAGGTTGGCTCGTTTACAGTTTGCTGGACTTGTGGTATTCATCATTCATTCCCTGTGACGTTGTCGGTTTGTTTAAACTCAATAGTTTGTAAAACTGAAAACTACAGAAGGTATAGCATATGGAGAAACCAAATATTTCACGCTATCTACTACGCTGCTGGGGTCACCTGCGCAGCCCCGTATTCGTTTAATACTGAAACACAGAATGTGTCTGTTGATCCCACACTTATTTCGAAAGTAAACCGCAACTTCATCATTGCATCTAGTTGGCATATACTCGCGTTAATGAAGCTTGCAAAATATTTCCACCAGTGTGACTTCAACAGTTTTCATCTTACGCTGGCATGGTGGGTTGGACAAAATCTAAATATGATGACATGCTCAATGCTCCGCTTCTTTCGTACTGAAATATACTGTCTTTGCAAATGCTCTCAAACTATTTTTACATCATATACTAGGTAATGCATACACAATAAAACTCGAATAAAGAAAGTCGACAAATTTGTGAATTTCATGAAAAATGTTCATCATTTCAGTTCAGTTCATGCCACGATACAACTCAGATAAACCAAAAGGAATGTTGCTTCTCAAAAAGTACATTGTAATTCTATCAACTGCTTCCTTCGCTACACTTTACGCATGCTGTATTGCATGATTCAACTAGAGTCATTTTCGTTGGCGGCATAGTTCCAAAAAAATATTATACATTCGCAGTCTAATTATGGAAGAGACATAATTGGGGCGACAGGGAAGAGAACAAAATATTGAAGAAATTTGTTCGATCCTGTAAGCCAATTGTGTTTTCACATGGGAACGAGTTTGTGATTGGGAGACTAAGTGTGCTGACACTATATCGGGGTGTTATTCGTGGCATTTTCAGAGCATTACTTACAACTAAATAAACTGGACGATATCAAATCTATTACTGTTGCTCTGACAAAAAAAAACAACACTGACGACTAAAAGGTATGTTAAATTAGTTATGACATACAAATATGTTTAATCGAAAACATTAATGCTTTTGTAGCAGCAAGTACAATAAAATAATAATAATAATCATTTATTCGTCAAATGGTTAGCGTCATTACATTGAGGCACATTACTCCACAGAGATGTTATAGTAGACAACATATTTACACGTTACGTTATATACATCTTTATACTTTCAGGTATCAGCACATTACTCTTGACAAAATAAAATAATTTAAAATGTATTGTTTTTCTATAATAAAATAAAAGTCATATTTCCAAAAATACATAAGTTGGTATCTAAAGCAAAAGAAGAATAAGTTTATAAATTAAAAATTTTTGAGTTTTAGAGGTAGTATTATGGTTACTTAACAATATTACTGATTACATAGTCAATACAGGAAGCATACTCTTCACTTCTGTCATCATCAATTGATTGATCAATGGGGCTAAACATGGAATTATTGAAGTAGGCCATAGAAGTCCAGAATCGCCCTTCGCTATGATTTTGATTATTGGTCATATGATGGGGGCGGAACACGATGCATGCCGTAGGCCTGCGGCGTGTTGTACGTTTCATTATTCCACACTATTAACCCAAATAAATATATTTCATTCAAATCCTTTTCGTGTGCATGTAAAACCATCCATTAATCCACCAATGTCATCACGTTATTTATTATAAATATGTGGACATTTTGTCTAATTTGTAAAGCTGAAAGTGTGACACCCTACCCTACTGTTTTTGCTACACGCCCTACAGTTCATGCTAAATGCTCTACAGTTCATGCTACACGTCCCACATTTCATACTGCACGCCCTACAGTTCATTCTACACGCCCTACAGTTCATTCTACACGCCCTACAGTTCATTGATCTCACGACTACCTGAATTGATGTTTTTGGTTAACGGATAACTTTCGATAAACCGCATGGCGGCTCTGGTTTAGTCGATACATTGTTGTTGTTATTTCCGATATAAATACACATACACATACGTAGGTTGTTTGGTAACGATTTATCTTTTTTAATTGTGTCTCACTTTAACGCCTTCTAGTATACCATGCTCTCTAGTTTTCACCAAGGTATTCATATTAACCACAGACATCCCACAGCGTCCGACTAATGTGAATTTGACATGGTGCGTAAGGAACTCAACATGAATTTCGATGTTCCAGCGAAGAACGAGAAGTTCATGCTACTTCACGCTGAGGCCTTCACGCTGATGACCAGAACTGACAACCATATATGTAAATTGGAGTACCGCGGCCCACTAAACGCCATTGCCTCAAATCATTCGGACTGCATTCATCCATTAATTAACTCCTACCCAGTAAAGGAAGAAGTAATCGTCTACCGATTCCAAGAATGTACGCAGGATGATTTCAATAAAAAGGAGTTCAAATCTTACTCTGTCACACGTTGTGAAGACACATGTCTACTAGACTACCTCTCACTCATACAACTAAAGAGAGAAGCAAGCTTGATCTACATTTACTGTCCGCATAATAATATAACAACCGCCAAGAAAGTCCAGCCGTGTCCCATGACCCTGTTCACCTTGTCATTCAACTCAGCATTCAAGATAAACAACATCAACTTCAATGGATCGTCCATTAAGTTATAGCTGAAGAAAATTTGGTACTTCTTTGAAGACCAGGACCTCAATCAGTTATTGCTGACCCCAAATTCTTAGCCAACATCTGACAACACGCTCATTCCCATGATGCCGCTGAACACACCATCCTCCTACTCTCTCCACACCTTCATCGCAATTTTGGTCATCGGATCCTTCTCAATGATCATCGTCGTGATTCATCTTATCCACAAGTGGATGAAGCCTGGCAAAGTCATCGTGGAAGCCATGCCTCTGAAGGCAACCAACTCTACCTCTGATGATTCCAATCACGGATCACCAGAAGGATAAACACAATTCTATGAAATTTTTTATGCAAACATTTATTTTTATATATTATTTTCTATTTCGTTAGATGTAATTCATTTCATTGTTAATGTAGATTTTCATTGTTAAGTTCATTTTGTGCATAATTTGTAGAATCACATTTTATTATTGATTTTTATTCAAAATTATCATCTTAAGCTTACATGCATATTATTAGCAATTAGGTCACAATCAATTAGGTTAAGAGTGTCGCACGTTTCTACTCTTGCTAGAATGTAAGGTGATATCAACTTATTTTCATTCATATATTTTCATCCATTTCATTCAACCAAGTTCCGCTTCTTGTTTTCATTTAAAAACCTATATAGGTACATACTTTTATTTGTGAGTTCACAAAGCTTTCATCTTTTTCGTTGGACATATTTTTGGCATGAGTTTTCACATCTTTCTACAGTGACACATTTTGTGCTTATAATAGATTGTTTCCCTGTATTGACATTATATTGAATGTTATAAATTATGCTTGAACAAATCAAACTCTTTAGTCTTCGGTCCGTGATAGTGCTTTGACGTATCAAGCCACCAAGCAGTATGGAATATCAGAAGGAATTAATTTGCCCGAACATGTCATGAATGGCGAACATGATTTAGGACGGACACGAAACAAATGCCTAATTAACTAACTGCGCAAAACTAGATTCTCACATGCTGTAGTCACGTGGACTTATCGTGCTCTCCACTCAAACAGCACAAAGCGCCAATGATAATTAGTCTAGGTTAGATTTTAATTAGTATATACGAACTTAGCTGTTTTTTGGGACACACACTTCCTCCAGTCCGTGGTCTTCGCTTATCTTATTAAATTTGCAGCACGAAGAATAATATTATGTTGTGCAGTAAACGTAATTCATTCTGACTTATGGTACGGAAACTATGTTCCATATATTCTACTACTTCCTAATTGGGTAACACCCACTGATTTGAATATATCATACTTGCCCTGATCTGGTTTGTACGCATATGACCAGAAACGTTCTAATGGTAGTCGCCATCTGGAAATGTAAACAAAGATTGAAAAAGCAATTAAACTTGGACTTTTTGCAGAAATATGAGATCCATCTTACAGTTGCCAGTAGACCATACGTAATGGGAAATACGTTGCCGGCCTTCAAAGCTACTGCGTTGCAATCAATCTGATTCAGATACACGCATACTTCTGACGATGGAGTAATCATTGAGCGATTTCCAATTTCCATCAACCAATCCTTCAGTGACGACGCATTCACGCTAATATTCGCTGTCATGCACATAAACGCCGTTGTAATAGCCAGATAAAATATAAACTTTGCTAAAGCCTGCAAACCACTGAATTTGGTGTCGCTTGCCAAAACACCCTCCAGTCCAATCGCGTAGTAGAGGACCGACTCCACCACCGCACATGATATTAAATTACCCAGAAGTTGATTGATGACGTCAGATAATCTCCGCATATGCATCCATTGTAACTGTATTTCATTCCAATTCAATGGCGTACTTGATACGTGATCCTTATTAAGTTGTCTTGCAAACGATGTACTGACTGCCCACATGACCAGTACCGTCAACACCAGAAATGTTCTGAAAGCTAGTCCTAATAATCGAACATGTGCCAGGCCCAGAAATACGAACGCCTTGAACACGGGATTTGAAACGACCTTGTTGTCGCAAAAGTTGCAAATGTAGTCGATTCGATTGTGCCTTCCCCAGCGCTGTGTAAAACGGCGACAAACCATAAGCTCTTTTTAAACAATAGAAAAGGTAAGGACAAACAGATTAAGAAAAATGCAACAGAAATACACTTTGAATAAGTCGAATGTCATATATCCCGACAACTCATTCTTTAGACAAGTCATGTATGTTTTGTCTTAAGAAAAACACATCCAGGATAAAATTGAACAATATATGTAAACACACTACACAAACCTATGTTAGCATGCATCTACTCATCAACAAAATGTATGCTTGTTTTTTACATGGCCTATTGAGATATATGCTAACATTTGCCAATGTAAAAAATATTTTCACTTCAATATGCATGCACTCAAATGAACTACCAAATATGCAAATTAATTAAAAGATGTTTCTCAAAAATTAACTGACACTACAGTTTGGGAATCTGTTGGCTGTTAGTATTGCCTTGTTTTTTTCAGTATAATTTATATTTTTGGAAGTGGTTTTACGATTTCAGAAAAATGGTAAACTAAAATTTACATGATCTTATTGTGTGAGATTTATAGGAGAAAAGACTTTTACATCAAGACAATATACTGTTATAATAATTATATATTTTAAATTAGAATTTATCTGCTTAACTGTGATAAAAAATATTGACAATGTAAGTACATAAAGTTGTGTTGATAATGTGTATTATATGATGATATGATAGTCTACAACAGTACAAATACGATCTTATATATTCTAGAAAAAATTGTCGGAGTAGATGACAGTCGACTAATTTAAAGGAGAATTCTGCTGCACCTTATCTCTGTTCCTGATCCTTGGGTCTCAAACCTCTTTCCTGTTGTTCTAAAGAGGATTATAATTTGTCGCCGCATTTTACGTCGGAGTTGAGGAAGCCACCGTCGATTCTGGTGAAGATTGTGACAACATTATAAGTTACGCACATTGCTGCAATTGCGTACGTCTCTAGGGCCCTTGAATTTGAGCGTAGGGGTACGGGGAGCATATAAATATATTTGACAAGAAGCAAGAGTTTCCTCTGATCAAACCACAGCATTCTTACAAATAATACCTTCTTCAATGAATTAACCAGAATTAGCACGACCTCATAGTACGTCATGAGATTGCCATTATCCAGTCTACCGGTATGGAAATTATGGAGCAATAGCGACGCGAGTCCGACGCAAGTCAATATTCCGCAGATCATTTTGTGCGGAGAGTAGCAAGTGACTTGTATATCCGTCTTGTTTTCTGTACCCATTGACTGCGCAGTATCGTTAGCAAAAATATTCCGAAATCGAAAGGGAGCAATCCCTAAATAGTACCAAATTGTTACGGGAACGCGGATGAAGTTTGTCAAGGACATCACGATTATTTATTTTTTCTCGGTGTTCGATAACGTTGTGCAGGATTTTTGAAAATCTGCAAATGCATGCGTCAGCAAGTATCATGTAGCACTGGAATGGATAAAAAAAAACAAATTCCAGGTTTGTTTGTTCGTAAAACTGACTACCAAATTGATGAATATATTCGTAACCATGTTTTGCAACTTAAATCGTTTCAATTCTAAATTTAATTAAGTAGGTAAATATTCGGAAAAATTAATTTCCAACAATTTAATGTGGTATTGATGGCATGTAAAACATTACAAAAAGGGATATATAAAATAGATTTATTTATATTAGCTAATTAAAAACGATGTGACGAACGGGAAACCAATTAACAAAAACATACAATGTCATGCCCAGGTTTGTGCCTGAAAGAGAGTGCAATTAATTTTGCACACTTTTGGCTTCCTGTCGAACCTTTTAATACTAATGAGCTTCTCGTATGTGGAAATTATGAACCCATTTGTTAACGTCATGTGCCCAAATGTAGTTGCGTCACATCAGTATCAACTTTGGCTTGTCATTATCACGTATTCTTAGCATGTAATACACAATACCGCAATAATGATAATTTTGATCAACTAGAAAATTATGCACTGTCAACTTCTGCACGCATCTTCTTCTGTCAATTTCTCATGTGTTTTATTAACAGAAGTTATGTGAAAAATCTGAACGCGTCAAAAACGATTCAATACACATCACTCGGCTCGGTTTGACACACGTGGCATACGAAGAACTTCAATAATATCTCCAGAATGTTGCAAACATATTTGAAACTATTTACAAGGCTCTGCAGGGTATTGGAATCCCTAGGCGCCTTTATAATCTACTGGCATCCTATGTAACGCCAGCTGTGACATCCAGCAAAACGCTCACTATCAAAGCAGAATTATAAAATAAAATATACCATCTTTGTTCTGTTGATTATTATCTTGCTATTTGGTGGGTTATAAGCCAGTAATTTCAAAACCAATCCATATTGAAATGTTGGACAACTTTTCATTTAGGTTCCTAGTTGTCATGCTGATTTGGACGTTCTTGATCGTTCATTGGTGCTTCGTAAGCGGAGAATTTATTTGCACGTATGTAAATTGCTTGTTAGTCTACGACACCAGGTTTCACCCCTCAACATTCGATCGGACGGACGTCGTCAGCAAATGTCACTCATGATACGGATCAACATTCCTTTTGCATACGCATCATACATAAGCATAATTCTTGTACCTATTATGTTTGTATACGGTTTACACATGGCGAATCCCTGTAAGCCGTCTCTGGCTGTATATTGGTTGCTGCCACAATGTCCCATTAACGTCCCACTTTATCAAGCAGAAAAAAGTTGGATTTATTTTCTTTCGAAGTTCACGTTGCTAATTCTGAACCATTGGATGTTTGCATTCATTATCAACTCAGGTTGCTTTTGCAGTTGTAGGAATTATGTAGTAAAGTAAGTTATTAAGTGGAATAAAGTATAGCAATGTCATATTGTAATATGAATGAACTAACACAGTATAGAATTGGCATTGCTTTGGTAAATTCAAATTCAACCATCATTTTATCAAATGTGAATCCGTATTACTATTTAGCTTTCTGGTGCATGGTAAATAGTGAGGATGTAAATGAACGAAAAAGCATTTACAGTCAATCGCATATTCAAAGTTAGATTGTGTGTAGGATTGGGATATAACGAATTCCAAGAATACCAGAAGTGTATTAAAATAATGGATACTGAAATAAATTCATCGGGAAAACCCACGTCACTTTCTACGCAGTATCGTTCACGTTACTCGACAAATGCGTTGCTATGAAATTTCCCATACCATGTCACGCTTAATTATGGGGTTGCATGAAGATTAAATTTTCGAGAACACATACCATAATAGGGAACAATACCGAGATCGATCATAACAAAAATAATTAATTAAAATCCCTCTCAATTTATGTATGCGCCATGCCCTAGTGGATAAAGCTTCCGCACTAAAATTATCAGATTTGTATACATAAAAATAAAATAAATTTGTACATATATTTTATGGAGAATATATTTGTATTGTTCATAGGTTCATGTAAAGCACCCATGTAGATCAAAATTATATATCTCCATGATTTAAATAAAAGTTCTCATTGACGAGTGCGACGACAGGATTTGTACAACGATAATTAATTTGGTTTGGAATATGACCCAGATATTTGCGGTTTGTTTTTCGCTACACGTGCAACCTTTATTTTACGAAAAAAATAAGCATTCATACGGCGTTAGCGTTCCTTGGAATTGCTTCAAGGCCAAATGCAATTATTTGTAGTGATTTGTCAAGTTCCGGGTTCTCTCGGAATTGTTATTATACGCAGGGACCACGCATAACGTCGGGAAAGACTTGCATGAAATATTCTAGCAAAGCTCAGTTTGCGAGAATAATACACCTTGATAACTCTGCTGTTTTTATCCTTGTCCCCTGGGGGCTTTTAGAAACATTTCATCTCCAGTTCCTATATAGTTGAAACATTTAGCAAAAATACGTTATTTGTGACAAAAGCGACTTCCTTGCCTTTTTTATATCAAGCTACTAGCCACTATGGAATATCACAACGAATTAATTAGTTAGAACATGTCGTAAATTGCGAACATGACTTAGGACGAACACGAAGCAAATGCTTAATTACCTAACTGCGCAAAATCAGATTTGCACATGCTGTAGTCATGTGGGCATATCTTGCTCTCCAAGCAAACATCACAGATCGCCAATGCCGAATCAGTCTATACTTGATTTTATTTCTGTTGTTATTTTCAAGATAAATCCACATATTAGAAATCCATTTTCGTTTAATTAAAATATGTTATTTGGGACACGTACTTCTTCCAGATGGTAATAACCAAACACTATTGAAGAGAACCACGTCAGTATATCCTTCGGCTTTGCCCGATACCCTCTTTTCACAAAATTCTCAGAATATTTTAAAATGCTTCAAGCACATTTAAAACTATTTTCGAAGATCTGCAGATTATCTGGTTACCTCGGCAGCGTCATCATGTACTGGGATCCTAAAGCCTGTCGACTCCGACTTCCAGCAAACCGTCTAATAGCAGAGCAAAACTTTAAAAGAAAATTTTGCATATATGCTCTGTTTGTTGCAACCTTGTTTCTCGGTGGGATATATAAGCTGTTACCAAAATCCGCTCATGTTGAAATATTCGATAAATTTACGTTCGTCTTAGTAGTTATACTACTCGTATGGTCGGCCTTGATTACTCACTGCTGCTTTATTTGCAGAGATACAATTTGCATTTATGTAAATTGCCTGCTGATATATGGCACCAGGTTTCACCCTATCACTTCGAAATCTCAGCGTCGCCGGAAAACATCGCTCATAACAAGAATCAATGTCCTTGGCTCATACGGGGCATATGTCAGCCTAATAATGGTACCTATTATGTTTGCGTATGTATTACACACCGGAGATCCCTGTAAACCGTCATTGGCTGGATTTTGGTTGCTGCCGGAATGTAGTTCCTACTTATCACCGGAGTGCGCAGCGACTAGTTGGAGTTATTTTATGGGACTGCTTCTGAAGTTTTCGTTGCTGATTTTGAATCACTGGATGCTTGCGTTTTCTATAAACGCGGGCTCCATTATGATTCCTGGAGTAATGCTCCTATGCACAATGACATTGAGTGAATACATACAATTGTAAGTCACTGTGGTTAAATGAATTTTTGTCGTTTGATATTAACAAAATGTACCTGCGACGCAATCTTTATCATGGCAATATTTTTTAATGTAGGTTTGTGGATACTCTTGCATTCGGTGGGACGTCTGCATTACAAGCGGCAATGCAATACCGGACGCTGCAAGTTCTCGGAAAATTGATGAACGAAATTCAACAGCACGTATTGGTAACAACTCTAGTTGTTGGATGCATGTTGAGCATGTCCATGTCGATGGTACTGATAATTAGGACAGCAGATTCAACGGTTCTGCAGTACGGATTGTTTGTTCTCGTCTTCATTGATGCAATATTTGCGTTATTGATTATCATTGGGGGAATGGCACAAGTATATATGCAGTCGTTGAAAAATTTGACCAAACTTCGGGCGGAATTTCTAACATCAGACAGATGTACAGGAACTGTACAAAGAGAGTGTCGAGTTTTGTTTAAAAGTTTTGCGACAATGAAGGTAAAATTTGGCAGTTTGAATTTTATCGAAGCACTGACCCCGCTGAAGTGTATTGATTTCTCGAATTGTGTTACTGTAAATCTTCTGCTGCTCAGCAAATAATGATGATTTAAATTAACGATCTAACTCCGCCACACACGCAATCATGTTGTGACCAGAATAGCCCACAAACTGCGTGATTGTCAATCTCCCTTCATTCCGCCTACATGCACCAACCTAGTCTCAGTCAGGGCGAATGAAGGGTCACCTTCCACCACAATCTCCCTTTTCCCATTTTCCTGGCGTGAAGATAAGCTATGTCGAGCTAAGTGTGTGTCAAGCTCCAGTTACTTTAACTGCTCTTGCAGCAATAGCCAGCACCCCTTTTGTCGTTTCAGCCGGAGCTGTCTTTTCAGACTTTCATCGGCCCCATCCATTTTCTCTTTTACGTTTCAGACTCTGTTTCAGTTAGGGAACATTTTGTTTATATTATAGTTCTTTCGGGAGTTTCCCCAAGTCATTTAATTTAATTGTTTGATATAGGATAGTGATTTGTCTTGAGTGCGAACAAACGTATCTGCAGTTAAGCGGTTTGTCGGGTTTCCTTGCCAGCTTCATCTAACGTGGTACGGGAAAGTGTTCGGTATAACTAGCTCGCATATTTCATCAGGCGGGATTTCACTACCGTGATAATTCTGCGGTTTTCTCTTACACTATATAAATATTTATGTATTAAACGAAAAATTGCTTGGAAGCATGACGTCATGTAAATTGATTCCACTGATGATTTGCATCTCTCAGTCAACAGTTTTGAACGTTACGTCTTGAAGCTCAATCGACAAGACATATGCCTCATTTTGCGGTTTCCCATATTCTGGCGTATATCTTAGCGAATTATTTATGCAGAATGTAGAAATAATTTATTTACCGTAAATTCTCAAATGAACGCTGCTGCGTTCTTTAGTCAGCATGAAAAATTTGCTCTGGAAACGCAGCTGCGTTTATTTGAGAAATTACGGTATGCAGAACACAATTAAGGTTAGATATTGGATAAGGGATTAATCAACTATTCCACCGAAAATCAATCCTCGGTGCCCTAGATGACAACTAGACACCTAAAATATGCGCCACGTTGGACAACGCTTCCAGTAAAACATACAAATATACCATAAATATGTTCCTTCATATTATATTAAAAAACTTTCGTGGAAAATCCATTCACGCCTCCTGGAGACATAATATTTATTAATGCATATTTTCATGTATTTGAGTTGTTTTTAGCAACACGTAATACTCTTCGCCAATGAATTATAGCTTGGGTATATGCCAAAAATTGGCTAAAAAGTATTGCTGATATGCTAGCTATACAGTCAGGATATTCATCATGGATGAAATGATTTACATAAATTTCGTTTCAATCCATAGCTGCCAGGAACGTGTATTTAATTCAAGACTCCGAAATGAATCGCCTCTATTTCGAGTTTCGGTACAGCATACATCTACATTGCGTCAGTTAAAGTTAGCACAAGCTGTGTTCCGGCGATCGCAAATTAATTAATGTCCACAAAAACATGTGTTCCTATTCAGGTTATATTTACCATGGTAATGTATGTACATATATAATATTAATTGAAATTCATCTTAGCCAATAACATTAATTAAAATTCAATACGACTGGAATACACTGATTGTTTCTGTAATAATGGATGTTAGTTGTATCTTTTGGTGAGAAGTGTATGCGATCTTTTAATTAAAAATTACAAACCTCAGAATTGGGCGGTTAGACAACATGTATGCATATTATTTAAAAAAAATATATATATATAGTGGTTAAATGTATATTTGGGCGCAATACGCCGCCATATAATTCAGCTACTTCCTACGGCGCGCAAATGTCCTTTTCGCCTTTCTGGCACAGTAAATATCTTCATCATTGCGAAGGCACATTGTTAGGTTATGAGAGTGGTCGACAGGAAAATCATGAAAATTATTTTGGCATCCAATTTCCTTAAAATGCTGCAAAATCATTTCAACAGTTTCTCGAGACTTGGTCTTGTTTTGCGTCCCTTGGCAACGCCGTCGCTTAATAAGATTCTGCCAAGTACCGGCTGTGGCTTCCAGCATACTTCAGAATTGCAGAAGCCACTTTAGGAGAAAATATGTCATACTTATGCTTGTAACTCTGGCCCTCGGCGGAATATTTACATTTATATTACATATTTACAGCCCATTCAGGATCCACCAAAGTCACAGGTTCGATAAAATCACGTTGAACTTTATTGTGGTGCATTTCTCATGACAGCATTGCCTGTTCAAAGTTCATTTGGTCGGGAGAATACTATTTGTATGTACGTGAATGTCTTGGTGGAGTACGGCATCAGATATACCCCTTTTTGTTCAGAAGCTTTGTGAAAGACAATAAATCACTGAATTGATGAACGCATCAATTAATCTTTACTTCCATTATGTTTGGGATGACTGGAAATTGTTCAGAGTTAAATGGATACTGTTCACTGCAATGTATTCACAAATTATTATCAATTACAATCATTTAATTTGATGAGCATATGTCTCTGGAATATACCGGAGAAGTCAAAATTTGCAATTGTACAATTTTGCGATATATGTTGCAATTTGCAACATATATCGTATCATCTACAAATTTGGAGGAATTTTCGGGGCTACACCTTTTACATTTGAGCATAAGACAAAAAATTTTAACCACGATCACAGGCTCAACGGAAAAGTAAGTCGCAATTTTGCTTCAGCCGTTCTATGAGACATCCTTTCCTTATTGAAGGTATCCCAATATAACCTCACTGAGGACTTTTCCGACTTTCACCTTACACTGGCGTGGTGGGTGGGGCATAAGAGAAGTATGATTGCATTTTCAATGTTTCCATATTTCCCGAGTGAAATGCGTTGTCTTGCAGATGGGTTGAAAGTGCTGCTAAATCGCTGTCAAGGTAACTGTTTACCAATTAGCTCTGAAGTTTACCATGTTACTGCTGATTTGCAGTCGAAGTTTCACCGCAGTTTAATCCGAATAAAGTCAAATCATTCTTGCTTCTTAAGAAGTACACCGAGAATCGCTCCGTCGTCTCCGTCACTACCATTTACGTTTGTATTACCTCATGTCTCATTTATGATCCCAGAGCCACCATATTAATTGGTGGATTGGTTCCAGAAAGATAATACATGTTTCCGGTTCCTTTGCTGCTGATTTCGATTCAAGCCTGTTTATACTCAATATTGTTTGTCCGTCCAGCCGTAGTTGCTTCCATCTGCCTTAACTACATGGTGAATAAATTTGTTGCTTCACGTAAGTCAATTGTATGTTCTTATGGAAAACAATTTGTGATTGGAAAAGTTATTGTGCTCATTTTTTATCGCGGTACCTGCCGTGGCATTTTCAGAGCACTGCTTGCAACCAAGTAAAGTATATTCATTAAGACAAAATGTACCGCTGCGTCAAATGGGGTTTTATTATTGGTCGCTCGTACGGTTTTCGAAACTAATTGGTTCTAACTTCCATCCAAATTAAAATAGATTACTCCGGTTACCCGTGTTGCCAATTTTCCAAAAAATTGATGCTAAAATTTAAGTATATATCGGTTACTATTTAAATACAGTATATCGTTGTTTCTTATCGTTTTCTATTTCTAATGATTACATTTTGGAACAGTCGTTACGATAAAATCTCTAAAACTGGAATTCGATAATAATTGAATCCATTATTGGAATAAATGGCTAAATGACCATGGGACCATATATGTTTACGACAACAAGCTATAAACTGATACCGCAGATTTGTAATAAATAACAGGTTCGTCACTCTGTTGAATAATATTTTTCTCCTTCGCACTTTAAAACTACAAAGCTCGACTTTCGCAAACAAGAAAATTATAGATAGCATATCCTACAAGGTTGATTCATTACTGCCGCGTTTTGCTGTTTGTCGAATATTTGCCCATTAATCATTCATTCCCCTTCCTACGTTGGCTCGTTTCAACAAAGTTTTTGATTTCATTACTTCTGCGCCCACATAAAACAATTGGTGTTTTTTGCTGTAATTATTTTGAGGACGTGCGAGCTTTCCAGAATGTACACCAAACGGACAAAGAAAATATATCGTGCTATCTACCACGCTGCTGGGCTCACATGTGCAGCCCCATATTCGTTTGACCTTCAAACACAGACTGTGCACATCGATCCCACTCTGATTTGGAAAGTTAACCGCAACTTCATTGTTGCGTATATTTGGCACATACTCGCGCTGTTGAAGGTTGTCCAGTATTTCCACCTGGGTGACTTTAACAGCTTCCACCTCACACTGGCATGGTGGGTAGGACACAATCTGAACATGATTACCTGCTCAATATTCCGCTTCTTTCCTGCAGAAATATGCTGTCTTGCAAATGGTCTCCAACAATTTGTCCATCATATACAAGGTAACACATTTAACATAAATCGTGAATACTGGGTGTCAATAAATTCATAATTTATAATTAAAATGTGTGCAATTTCAGTCGAATTCATGTCACGCTTCAACCCGGATAAACAAAAAGGAATGTTGCTCCTCAACGAGTACATTGTGATTCTATCAATTGTTTCCTTCGCTACCCTTTACATATGCTGCATCTCATTCCTACTCTATGATTCAACCGGAGTCATTTTCCTTGGCGGCCTGGTTCCTGAAAAATATTATATACTTCCACTCCGGCTTTTTTTGACGATCGGTCAAGCATATATGTATGCTTCGCTATTTGTGAGTCCGGTAATAATTGTCCCCCTTTGCATCAATTACTGTTTTCATTTGTATTTCCTGATCACCAGAGAAGCTCGACTGGGGCGAAGCTCTTACATTTCTTGTACGAAGCTCAGAAACGCAGCCAATATCCGACTACATTTCAGAGCCCTTCAAGTGCTTCACCAGCACATGACATGGACTTGTCAAATAGGACTGTACTTGCTTATCATGAACGCTCTGTTCATGATGACGCTTATATATATTAACTTTGCATTAGCAAGGTTCTGGGAGGATTTAGGCTGGTTGACAAGAGCTCCGTTTATAGTTTCGGACTTTACGGCATTGTTCTTTTGGCCGTTTGTGTTACAATTTGGATGTCTCTTTCAAGTAGGTGGAGCGAAAACTTTATCAGGTTGGAAGAGACATAATTGGGGCAACATGGAAGAGAACAAAATAATGAAGAAATTTGTTCCATCATGTAAGCCAATTGTGTTTTCACATGGGAAGGAGTTTGTTATTGGAAAGGTAAATGTGCTGATATTTTATCGCGGAGTGACCCGTGGCATTTTCAGAGCATTACTTACAACTAAATAAACGGGAGGATTGCAAATCTATTATAGTACCTCAGGGAAGGCATATAGCATATCTTCTTATCACAGCTGCCATATGCATCTTGCGTTGCCTATGTGAACAGCATCTAAAGTAATATCGAATTGTTTTCAACAAAAAAATGATTTGAGTTGATTAGTAAAATTTTCCTGTTCTGTTTGAAGATGATTAAATTTGGCAATTTTGTAAATTACACTGATATAAAATTTAAATTGTTATTCCGCTACTATCAAGTTTTCAACTTTAAATGACTTATGATTGATGTATATCGGTTTGAGCCAGCAAAGCAATTTGATTTTACATCAAGTACTGGACGAAATAAAATAATGTTTAAATCAACTTTTATCCAATTAATTGTTCAGTGCTCGAAAAAAAATTGAATGTACTATTGATTATATTTTGAGCAATAATTCCACAAATGGGCTTCAATTGTACATTCAATGTAACCTTTACATCGCATCTATTTCCATACGTGCTTGTAGAAATCTAAATCGCATTCAATCCAAAACGCGTAGTTGGTAAATTCCGACTCAATTCCGCTGCCACTTTTACTCGTAGCACAGAGACTGTAGCAACAATAAACTCTCCACTTTCCGTTGTTTAAAATTCGCCAACCATGTACAGCAAACGAACAATGAACATATTTTGCATCACCTACTACTTGGCAGGTATCACCGGAGCTGCCCCATTTGTATTTGACCACACCACAGCGACTTTGTACCACGATCACAAACTGGCCCGAAAAGTAAACCGCAATTTTATTTGGGCCGTGATATTAGTCATACTGGAATTACATCAAATAATCAAATATTACCTCAGCAAGGATTTCAACAACTTTCACCTGATATTGGCTTGGTGGGTGGGACACAATTTAAGCATGGTAACCTTGTCAATGTTTCGATATTTCCCGGCAGAAATGTGTTGTCTTGCAAATGTACTAAAACTACTTTTGGATCGTTGTCAAGGTAACATTTTAACAATTTACCCAAAAACGCTAATCGTTAATCGAAATAATTATCTCATAAAAGTGATTTCCAATCAAAGCCGAATACGCGCCAGAGTTTAATCCGAATAAGGCCAGTGGTTTCCTGCGTCTGAAGGAATACACCGAGGTGTTCTTCTTGGTTTCCGTCGCAAGCATATATGTTTGCATCACTTCATATCTCCTTTATGATCCCACTGGCACCATTTTCATCGGTGGATTGGTGCCGGAGACATATTACAGGTTCCCGATTCCTTTTCTTCTGATTTTGGTCCAAGCTTACTTATACTCAATATTGTTTGTAAGCCCAGCCGTGGTAGCTGCCATTTGCCTTAACTACTGCTTCTATCTCTACTTGTTTGTCGGAAAAGAGCTTCGACTTGGACAACGACATTATATCTTCAACCATAAGCTTAGAAGGGCTTCAGATGTGAGGAAAGTCTTCAGAGAGTTTCAAGTGCTTCACCAGCATTGGACCTGGACATGCCATATTGGACTGTACCTGGTAGTCATTAACGCACTTTTCATGACGACAACTATCGACCTCAGCTTTGTCTTGGTACGATACTGGGATGACTTAAATTGGATCACAAAGGCTCCATTCGTTGTTTCTGATTTGACAGGAATTGTATTTTGGCCACTTGTTTTGCAGCTCGGCAGCATGTTTCAAGTGGGTGGTTCCAAAACTCTGCAAGTTTGGATGCGAAACAACTGGGGTATTCCTGAGGAGTCCCAATTAATGAAGAAATTTGTTGGCTCATGTAAGCCAATTGTGTGTTCTTATGGAAAGCAGTTTGTGGTGGGGAAAGTTAGTGTGCTTTATTTTTATCGCGCGGCTTGCCACGGTGTTTTCAGAGCGTTGCTCGCCACAAAGTAAAATAATAATTTGCTCTATTTAATGTTTGTTTCACCAACGAATCGTAGTAATTTAGTCCGAGTTAAAATATATTAATTAAGTTACACGTGTTATTTTCAATTTTCTGAAATTCGTTGTTAAAATTTAAACGCACACTTACTCGTAATATTCGATAGTTGACTCGTATAATTGACAGATTGCAGTAATTCCAATTTTGAGTCGTCGTCATAGAGCTGTGTTTTGTAAACACTTCAGAATGTACAGAAAACTCTAAAATCAAATCTTCCGTGCTATCTACTACGCTTCTGTTGTTACCTCCGCAGCCCCATATTCGTTTAACTCTCAAACGAAAAATGTGTATGTTGATCCCACGATAGCTTGGACGTTAAACCGTAACTTCATCATTGCATATGTCTGGCTTATACTTGCGTTATTGAAGGTTGCAAAATATTCCCTCCTGCATGACTTTAACAGCTTTCATCTTACACTTGCATGGTGGGGTGAACAAACTCTAAACATGATGACATGTTCAAAGTTTAGCTTCTTTCCAGCTGAAATATGCTGTTTAACAGCAAATGGTCTCGAACAATTTCTGCATCGCATTCGACGTAATGCATACATCATAAAATTAGGATAATGTGCTTCAATAAATTTATAATTTTGTAAAAATTGTTTTGCAATTTCAGTTGCATTCATGCCACGTTTCAACCCGGATATACCAAAAGGGATGCTGCTTCTCAACGAGTATATCATATTCATCATTTCCTTCTCTACACTCTTCGTATGCTGTATTGCATTCCTTCTATATGATTCCACTGGAGTAATTTTCCTTTGCGGATTGGTTCCTGAAAAATATTATATATTTCCGGTCTGGTTTGTTTTGACAATTGGCCAAGTATATATTTATATATTGCTATTTGTCAGTCCGGTCATTATTGTCACCATTTGCAGCAACCACTTCTTACTTTTATTTTCTGCCCACTCGAGAACTTTGATTGGGGCGCACTTGTTATTCTTCTGGTAATAAACTGCTAATAGCATCGAATATCCGGCTGGTATATCGTGCTCTTCAAGTACTCCTCCAGCACATGACTTGGACTTGCCAAGTTGGACTGTAATTGTTAATTCTTAACGCGTATCTTTACATATCTGAATTTCGGGTTGGCACGATTCTGGGAGGATTTAAATTAACTTACAAAGGCACCACTGGTGGTTTCGGATTTTACAGCATTTTTCTTCTGGCCATTTGTTTTGCAATTTGGGTGTCTATTTCAAGTAGGTGGTTCGAAAACTTTAGCAGGTCGCAAAAGACATAAATGGGGCGACATGGAAGAGAACAAATTAATGAACAAATTTGTTCGATCGTGAAAGCCAATTGTGTTTTCGTTTGGGAAATAGTTTGTTATTGGGAGGGTAAGCGTGCTGACATTTTATCGGGGAGTTACTCGAGGCATCTCCAGAGCATTACTTACAACTAAACAAACAACACTGTGAACAAATCGATTCCTCAAGCAAGTAAAATGTACTATAGGATCTAAAATTATTACCCGGCAATTGGGGTATTCAGTTTGTTGTTGGACTGTTGCTATTTATGTATGCCAAATTTTCATCTAATTCGGTTTCGATAAACAGTTTAATTTTACGTATAATATTGTTTTGCAAAAAACAATATGTGACGCACTACCGAAAAGTATGTAAATATTGCTAGGGTAAATGTGCTTATGTCAATAATTTCATGCTATTACAGCAGCGAGTTAGATACAAGAAGAGTTTTAGAAGAAGCACAACTGGGGATTTCAGGAGCAAAGCATGATGATGAGAAAATTTCATAAAAGTTGTCAGCCCATCTTGTTTTGTTATGGAAACCAGTTTGTTGTTGGTAGGGTGAGCGTTTTAAGATATTTTAGAAGCGTGGTAAGGGTTCATTTAGCACATTACTGACAACCAAATGAATACACATTATCGTCCTAAGTCGCAATTATTGTCCCAAATATGCATATTATTGTTGTCAAATTACCAATTACTATACAGACACAACACGTACAAATTTAAAATATGCATTTTAGTTATTTTTTAAATAAAATAAAGTATTTTGAAATTATTTCAATCAATGGTAAGTAATATTCACTGCCACACCAAATGTATTTGCGCGTTTACCTAAATGCTTATGTCAACTATCATCAAAAAATGCAATTAGTGGCTCCCTAAATATTGAATATCGCGAAAATTGACCAACGTCGTATAATGGTTCACGAAGCAATTAGTTCATCTGGATTTACCGTAATGTGACACAGGCATGAACACGAAATATAATTTGAACAATTGAAGCCCATATGTTCATATAAAATTAATGATACGGTAGCGTTCTGCCAACTTTCTTGTTATGCCCTGCCCACGGCAATTACTGGCGATAATAACCAGGAGCATTGCGACGAGCGTTTTGATTGGGCACAAAATTGGTAGCTTGCTGTTTCTAAATGCTTGTCCTCACTATCTTTGCTATTTAGACGGTACGAATTAGTAAAATTCGAAACCAAATTTGCAGACGTTGAAAGCAAAGCTAGGAAACTTATGGTGTTGTTTTAAGACCACCTTAAGTAAAAACCAAGATTTGGAAAAAATGCAACGACTGATCCAATTTGTAATTTTACTTTCTTCAATCGGAATTGTGCAAACCGGGCGGAGTTGGTATTATATTGGTTCGCAGAGTATTCATCCTGATGTAGAGCTTAGTTTGGATGCTTTCCGCTCCTGCCACTTCAAGTTCTACATATATCAATATGGCGCTCGAACGCTGGATCCCGTACGGCATTAATATTCAATCTTTGCAGTTCATTTCGGTACGGCCACCCGGACGGTTCGACGCCGCTTCATTTTTCCGTCCGTTTGATGGAAATACATGGCTTTGTCTAATATTTTCTTCTGTCAGTTTCACTGTCTTCATTTCACATGTATATGATGTACGATGGACGAAAATCGCTTTCGACGTCTACGCGATAATCCTGGAGATGTCGGTTTCAAATATGACAAATGTGAAACGCTATAAATCGGTCAATTTAATATGCTGGCTTCTGATGATGTATGTTCTGACCGAGTTCTACAAAGGGGAGATACTCTCACATCTTATTGCTGGAACCGAGGTGAAATTTCCATGTAATATGGAAGAGCTAATTCGTAGCCCGACACCGAAATTCACCTTTGTAACTGGGTTTTCAAAACAACCGTTTTCAGTTGTGAAGCAAACTTTAGATGAGGCATTTGGAAGTTTCGAGATCAATGCACACAAGTTAGGTAACCTGTTGGAGTTCTATGGACCAAGAGCCGTCACATTTGCTGCAGAGGTGTTTGGAAAACAGCAAAAGCTAGAGCTTCCACCAAATTTCCAGCAATTTCCAGCTCACTTCCCAGAAAAGAAAAGGGCTGAAGTACCCGCCGATAGATATGAAATCGTGGACCATCATGATGCGATATCTCAACCACAGCTTTTGTACCAAATTTCCGTGTTACATAGTCGAGTCTCGAAACCAGCAGCACTTGAGGGCTATCAGCATATGCAACCATGGGACGTGTCGTGTAACTTTTTCCATTCAATATTTGTGAAAAATCTGGCAGCGTTCTATGAAAGCGGAATTTACGACAAGATGGAAATCTATATTAGAGGTAAATACGGAACCGGCACAACAAGTGCAGCGGTTAAAGCTTTCCAAGTGACGTTCCCAAATAACAGTTGTCTTGAAATGTTTAGTCAAACAAATTTCCATCCTATTGACAAATACAAGCCGGAGATACCGCATCCAGATGGCATTGCACTTGCGTCTATTGGACCGGTATTTTCAAAGCTTGGGGTTTTAGTTCTTGTCACTCTTCTTTGCTTTCTGGTAGAGACTCGACATTTAGTTGGACGAACTTTATGCGTCAGAAGAACTAAGGTTATTTTTCTGAACTCTGACAAAAATATTGAGTCCAGAAAAAAAATTTAACACATATTGTCACATGTATCAATAGTTGGAATCAGAGAATGTGGCAGAATGTTTTTAGATGCTACCAGAAGGTTGTAAACTGGTAAATATGTAACATTTGCTTCATCATGCAAACATAACCTTATCTGGTAATCCGTACCACTGAAAGTATGAGTCCGTTTATTGCATGCCCACTACGAAATGTGATATGGTTGCGCTACCTAAAGATTAATAAATTTTTTCAGAAATATGTTAAGCCATCCTTGGAGACAAATTGAGAGTAATACCGTATCTGCCATTCCAGCGAACAACTTTTTTACATTCCGAAACTCTACTTTAACTAGCATAAGTTGGCGGATTTCAGTACAATTTATCTATTACGTAAATAGTTTAATAATTAATTAACTTCCATGAACATTTGTCATTCGACATCTGTTGCAAAGTTTTGAGTGTTTTTGGATTACGACTACGATGATTTCGAATTTTCATATTTTTGTATAGGCTCAAAACTCGTGAGTAAATTTATTAAAGAGTGTTCGGGGTTTGAAATACAATTACAACAACTGTACGATAGGACCTTAGTTATCACGTTTCAGCAAACCTTCATCGTAAGCATAATATCGAACTGTAATATTAGGTATTCCGAATTTAGTTTTAAACAACCTTTACATCTAAATGTAAGTCGTCTTTCAGAATCTGTATAAAAACGGTTACAAGGAAACTTCAAGTTGACGATAATGGGTTTAAAAACAGTGGTGCGATGTCGCCCACATCAATTTATATCCAGGAAAGTTTTCTTAAAAATGGATTATTTGACTAATTTGTATTTTACTCCTTTCTGGACTCATTAAGTGAAGCAGCGTAGCATGGCAATGTATACTCATTTCTGGTTACACAAAGTAGGTAAGTAAATCCTTTTGACCCTGTGCGCAATATATTGTGTTACGGAATGGTCCGTCAAAATGTTAATTTGCGTTTAGTTTTGGGAGGATTTGTTAGCGCCCCGTCAATTATAATTCTGGTTTGAGCTGGCTAGGTGTATCTCTTTCCTAAATACACCTTTTCTTTGTTGTAGTTTTGAGATTTAATTAAGCAAGACTTTCGTCGCCACAATCGTCGGGAGTATTAGTTTATATACCCGCACAAATAATCCTTTCGACTGGATTTTCTGTCACTAGCTCGTCAGCAACGAAATCGTCTTTATATTCGACTGCTAGGATCTTATGTTTACCAGGTTACATTTTCTATTAATCCGTAGTTACTTACAGTTTTACTAGCCGCCAACGGTAGGTCCAAATATCGTGCTTCGTGTCGGCTTACAGAAACCATCTCTGGTAATATTTTGCCATTTTATGTGTTGTGTTTTAGATATAGTTGCTAAAATCCAAATGCCGATTGTTGTGAAACGGCTTTCATTCATTTTTTGCAAGGCGGTTCGTGAAGTACGGTTACCTGCAGTGCACCGTCATTGATAGCGCAGCAGTATCCGGTGATTCGAGTCGAAATAATATGTATCTTTAAACAAATGTTCGCTCTGAGCTAGGCTTTAATTTCACAATTTTGCATTGCAGCATCAACACTAATAAACCGTTCGTATATATTATTTCTTATTTTAATTAAAAGTTACATATGATACGACACGACCGATTTCCAGACCGATAAAACCGCTACAATTTAATTTTGGTTATTACATATCGTCATAGATTTAGTGACACGTACGCAATCTATTGCAACGCATTACAGTTGAACGTCACCATCGCAGTACATCACTCGACTTAAATTGTTACAATAAATACAGCAGTATTCAAGGAATACTTATACAATGTTGCAATCCCATTTAAAACTATTTTCAGTTAATTGCCGTGTGTCTGAATTCCTCGGTAGCATCGTAATGTACTGGGACCCTAAAGAACGTAGGCTGCGGCTTCCATCAAATCTCCGTCTAATTGAGAAGAAATTTAAACGAAAATACATAATCTTCATTCTGGGCATTTTAACATTGTACGTCGGAGGGCTATTTGAACCTTTGCTATCCAAATCTCCTATTCATGAAATATTCGATAAATTCACGTTTGCCTTAATAGCAGTTCTCTTAGTTGTGACCGCCTTGATTGCTTACTGTTGCTTCGCTAATAGAAATACAATGTGCGATTACGTAAATGGATTGCTTAAGTACGGCAACAAATACCACACATCAACACCGGATCATAATGGATCACTCTTAACAACAATCAACGTCATTGGCGCACATGGCGCATATATTAGTATAATAATTGTGCCAATTATGTTTGCATATGGTTTGCATACGAAGAATCCATGTAAGCCGTCATTAGCGGGATATTGGTTGCTCCCACAATGTAGTCCGTACATTTCACATGAGTATGCATCGAACACCTGGATTTATTATCTGGGACAACTTGCCAAGATCGGGTTGCTGATTGTGAATCATTTGATGTTTGCTTTTGGCGCCAACGCAGGCTGCATTGCAATTGCTGGAGTCATGCTGCTATGCACGATGACAATGAGTGAATACATACAAATGTAATTGGTATATATTTTTTATATATTTTGTTGTCTGGCTGATCCAATGATTGCAATATTGATTTTAAAATGTATATTTTTTATGACCAGGTTTGTGGATACATTTGAACATGACAGGACGTCTGCATTTCAAGTGGCAATGCAGTACAGGACGCTACAGGTTTTCGGGAAACTAATGAACGAAATTCAACAACGCTCTCTGGTAACAACAATAGTAGTTGGAACAATACTGAGCATGTCCATGTCGACGATACTGTTGATCAGAGCAACGCCTGATGCAACGGTTGTGCAGTATGGCTTGTTTGCTCTCATCTTCATTGATGCATTATTTCCGTTACTGTTTGTCATTGGAGGAATGGCACAGGTATGTATGGAATCTGTGAAAAATTTGACAAAACTTGATAAGCAGCTTGCCACATCGGGTAGGTGTACCAAAACGGAGAAAATGGAGTATCGCCTTTTGTTCAGAAGCTTTGCGGCAGTTAAAGTTGGATTCGGTAGTTTGAATTTCATCGACTCGCTGACTCCTTTGAATTGTATTGATTTTTCGAATTGCATCACTATAAATCTTTTATTAGTTAGCAAATAATGACGCTGATGCTGATCATGAGCAGTGAAATAGAATTACATGTTTGTTTAGTGGATGTGAATGCTAATTATATTATGCCGCTTATTTTAGAATGTTTTAGATTAGGGACTGCATGTACTAGGGTTAGGTCGTATCGTAGAAAGTTATTGTAAGGAACGGTACGTCATAATAGCGTATTAGCGCCAAGTCCAAACGATTTGGAAAATAAAAATATAATGGCTAAAATGAATGCTTTGCATACATGAATCAACGGTTTGTAAAGAATGAAAAAGGAAATAATTTCAACAATAAACCAAGTTCAGGTTCGTACATTAAACTTGATCAACCTAGTCTGCAAAAACGGAATCTCTTATATTACAATTGCGTTGTGTTCTGCATTGAAGAATAAGCATCATTGGTTTATAAAAACGTCAAGAATTAAAATTAGACGGAATTTGGTGGGAATGTGCTATTTCCGCTTGTTATTTGCGCATCTAAGGATTCGCCAACTATTCCAAGGAATAAAATCCTAATTTTCGCGAGCATTAAATTGACAGCATATATTGATAATGTAAGTACTGTGGCAGACAGGTAACCTCCGGACTGAAAGCTCACGGATTTTTGTTTTTGATCAAAGCTGATGAACGTGCACAAACATATGACTGAGAGTTTGCATGGCTCAGCTTGAGCAAATCCGTGAGCTTTCGTTTTGGAAGTTACCTGTCCTCAACAGTACATAAGTTATTAATTAAAAGGTATTTTCGTCAAATTTATATCGATCTGCACGTGTCTGAACAGTCTCTATAGGAACGAAAATATGGGCTGGATAGTAATGAAAAAGTTTTCGCCCAGAATGACACCGCCTATAAAATTTGAACACACTCCAAATTGGAACATTTAGAAAGTGCTTGGGAGGCATACTACGTCACATTTTACGTGCTGCAGAATCACTTAAAATTGTTTCCGAGGGTCCTCTAAGTTTTCGATTTTTTTGGCAGCTCAGAAATTCAATGGCATTCTGAGACATGAATGCCTCAAATTGTTGCAGGACCCCAACGTAGCAAAACCGGTTTGAGAGAGAACAGGATCTTGACAGATTTCACATAACACTTGCATTCTCGGTGGCGTACGTATTGATCCCGTTTGTTTATTCTATTTTAAGGATACATGGCGAAGAGTTTAGTCAAATCGGAAACGGACTTGTGGATTTGCTTCGATGGTTATTTCTTAAGTTTGCAAAGCATGCTTTATTATTTGTTGCAAAAGGCACATATTTATTTGAATTTGATATTCGTAAATTTAATAGACGATTACGGTCCCAGCTACAACCCAAACAAGCCGCATGGAAATTTCTGATTCCAGACATAGGAATCTAATTACTACAGCTATCCATATTTATCATCTACTTTCTAGTCATATTGCTACTTATATACGATCCCCGTTCAATTATGTTTCTTGGTGGACTGATTCTCGTAACATATTTTTATTTTACTTTTGCGATGGCCATCATTTTGTTTCATTTCTACATTTTGGGAACGTAGTTTTCGAGCCTTGCAGCAGTTTGCATTACTGTAGTCAGCATCGTGTTTTACATATGGATACTAGTAAGCCATGAGCTAAACGTACACCGAAAAGCTCATTTATACCACAAGCAATTTCGGAAAACAGATAACATCAGACTGATGTACAGATCGCTTCAGGTACTACACCGTCACGCAATGATGACCAGCACTTTTGGAATATATTTGTTACTTGTTAATAGTTCAGCTGTTATAACCAATATATATTTAAGCTTAGTACTGAATCGCTTCTGGCCGGTAACGAAACTAAACACCAAGACGATACTTTTTGCGGGAGATATTGTTCTGCTGGGATACTGGATATTCATTCTTCAGCTGGGTACATTTAGAACGTTGCCGGCAACAACATAAATTGTCATGGTTTCACCTCAATTTCACTTTGAAATGAATTATTTTCGGTGACGTTGTTTAGAATTTGACGTATAGAATTTGTCATAAACAGCACATCATTAAATGAACATTTCTATTATATTACAATTGCTTGACGTTATGCACATGTCGAACATGAACTTGCACTTATAAAAACCTTTGACTTCAATAAAATACTTTGATATTTTGAATTGCACGACGACAACGAGAGCATATGTTTTAAATGATAACGTGAAGCACCGTCTCTTAGATTGATATTGAGACGCAACTGACTCTATGAGTATTTTTTCTAATTTGATTAATGAGACGTTTGGTCGTTCGTTGACTGTTTACTTGATCGAGCGAGTAACTTCATAGTACAACATTCACTGCCTTCCTAACGATCAAGGTGGTCACATGAACTTTCTTTACTTTGAATATCTTTAAATTAACCTAGTGCATATAATTATCATAGAATAAATATATTATCAGGATTCACGAATGTCACATAATGGTTTCGACCTGCACAGATAGAAGTCAAAATACGTGTCAAGTACCGCATCATTACATATTGCACTCGAGCAATTCATAATCATTAGCAACATGTTATATCCGCTATAGATTACGTTCGCCAATTATTTTTTTCAAACCGCAAATAAATTCATCAATAATTTTAATGTCTACCAAAATTGTTACATGAAAGCTTCAAATCGGAATAAAATGTGTTTCACAACAAGTATCGCATTTACATGAAAGCACTAGCCTACAATCTGTTCAAGTAAATAGTCCTATGGTACATCTCACTATTTTTAATATAGAAATCAAATTAATGCTTGTCATTTGGCAATCATTACTAAAGCATGATTTCCTGTGGCCGAAATATAGGTAACGTTAAAGTGCTTTCCAGTACAAAGTAACCATTTCAAAAAATCGTTACACAAAGTTGAAAATAAATATGTCAAACTAATTGCCCACGTTTTTTCCAGTATGGTTGAGTTTTTCCCATGCTAATGTTCCAAAATTACCAAAAATCACAATTTACATCCTTTAATTCCACTCGATATTTGTCCAATTATCGCGTAATATTCTTCTAGCGAGTTAGAGGTCAAATTCATTTGCAGCCATGTCATTGTGGTTTTGAACATGTGACGAAGCTGAACTTGCGCAAGTAGCCTTCTGAAACTCCATTTAATCTAGATATCAGGTTAACCAGATTATTCCAAAAATAGCCGTCCCAGCGTTACAAATTCATACGTGTGCATAAAACTTCGGCAGTTTGTGAGAAACGTACATATTTTGGTCTTTCGTGCCTCCTGGGTGCACATTAAGTTAACAATGTATAGCACAAAAACCGTAAAACTATTCCAAGCAATCTGCCGTGTCGCTAGGATCATCGGTGCGGCTCCCTTTCTGTTGGCCAGTATTAGAAATCCGGCTATGTCCGTAGACAGAAAAAAGATGTGGAAAGTTAACCGAAATTTCGTACTCGCTCTTGTCTGGGATGCACTAATTGTCGTGAAATTAATAAAGTATTTCGCTGTTGGGAACATGAATGAATTTCATCTAACACTGGCGTGGTGGCTTGGATACAATTTGAACATGATATGCTTCTCTATATTTCGTTTCTTTCCGGAAGAAATTGGTGGTCTATATAATGGACTATATGAATTGCTTCGACGTGTACAGGGTACCTACTTATGTCATATATTCAGAAAAGCAATTCAGGTTCAGGCTAACCAATCAAAATATTTACTGTTTGCAGGAGATTACATGCCGCGATTCAAGTCAGACAAACCACGAGGGATCCTGAGACTAAAGGAATACACGGAAATCCAATTCATCATTTCATTCTTAAGTTTGTACGTGTGTTGCACTCTGTATTTACTTTTTGACCCAACTGGAATGATTTTTCTTGGCGGCCTGGTCCCTACAAATTACTACGTTTTTCCAGTGCCTCTACTTCTCATTATATTTCAAGTTTACTTGTATGCAGTGACCTTCGTGTGTCCACTCATGCTTGTAATGATATGCATCAACTATTGCTTTTACTTTTACTTTTTGATAACAAAGGAACTTCGGATAGGGCGTCGTCCTCGTGACTATATTTCAACCGACAAGTTTCGAAGTTCTGAAAGCATCCTGTTAGCGTTCAGGGCACTTCAGGTTCTTCATCAGCATACGACCTGGACTTGTCACATTGGATTTCATCTGCTATTTTCCAATGCCGTCTTTATGCTTTCGATAATCTACCTAAACTTTGCCTTGATGCGTCTTTGGTTTGATTTGAATTGGTTCACAAGAGCCCCATTTGTATTTTCGGATTTGTGCGGCATGCTGTTTTGGACATTTCTTTTGCAATTCGGGTGCATGTTTCATGTGGGTGGATCCAAAACGCTGGCAAGTTGGAAGCGTTTTGATTGGGGCGACAGGTTAGTAAATAAGGTAATGATTAAGTTTACAAAATCTTGTAAGCCCATTGTGTATTCTCATGGGACCCAGTTTGTAATTGGAAGGGTAAGTGTGCTCAATTTTTATCGTGGCGTTACACGCGGCACATGCAGAGCGTTACTTACGACAAAGTGAGGTCGATTTATTCTGATGAATGTCATTTCCAGCGCTTCAAAATACAAATGAATGAATCGCAGAAACCATGTGAAAATGATTACGTTACGTCTTGCCATTAAATTACGTCTGTAAAACAGTGACTGACTATTTGGAGTCTATCCATCAGCGCAACATTTGACTCATGTGGTATGAATTCATGTCTCAAGAACACAATTAATTTGTCCAATACTATTTGTACAGCATGTAACTCGATTTGCACAGACAATTTCTTTTTTGCATGCTTTTAAATTGATTTTGTTTCAAAGCTATTCTGAACTAATGACCAAACGCAATGTAATAGCTATAGTACATGTATGGAAGCATGATATTATAGCAACATTTTAGGTAAATCCCATCATATAATATTATTGATTTTTATTTTTTCCCAACTGAAACATGGAATAGTTTTAATTTATTTTCTACTTCATATCTTTGCTATATGGAATTGTATAAAGCATCACTTGTTTAAATTGCTTTTAGCAGAAAAGAAAATCTTTTATTCCTAAAACCATATTCCCATTTTCTAAAGCTTTATTTTTGCTTTATCGATGGCTGTTGGGAAAGCTTCCTCTCTTATATATTAAAATTCTGGATAGCTTATGTAGAATTTATGACACACGTAAAAAATTATAAAACTTGGGCTTATCGATTCTGGTTTAATATAATTGGATATTTAATGTATTTGAAAAATTTATCTAACAAGCTAGTTCTTGTCAGGAGCTTAGCATTAAATGTCACAAAATCAAGTATAACATTACTGCTGCCTATATTTTTTCAACATCAAAAGTTCCTTTTGTGTCGGAAAATCGCCAATAATTTCCGAATCTTTGTCAATTCGAAACAAGCGCCCAACTGCAATTGTTGCAACGTAGATTCTACTACAAATTTAAAAATGTACAGCCGCAGAGTGTGTAAAATGTTCCACGTCAGCTACGGAATAGCTAACATGTTCGGAGGAAGCTACGTGTCTTTTGACAAATACCGTCAAAAGTTGTTCTTAAAGCAAAATTATATGTGGACGGTGAAAAGGAATTTCATTTTGGCAAGCATTTGGGCGCTGCTTTCACTTGTGATTTTGTTACAGTCCCGCTTTGGTAGTGGCAAAGATCTCGACCGATTTTACTTTACACTTGCATTTTGGCTAGCTTATATTTTGCTTCTACTCGTGTTCTCAATTCAACGGATATTTGGTGAAGAATTCAGCGGAGTTGGGAATGGCCTGATTGCTTTGCTACGCGGAATTCACAGTAAGGGCGTTCATAATATTTCAATAATACGGCGTTACATTTTATAACCATGTGTATTTTCTGTTTTACAGACAATCATAATCCAAGCTACAATCCCGAAAAACCACAAGGGAAATTTTTAATTTTGGAAATTGGCATTTTGGCACTTCAAGTAGCCATTTTTGCTATATATTTTCTATTTGTATTATTACTTGTGTATGATCCGCGCGGTATAATATTTCTTGGGGCATTCGTCCCGGAAAAGTTCTTCAACTTCCCTGTTGCATTTATAATCATCCTCTTTCATGCGTACATATTGAGTACACTTTTCTCCAGCCTAGCGGCAACTTGTACCTCCATAGTAGCCATCGTCTTTTATATATGGCTATTAGTAAGCCACGAGCTGAACGTTCATCGTAAAGCTCACTTGTACAAAAAGTCCTTTCGCACAACTGGAAACGTCCGACTGATATACAGATCACTGCAAGTACTCCATCGTCATGCAATGATGTTAAGTTATCTGGGAGTGTATCTGTTACTTGTTAATAGTTTAGCTGTTGTTACAAATACATATTTAAGTTTTGTGCTACTTCGTTTCTGGACGGAAATGAAACTGAATACAAAAGCGATTCTGCTTGTCGGGGACACATTTCTGATAGGATACTGGTCATTCATTCTCCAACTAGGTTGTCTCTACTGCGTTGGATGTGACAACACGCTCATGTCCTGGAGACAACACAACTGGGGATTTCAGGAGCAGAATAAAATGATGCGGAAATTTCATCGGAGTTGTCAGCCAATCTTGTTTTGCTGTGGAACACAGTTTGTCGTTGGGAGAGTGAGTGTCCTACGGTATTGTAGGAGTGTAGTCAGGGGAACATTTAGAACATTACTTGCAACAAAATGAGTTGTTATATTTACCTTAATGTTTGTTAAAATTAAAATACTCTTAAACAATTGTTTCACAAAATTACACACAATCCTGATTTTTTAAAATTATGTGGCAGATATGCCTAAAAATTTCATTTTTTGTGAGCGTCGTCGTGACGTCAATAGATTTTTTGGATTTATTACAAATCCGCCTACATGCGGATAAAACATATTGAGCCAGTCTTGCATTATGATTTGTTTTATAAAAATGAAATTTGAAACGTATTGATTTGTTACATCGCTTTATTCGAATGTTTTATTCTCTCTGAGTCGTCAAATCCGCACCTTGCGGAAGCCTGTTTTTTGTTTTCTGGCTGCAACGTATCTTCTGGCATAATAATGTGTGGTAGCATGGTCATTAGTGAAGTGATTTGCTCAAACTACCGGAATTGCGAATAACCCTCTAATCTCTAGCGCTAGCGCGAGCTGTGCATTCAGTACGCTCTTTAATCGTGCCAATGAAGTGATCATTTAGTCATGTTACCACATATAAAGAAAATGCAATAGTAAATTCAAAGTCAGTTTCAGTCAATTTATTGCATCGCGAAATAAATGGCAGAATGAACTCGTGCTAAGAAGGCAACCGCTAAGGATCACGTAACATGGATATGTGTCTAAAAACTTGCTTGAAAGTGAAAGCTCATCAATGAAATATATGTTTTATATAGTTATTACCTTAGTCAAATAATGTGAACAAGAATGGGTCATAGTGTTCATTGATCGTCAATCATATTGTCAGGGCCATCCCTTCTGTATATTTATTGGATATATTCTCGATTTGTAAGTTCTTCTAGTATCTAATTAGCTTAAATAAAAATTTCTTACATTGTTACATACATTGTACATGCATTCAGAGACGTATAGAAACAAATTGTTTGTCAGTTTTATGAAAACAACTCTCACCCGAATTATATTAATTATTTTGTTAGAATACAGCTGTTGTAGTAATTGAAATGTTCAACGAAGCAGAAGACGATGACGGCAATCATATCCTACAATAAATTTTGTTGATTGGGAAGAACAATAATGTGCTTGCTCCTATAAGGAGACATTAGCATTGTCCAGAACATACAATTAATTAGTATTCATTAACTACGTCAGTTAGGTACAGTTGATACACATCCTTTTCAGAACTCGAACGGCGATATCCAAGTTTGAAAACTTAGATACGAGAATCATCAACTAATTTCAAATGGGTGTTGGAAGTGTGATTGCCAACTTTTTCAAACCTGACATTAGAAATTATTTTATAGCTCCCATCGATGCTGGCTACTTCCTACTTGTTTGTCCCTATCGTCTCAAGGTTACTCCACCTGGCTACGAAGTAAAGTTGTGGATACCGCAGAAAGTCGTTTGCGCTATTTTAACTTCAATTTCAATTTTTACTCTGCTTCAAGATTTATTTTTGTCAAACAGCACGATTGGACCAGAAAATGCTAATAATATATTAGCATACTTCACAATTTCCGTGAACATCCTGATAGTGTTTCAAAAATTGATTTTTATCAAATCGTTTTGGACACAAGCAAATGTTATTCTGGCAATTATGGAAAGCCTTGCGGAAATGCCTAGTCACCTAAATATGGCAAACAAGGTGTTAGGTGACCGAAGGGTTCTTTTCGTGCACGTCATCCTGAATTCCCTACTTTCCACTTTCTACATGACAGAAAGAAGCTGCACTCATTTTCAGGATTTTGTGATCACTGGAGATGTGAATCTGGAGCAAATTTGGCGTGTCGTAAAAATTGTGGGAACATTTTATGGTCAAATAATTTTCTGTCTCGGAATTACACAATTGTTTATGGCAATCCTGGCTACGTGGACGGTTTCAAGGTCATTTGGAAATTTTGTGTTAAAACTAAAAGGAAAGTCAACAGGCATCAATTTGGGAAAGGATGATGACAAAACGGTGTCCTGGATCGATATTGAAAGTCAACTTTGTTCCATCCGACAATTTTCCAATTTCGTTAATGAAACATTTGGCAACTCAATGACAATCTACATGATTGAAAGCGTTGTTTACTTTGCCTTCGGCGTACAACAAGTACTTGCAGGAAACGAGCAGTTCAATGATGTGAGGATTACGTGGCAATTCATTTTCTTTAAAGGTTTTAGCTTTGCTGTGTTTGCCATTGCAGCGGATGTTCCGCGTCAAATGGGAAAACTGAAAGAGTTACTTCTTCATCCAAGTAACGCGTCGTCGTCGTCACTGGGAAGTCCAAGCTGCGATGCATCTCTCTTGTGGAGTCAGATTGAAAGCAATGCGTTTTGTGCGGTTCGAGCGAGTAACGTATTTACGATTACATATTCTACCTTGACGAGTGTAAGTAGTTAATTCAATTTTAATATGCTGAATTACTTGTTATCATTTATGACACCAGATATGGCGTTATTAACTTTCTCATTTCGTCTGTTTCATTGTTTCAGATGATGACTACCTTGATCACATACTTTGTTTTGTGCGTCCAAACACAAAATTCTTAATTAAGTTTATTTGATTGTGCAAATTTTATGTAACATAAGTAGGTTATACATCATGTCAGAATAATTTGCGAATAAAAATTGAGTCTCTGAATAATTAATGACTCATCATTTTTTTTTATTATTTTAGTTATGCATATTATAAGGGAAATGGTGAAGCTTAAAGAGTCTATTTAACAACAAATGGGTACATTCCAATTTAATAAGAACTACCAATTTCATAGCAAAATCCAATTTAAAAAGAAATACAAATTTAATTATAGCGAATATTAATTTAATTGCTCGAACCGAATCTATTCCATATATTAATTAAATTTCTTCGAATCGCCAGAGTGGTAATCTAAGGTATTGTATACTCTACACCTTTACTAACAAAACAGCATTGGTCAAATTATCACTGAGGACCCTATCGTAATTAATGACAGCGCTTTTGCTAAACGTGAACTGGTTTCCACACTTGATCGGAAGTGGACGCTGAGCTTTCCACTTTCGTTTCATGTATCCCATTGGATCATGTCTTTTCGGTATTGAATGCAGCCGTATGCTTTTTAGTACTAACTCCTCGCTTTGAAGTCTGACCTGTGTAATGCCGTTCATCATAAAAACTACAACGCCCAACGTAACCAAAAATCCAGCCGAAAATATAAAAGTTGCGAAAGGATTCAAAATAGATAGTCCATTCACGGCAATCCACAGAAAGCATGTTAGTGTGATTTGGCTAAATATTACAAGACACATGTTCATATTGCCACAAGAATTGGCTATCCTACTGTGATGAATTCTTAAGCAATTATACGAGTTAAGTATTTCAACGCCAGCGGTATCCTTGGACAACCTGGCTATAAAACCCTTCAGGTAGGCATCGAGAGACAGCAGGACTCCAGAATCCAGAAGCAGCAATGTCGTCATGTCTCGAATGCCCATTACAAATATGGATGTATCGAAAATGAAACTTGATATCCAGATGACCCAATAGGAATATTGCAAAAGGCCAAGATATTCCACAATCAAAAGACCGGCGTCGACCATAAAAAATCTGAACATGACTGGTACTGGGGGAACTAGGAATATGCAGCTAATTACCACCAAGACCAGCATTGTCCCCGCAAAGTCGCCCGAGAAACTTTTAACATGTTTTCGCGACAGGTTAGAATGCAGAAATGCATTGACCGCTTTCGCATATTCCTTTCCACCACCAATCACAAATGCACGGTAAAGGGTGCCCAAAAGGAAGCACCAGGAGATTCGCATAATTGCTATGGTGATTTGTAACAACTTTGCTCCGTTAAGGGTATTCGTTCTCTTACAAAGTAGCATATGCAGTAGGATCAAGGTTACGGTAACGTTCTTCAGGTTGATCATGAACAAGTAGAACCATGTGAATGACGTAACGATCGGCTGAATGATTACAGGAATACCCAAAACCAGGCGGATTTGCAATGATGCGTGCGGCAGTTTACCAAATGTGAGCTGGTATAGCTTCAGCGCTGCGGCGTAGTTTGCTGTAATCCAGGGCAACGGCCTGATGTTTAGTTGTTTATTGTTTTTCTCGGACATTTTGGCTAGATTTCAGTTGCTGCAGGTACTGAAGCGGGCTAACCGAAATACGGGTTATGATTATGAATATTGAATATAAAATTGAATTGATACTGAATATTCCGGAATATGATTATGATTGCTGGAATTAGCTGTGAAACTGTCTACGCAAAGTTTAATATTTGAAACCTCGCTGTGAGTATTTACTTGCCCTAAATTGTAATGTTCGAAGACGCTCCAAACAGTGGAGTTATATGAACTGTGATGATGAGCGAAAGCTTGTTCGACAAATTCTGATGACTTGCGATAGTCATAAAGTTACTATTGCGTTGCTATGTTCCTTGTTTGTAATTTGTGAGGACTACCAGGCACCGATTTTTCCGGACAGGACTGGAAAAATTCAATATACTATTTTAATTGACTTGGTTAAGCAGTATTTTTCATCAACATTCAAGAACGATTGGGTGACATAAACGTAGCTAGCTGTTTGTGCCGTCTGTCCGTCTGCGGTGTCATAGAAATTGAGTTGCGAATGCATGTTGATTTTGCTACACAGAATAATTGGGTCACACTTGCACCTTTAGGTGACTGGCACTCTGACTCATGGGTTACGATTGCAGTCGTGTGTATAATATGGGACGGAAATTATTGTTAAGCCACTCTGTATATTACGAAGTACACGAAAGTTCTCCCTAACGCTTAAATCATCTCGATGTTATGCATACGTTTCAGTGGTTTCCAATTTTGGAATAGCTCCTTTTTAATTGAATACATTACTGAGGCTAAATATAAATGTTAGAACAAAGAATACATTAGTTCTTTTCAAACGAGTATTTACGTAAACCATTACATGATGAAATTTACACTGTGCACCCTATCGATATTTATTAAACTTATAATATCTAAATAGAACTATAGCCACAAAATATACCTATGTCATTTCCCATTTTATGGATACAGTACCAACCTGGGTCCAAGGTGATTGCGTCACACAATTAGTTGTTTACATAATCAACAGAAACTATTAGTTGTTTGTCAACATTTTACGCAAGGAATATACAAGAGAGATATGTTTACAAAATGTGATACGTTCACTGACGTCATTGCTCTTCTACCTTACGATGACGTTTTATAATACAATAAATTTGAACCAACTTTCACCTGTAAAAACAGCAATTTTCTCACTAGAATCATTTTTATGTCAGGATTGCTGCTACTAATAATCACAACAATCCTTTGTCACGTCACAGAAAACATAAATTTAAACAAACTTGGACGTCAACACTGTGCCACCATAAATACACACAGGAAAAGCTCTATTCCAAGGTCGTAATACGTTTTATGGTCATCCTTATGAATGAGCATTGCTCATCTTTTGAACTTAATCCCATCCTACAATCGACTTACCGAAACAAATTACATCAATTACCTAACTGTTTAAAAAATTAAAAACCTTTTTTTAAATTAATTAAATTGTAATTTGTGGCTGAGTCTGCCACTAACTCACAATTCGTACTAGTGATAAATGCGCAGAATTGAAGATCTATCAACCAATCTCATTTTCTTTAGTTGGACTATCAGAATTTTGAATATTACTCATCACCGTTTCCAATAGCATGCACGTATTTTCCAGCATAGTCATAGAATGGTCATATCAAACACGAAACATTTGGTTACTTATTTCTAGAATTTATGATATTAGGTTTTGGATACAAAACTGTTATCATTATCATGAAATTGTATAAAAACAACTCATAACCAAACACGGAGCGCAGTAGATTTGATCGTTACACAATGTACTGAGAAACGATTTTCACCGCTTCTGTTTGGATTTACACACTGATTACTATTTGCAGGAGAAACGCTTTAAATAATTAATGCAAGCATTCACGATAGCATGTTTGATGTATTTATGCGACAGCAGTTACATTCCCATGTGCGTAGGCAGTATGCTGCATTCCGTAAGCACCCCAATACATCCAAATGAAGCGGTCATATTTGCCTATGCGGTTTTCATAAATGTTAAATGGCAAGTAAACATATTTGGCCAGCAACAAGCAGTATATCTGACAATAGAGCATCCGTTTTAATGTGTGCGCTTATTATATAAGCTAGCACACTGCTATTTAGCCATTACATTTAAGTGGAAAATTGTAACGAGAAATGCGATCCATGGATCCGTGCAGCATATGGTCAACCTTACGAAAAATTCCGTGAAAGTATTTATGAAGTCTTATAGCACACTTGGAAATAAAGGTACATAAACCTAGTTATTTTAAGCATTATCCAACATACGAAAAAGCCGTAATCTATATGCCAATGCCATCAATTTTTGTTGTCGCACATTTGGTTGTTCAACTTCTGGTTGAATACTAAATTTTTTCCCTACGGAATTTCATTGGGTGAAAACATGTCAATCTATGTTCATGTCTATCGCATTATATTTTGCTAAAATTTAACCGGCAATGAGCTCAAGTGTATTTCTGCGACATCGGGACTGGCACTGTCTCTCAATTTGACAAAGCGTTTCATTTTCATCTACTAATCAACTAATTTCGAGTATTTTTAGCAAGAATTCACATATTTTATGCGAACACTTCCAAATAACTCGTTTTGGTTGGATATTTAAGCTTGATGCTGAATAAGTCAAGATATCCAAACCCTGATGTCATTATAATTTCTCACATGACAGCCAACACAGAAATTAATTTTCTAGTGCCATTTCTGACCAACATACCATTTAAATTTACAATAACCATCGGTATGGATTTTTTCCCATCCCAATTGCCTATTTGTTTCTAAATGTTCGTGACATTGGCTCCGGAAATTAATTAATTGTACCAAAGGGACCAACGTGGGTATAATATTAGCAGGCATTTGGATTGTATTTGATTATTCTGAAATGTCCATATGCTTCACGTGATTACGATCGACAATTTTTCAGTGTCCTCTAAATAATTAGTAGTGTTCGACTGATATAAAATTCTCGCCAGGAAAATTTATTATGTAGAAATGTGTCGACACGGGGCGCCATCCCTTTATCACAAACTCAAATCATCATAACCACAAGTATTGAATTATATATTACAAAATATGAACTACGCAGCGGCATTACATATCACTCTCGCTTTGAAGATATATATCAGTAATGACAGCTAATAATAGCCAATACGTTTCTGTTTGATATTATTTATGAAAATTATGTCATTTTGTCAGGTGCATGTCAGCATATTGGAAGCGTTGATTAATTTATACATTGTATTTGCTGGTCACATGTAGGCAAACGTATTTAGACAATTTTTTGTTATTTGCAGCCAATTTGTTGCTGGAGTCTCCAAATTGCTGTTGCGGGGTAACGATAGTTCCGCTAGCAAATTGGAATATGAAATAGTTTGACATTGAAACTTTTCCGGAGTGTCTGGATACTTCGCAATATAATTCATAGTGCAATAAAATATATTATGGCTGTGTTTGCAGGCAATTTAGGAACCCATTTCATTCGTTGCTTCAAGTTCACAGATATATTCCGTAGCCTCCCGTTCGACTGGTCCGACCACAAAAATTCATGCATGAATATTGCATCCAAATGGAAAAGAAAGCAAATCCGATGGCGTCTATACATCGCAATTGTCTACAACATTGGTGTATTTGCACAAGTTGGATTATTTTGGAACGACCTCAACCTTCTCGTAAAAATGTACACGATATTCATCATCTGTATAATTATGAGCAGTTTCGGTTGCGACCTAGCCAACGAAAAATACACCGCATTATTCTGTACCATGATGAATACAATGAAGCGGTTCGAAAAATACTGGGCTGACGGACGGATGAAGAATTATTGCGTGTCGTGCAAAAAGGAAATTTCATTTCTGTGCATCACCATCAAATTCATCTCTTTTCTTGCATTCGGCGGAGTTTGCTATCAAACACAAATATTTGTGTATCCCTGCTTTCCGTCGTTTATTGGTTACAGATTGCTGACCGAGTGTGCTGGCCGACGCGAGGAATTTGAGTGGATCAACGATGGCGGGGTTCAGATGTTCATAAAAGTATGCATCTTCATTTACGGAGCTTTCAACTGGACACTGTTGTGCGGAGCTTTGACGTTCCATTGTTGGATTTTGTTCTTTCATGGGTTTGGATTCCGGATATTCATTCAGGAATATTGCAGGTTAGTATTCATTTAAATACAATTTCAATACGTAAAAACATGTAATGACCGTTTGCGGTTTTTATTCCAGTTACCTGAAAGGTTTAAAATCAATAACGGAAGAGAACCAAGACGACGTTCATGGCTTTCGGCAAATTCAACTCATGATCCAGTTCCACCGAGAGATAATGTCAAAAACGTCAATCCTCTGCGCAGTTGTATTCGGAATGTTTGTCAATATTTCTGCCCTCTACGCTGCATGTATCCTTCTGACTCCAGGAGGTAGTGAAAATAATGACATGCCGTGGCAGATGAAGGTCATTTGCGTTTGGGCTGTCCTTGTCATTTCACTGTTGTTCCTGTTTGCCTTTCACTATTTTGGAAGCATTTACCAGGAATCAGCTGATGGACAGGAGCTGCTGGTGAAAACAAAACGGAATCGTGAGCTGAGAGCATATTTGCGATCATGTCCGGTGCAGAAAATATACTTTGGTTCGCTGAGTTTCTTTGAGCCGTTGACGTCACTCAATATTGAGCAATTTGTTGTGGATCAGGTGGCGAGTTTGTTGATGCTTCGCAACTAAATGTTGTGGTCAAACAATGTGGCAGTGCAAGTAAATTTAAACTTTAAAACGCCTTGTATTTCCAATTATGCTGTAAAAAGTTGCTTGATAAAAGTAACCTTTCATTTTATTGTTTTGGCTGATGTGTAAATACGGTCATGCTACAAATCTATAAGAACTCAAACGTACAAAAGGTTAAGTACATATTTAATACAATTATATTAAGGTTAGTATATATATTACGGAAACTTGAAATGTTTCACTTGCATAGGTTGACATGCGATCAGATTTAAGTAAGAATACCTAAAATTCATTTATGTATTATTCAAGTGCAAGTTAAAACAATCAACATTTTTAGTACCTGTTTATGGTCTACTTTCTGATAATCCATTGACCTTTAATGGTATATTTTGTGCGTACTTATGTAATCTTTGTGCAATTACTTCGATAAACAGACACACGATGCTGCATATTACCATAGATAAATGGAGCATAAAAATCACATAAGCCTGTCGTCGCTTCATGGGTTCATAATGCTCGCTAGTGTAACCTTCTCTCTGAGATGCCCCACCGAGCGCAAGCACGCTGTGTTTGTAAGAACCAGATACGTTCTGAAAATTTCCCAGTTTCCTTACGTCGTCAATCAATTCAGCCAGCTCCAATACATTTGATGCATATATTAGTCGATCATAAATGCCGCATTCGGTCAACGCAGATATAAACCTCTTAAATATGTTGAGTGGAAAGAAATTGCGCTCCACAATCCAGAAATGAAGATTTGAAAGAAACACGGGTTCATTATAGTTTCTCAAAATATGTCTTTTGGTAAATATCCTAATGAGGTGGTGAAGATATCTGAAGTCACTAAAGGCACCGCTGGGAGTAAACGTATTTGTTACCAGCGCCAATCTCAGATCTGTAGCGCATAAGCGTTTCTGTAGGTTAGCTGAAATCAGTGAATTCGCATAATCTGTTTCCGAGTAGTTGGATGCACACTGTATTGACGCAAGTTGTGATAAATTAGCAACTAAATCCTGCATAGAAGTGCTTTGTGGAATATAATCCAATTTGGCAACAAGTTTATCCAAAATGTCCCCGCGCACTTTAAAAATAGAAGGATCCCCGGTCCGGTTTAGTGTACGCCAAATATTATAGACTCTGTAAGATGTCCAGATGTCAGAGAGCAGTGGCACAAAGTAGGGTCCGGATGTCACAAAGAGATCGTCTTTGGTCTGCGGCACATATTTTGGACTGGGAGATTTTGTTATGAAGGAATACATGGCGGAAGTGTAAAAATTCCGTACGACTATCACAGCAAACATCCATATTATGAGAAGGACTGCGTAGCCGCATCTACGGTAGGCTCGTAAATCGACATCTCCCTGCTCCAGAAAAACCGCCGTTATCCAAAAGCACCAATTTCCTTTATTGTCAATGTACATATAATCATAAAACCGCAGAGTACAAAGAACACAAATGGCGGATACCAGCAAACTGACCCAAACGGAACTGGACAATGGGGAAAGTATGAGTTTTAACACATTTCCCTGCTTCGCCGAACTAGCTATGCCATACTTTTCCGAACTCCCAAGTACTACGGAGAAGCGTAGTCCGTCGGACTTGACACCAAACGATATTGAAACGTACACCTTTATTGCGTGCATAATGTAATCATTTGAGCTATCCGCCATGTAGATACGCGCGTTAAGAAATGTTTGAAGCATGATAGATGTTCCATTTTGCGACATCAAAAACAATTCTATTACGCATTCTTCCATACCTGAAATATGATTTTCATTTTCGTTCTTTCCGATAGTTTTGACAAGGTCATTACAACGCCGTGCTGACAACAATCCATCAGAATATCCAAACCCCTTTAATGTTCCGCTATTCACATCACTTATAATTTTTTGATTTGGCTGGAGAACTGGGATAAGAGTTGCTATTTTGGATATTTGATCCGGAAAGCCATAACTATACGGTTCCAACGGAGGTTGAAGGCTGGAAACCAATCCGGGTTTGTCACAAGTAAAGCAACCAATAAGCCATTCTACTTCACAGCGTTCGATACCAAGTTTTCCGCCAAGATTGACAGCAATAATCGTGGAAGTTGCCATCGATCCCGGAACTTGGGCAAAGTATTGAACGTTGGCGTCGAATTTCCTGCTCAGTGACAAAACGGATAGTACAATGTCATATCTATAAATTAACCTGTATTCCGTTTGCCTTATCTTCATCCAGATGGGCGAAAACATTAGAGAAGTTAGCGGTATGAAGCTGGGCGAGACTGAACGAAAAATAGTATTCGGATTGACGCGGTCATCTGTCGAAATTAATTTTTCAGTCGGTTCTCCGGAAATTAGTATGATACAGGAATTGCTGAATTTTATGGAGCGCATAATTGCGACCAGATTCCCGCCGCCTGAAGGACATGCTGACAAGTTTGTTGTTGTAACTATATTTGCACCTGTGCGAACGGATCCACTTAATAAATCATTGGGTATTAAACTTTCATCGTTGAACGACTTTGTTGGATTTTCGCTGTCGAATTGCTTTGTGCAGTCAAAGCTCTCGAGGAACAATACTATTGGCTGAACATGCTCTTCTGACATTTGGTTCCCTAAACCTGCAAATGCTGCGCATGTTAGAATAGGTAGTAGCCACAATGAAGTTACTTGAGTCATCGCTGCAGTTGGAGAGATCATATCAAAAGGAGGTCACACCAACACGGGTAAAGCGTTTGAAGTCATATAAACAAGTACAAAATGAATTGCAGTCAGCAATTGCTCAGCTGCCCTTGAAAACCAGTTACTGCTTTTTGCAAAGCGTTATTTCGCGTTTTGTATATGGCTGTTGCTGACCAATCCTATTACACAAGTATCCGCACAAACCTATTAGAGGAATTAAAAACACGCGAGGACATCCAAGGTGAAAACGAGCCAACTGCCAGTTCAAGGAGAAGCATTACCTTTAATGATGGCTGACCTAATTATGTTTATTAAATTTTGCCCATCTTTAAAATGAGCGATAATAACATGTTTCGAACCTTTTAGGTAATATTGTAGCCATTCCAAGAACCAGCTCGCTCAGATGGTCATTGTCCATTGTAACTTTTCCGAGTGATCTCGATATAAGTGGCGTTCGGTTTGGTTGCCAATCTTGTAACATTTATGCATTTGCTATCATGTAATTCAAATAAGTAGTAGTGAAAGTTATTTACATAGTTGTGCAACTGCCTTATTTTATTTCTTATTTATGTTTAATATTCTTTACAGCACTGAAAGTACTTATGATATTAGAGACACGTAACCACATTTTCATAAGTACATGAAATTTTCCAAAACTTCTGGGCTTGGTGAAATAAAGTAAAACAATTTGACTATAAATTCAGCAAGGAAGAAAGCCATCCATGACACTTTCGTGGAGCACCAATATATCTAATGTTTTGTTGGGATATATAGATAAGTCTCAAGTGTGTCATTTGCAATACAGGTAAAGTCGGTTATCAAGTTTTGTTCCAATATCTAAAACCGTTCCTCGCAGCAGGACAGTAAACATATTCTCCTACGTTGTTGATACATGTCGTTACAAATGGGCTATGTGTTTACAAAGGTGAACCATCCGACTACTATCATGCCCAAATTATCATCATATAAGTATTTCTAAGGTGCACTAAAGTTAACTGAAATTGTATTTCGTCCTGCGTGTTACCAATTTTTATTTACATTAAGTGAGTACCAACAATAAATATAAAATTGTATAATATATGTTTGGATGAAGACGCATGCCACTTTAGTAAAACCTTTTGAAACTACTGTCGGGCTTCTGATTTCATTACGATCACAAATAACATTAACTATACATATTTTAATCAATTCGGTAGAATCCTTACATTGAAATTGCAACAATATGGAGCGAACATTAGAGCACACTTACCGCTTTTCATCACATTACCTTCCGTTGGTGTAGTTAGAAAATATTCTCCTTCGCAGTGTACGCTTCAACCAGGCTACAAATTTGGACTGTTGTCTGTAACTGCCAATCGAATGCTATTTAGCTATGCTAATCAGTAAAATACATAACATAATACACGTGTATAAATTTTTCATAGCATGTGGTGACGAACAAATTTCACGAAACTGTGAAATCTGAAATTTCACAGTTCTTTGTTTCTCATGGCTTGTGGCTGCTGCTTGTATGATATGTGACGGAAATATTAGCTGCAAAACAGATTGCCAGCAGCACACTACTTTATGTATGTAGCATTGGATCTATAGTCACTGATTCAAGCGGACTATTCATCATAATGAATGTTTCAACATATTTCTATTCTCAGCTTGGCAACTTTTGAAAATTGCATGAGAGCATAGCATATAAATTCATTCCGCGCACAATCAAAATTCCCTAAGTCGAATTAAATTTATAGTGTATCTCTATGTACATTATCAGTCATTTTCAAATTGCTTCATTTTTGTTTACTTCGCAGGAGCACGCTTTAGTATGCATGATGAATATAAACGATGATGTATCATATAAGTCCAAAATTATATTGAAAATTGTATTGAAAGATTCAGTTCGAATCGTCGCCATGGACGGAAATAAATGCCGCAAGTGCAAGTATGTACCAACGGTGCAGAGAATCCTAAAACACTTGTGAAATACTGCACGACTTACATATCTCCGACAAATGCTTTCCCTGTTTGCATTACGCTCCTGTGCAAAATGTAAGGCCAGAGCAGACGGAGCTGGCATAGCTTAAATACTTTGTTCTATTGTTCTGGTATTGGCTTGCGATTTCTATTATACTATACCTAGTCGAGAATTAAATTGACTGATTAAATAACTAAACCGATATAATATATCATTTACAATTACATATAATAACCAATGTAAGGAATGCATTAAATTTCAAATATAGCAAAAAAGAATAGAAAAGGCGTTTGGTAAGATATGATTCCATGATAGCTAAGATTTTTAAAAAAACTTACCATTTTTAATATATTACGAAACCAAGTATAAAAATAACATCGGGACTACGTAACTTCTACGTCAATCCGGCGCTGCATTAAACATAAATTTAAAACTTTCTCCGAAACTAAAAATGAAAGGCATATTTTTAGCCGAATTCCATACTGACCATGCAAGTGCTCGTCCTTAAAATTAGAACAGGGCTACAATAGTCTTACGTATCAAACTCTGATCCATAACGGACATTCAAGCCGCGTAACATTGATGACGTGCGTTGCCTTAAATGTTGTATAATATTTGCTGCTGAAGAACATTACCAGGCTATTTATGCAGACATTTAAGTTATCCGCGCAATCTGTTCATATCCGGAGTTGCTGCGTTAACTGGTTCCTAGATTCATAACGCTGAAGTCGTATTCCACATAGCCAATAATTTTTCGTTCCCAATACATTAGCATTGACACATCGCATCAATCTTAAACCACCAGGAATGAGAGATATCTAATCTCGAAAACACATCGTAACATTAACAATAATAATCACAGTACAAAAATGTACAGCAACAGGGTGTGTGAAATGTTGCATCTGAGCTACGCCATAGCCAACATATTCGGTGGGTCCTACATGTCCTTTGACAAGTCCAGACAAAAATTCTTTATCAATCATCAATGTGTTTCGAAATTGAAGCGAAACTTCATTCTAGCTTGCATATGGTCCCTCCTTGGTCTGCTGATTACGCTGCAGTACTCCTACGGAAGTGGAAAGGATCCCGACAGATTCTACTTCACATTGGCTTGGTGGATCATTTATAGCGTTGTCGTGATGGCGCTATCCCTTCCCAGATATTGCGGTGTCGAATTCAGTCAACTTGTAAATGCTCTAGTCGATTTATTTCGATCAATTCAACGTAAGTTTGCTGACAATTTGGGATTTCGTAATATGTCGAATTCAGTGTTGGTAATTACATGTTGCTTATTTTGTAGATGTTTACATGCGGACATTAAACCCAAACAAACCTCGAGGAAAGTTTATAATTTTGGAGATGGGAATTTTATTCGTTCAATTCATTATCGCTCAAGGGTCCGTATTTTCTGCATTGTTCCTACTGTACGATCCACGCGGCATTATATTTCTGGTGCACTCGTACCCGAAAAGTATTTCTATGCTCCGATTGCGTTCGCAACCATTGTTTTTCAATTGTATGTTATGGGAACAGTCGCGTCTAGCCTTGCCGCTAGTTGTAGCTCACTTATTGGCTTTGTATTTTATGTTTGGCTTCTTGTAAGTCACGAGCTGAATGTCAACCGAAAGAGGTATTTATCTAGCAAAGAATTTCGCAAGACGGAAAATGTCCGCCTGGTGTATAGATCGCTCCAGGTACTTCACCGTCACGCATTGGTAACAAGTCATCTTGGGCAGTACTTGCTAGTTTTTAACAGTCTAGCTGCAATAACAATTACTTATCTCAGTTTTGTGCTACTTCGTTTTTGGCCAGAGATGCAGTTATATAGCAGGGCGATCATCATTGCTGCAGATATATTTTTCGCGGGATACTGGACGTTCATTTTACAACTGGGCTGTCTGTATTGTGTAGGATGCAGCAGAACGTTGCTTTCTTGGAAGACGCACAATTGGGGATTTCAGGAGCAAAACAAGTTGATGAAGAAGTTTCATCGGAGTTGTTATCCCATTCTGTTCTGTTGGGGAACACAATTTGTGGTTGGACGGCTGAGTGTGCTGAGATACTACCGAAGCGTGGTCCGTGGAACATTTCGGACACTGCTCGGGACAAAGTGAGTGTTATAATTTTAGGCAGATTAAATATAATGTAGATGTGGAAGATACATTTTTGCTCCAAATTTCGTCATTTTAAATCAATAAATAATAATAAATTTTCCGTAAACCATTATGACATCCATTGCGTTACAAAATATACACACTGGCTTATTACTTGTTGCATTTATAACATTGTCATATTGATCGTGTGGTAGTAATTGCAAATGTCAGCTCATATTTAAACATTCATATATCCATAATATATAACTCGTTAATGCACGCCAGCTCTATTTTTACTACTCCAACCTTTTTGTTCTTGCTTTCTCTTTTCCCATCAAAATCAATACCATTAGTCTTGTTACGTAATGGGTACACATATTATGCGAATTTTGCACCATTTTTTTTAAATTGGCAATTTGTTTTGGATTTTGCAACTTTCAGAATCTGCATCCGGGTTGACGCAATTAACTTCCTACACGTCCAATTTTTGATTCCAGCGAAATGATTCAAAATCCAATTTTTGATTCTAGTATCTGTAGATCCAACAAAATGCACAAGCCAAAAATCTCATCAAATGTTATCTTTAAGCATCAATGCAAACGTTAGTTCGTTTGTATTTACGGAATTCAAATACCTTCGCCCACTTCATATTGACCCAAAGTTACATTTAGATTTTAATTAAGATTCGTTTAGTCGAAAACTGTATGGCCTGATTGTTCGACGAAGTGAATTCATTATTGTACTTCCGATTTTTATATCCAGTGGAAATCTATTATCGGCATTAAATTAAACGCATAACAAAAAGCGACTAAGCAGATGATCGGTGCGGTAGGATCGATGGTTGAAATTGAAAAAAAAAGTTTAATATTTCAATACATTTCAAACCCACTTATAAAATATTTCCTGGACTACCTATGCCCAGTTCAAACCTTTTCCGCATTAACTTTTACGTTATAACTTTCTCCGAAGCAAAAAAATGAAAATAATTTTTGCAGAATTTCCAGTTTAAAAAGAAAGTAGTGGTCTATAAAATTAGAACAAAGACATGGTAGTCTTACATACCCATTTTCGAATTATAAAGGAAAATTTTGAGCCACGTAAGTTTGATGACGTACATTGCTTAAACATTTAATTTTACTTTCTGCTGATAGTCTTGTGCGACAAGTTCAAGCGAACAGGTTAATTTGTGGAACATTTTGTACATCTTTGTAGCTTCGCGATCCTTTTTATCTATTCGTTGGAAACGGAATCTTATTCCACACATTCTAAAAAGATTTTTCATAGAGAAACCCGACATTTTGCATCAAACTGAAGTATCCGGAGCAGATTCTTGTAATCTTGGAAAAATTCATAGTGACACCTACCACGACATTCCCACCAAAAAGATGTACAGCGACCGGGTGTGTGGAATGCTGCATCTGAGCTACGCCGTGGCCAATGTATTCGGCGGTTCTTTTATGTCGTTCGACCAATCCAGTCAAAAGTATATCATCAATCGAAGCTGTGTTTCCAAATTGAAGCGCACCTTTATTCTAGCTACCAGTTGGTCTGTACTTGGTCTCCTGATTGCGCTGCAGTACTGCTACGGCAACGGAAAGGATCTCGACAGATTCTACTTTACATTGGCTTGGTGGCTCCTTTATACCGTTGGCGTGGTCGCGTTTTCAATTTCACGATTTGTCGGTGTAGAGTTCAGCGAAGTTGGAAATGGTCTTGTTGATTTACTCGATCAAATTCATCGTAAGTTCAAGAGAAATATTAAGAATGTATTCATTAAATCGCAATTGCTTTTCTAAACTATTTTGGTACCTTTATTCTCATTTTTTTCAGTTTTCTACATGCGCTCGTTCAACCCCAACAAGCCACGCGGAAAGTTCATGATTTTGGAAATAGGGATTTTATTAGTTCAACTTCTTCTCGGGTTAGTTTACGTATTTGCTGCATTGTTCCTTTTGTACGATCCACGTGCCATTATATTCCTCGGGGCACTTGTTCCCGAAAAATACTTCTACTTTCCGATTGCAGTCATAATCGTTTGTTTCCACTTGTACATTTTGGGAGCAGTCGTATCTAGCCTAGTAGCTAAATGCTGCTCACTAATTGGGATTGTATTCTATATTTGGCTTCTGATAAGTAATGAGCTGAACGTCGGCCGAAGAACTTATTTATCTGCAAAAGAGTTTCGGAAAACGGAAAATATCCGGCTGGTGTACAGATCGCTTCAGGTACTTCACCGTCATGCGCTGGTAATTAGTCATCTTGGGGAGTATTTGTTGATCTTCAACAGTCTAGCTGCGATTACAAATACTTATCTAAGTTTTGTGCTGCTTCGTTTCTGGCCCGAGATGCAGTTGTATAGCAAGGTGATCTTACTTGGTGTTAACATATTTTTTGCTGGATACTGGACGTTTATTCTGCAGCTGGGTTGTCTCTACTGCGTAGGATGCGAGAAAACGTTACGTTCTTGGAAGAGACATAATTGGGGATTTCAGGAGCAAAATAAAATGATGAGGAAATTCCATCGTAGTTGCTACCCAATTCTGTTTTGCTGTGGCACACAGTTTGTGGTTGGAAGGTTGAGTATCCTCCGATACTATCGTAGCGTTGTGCGGGGAACATTTCGGACCCTGCTCGGAACAAAGTGAGTTGTGCAGTTTTTTGGAAACTAAAATACAGTATTGGCGTGGAAACGCGACAGAATTTCGTATTTATAAATCAATAATTCCTTAGTTTTACGTAAACCGCTATGACGTCAATTTCAATTAAGGTAGTTACCGTAAAATGGATAAAATCATTTTGCTATACTTAAAAATATGGCTAGGTATAATAAGTAGCTTATACCCTTACTCCAGCTCTATCGTGAATTATTATAACCGAAAAAAGAGAATGTTAAGAATATTTTTTTTAAACTGAATGCCTAGAATCTAGTTACGCACTCTCATAAATAACTAATGGATTACGTGCGATTATATTTTAATGGTGAGAGAGCAGTCTCAGTGTTAATGTGTGTTGATCTTAATTGCATTAAAAGCTAATGACTTCACGAAACGATACTACGATTAATCGTTGCTACTACGACTACTTAACTTTTTTATTTATGTTCAAGTTCATTTGTGTATTGATTATACCAAATAAAATGAATATCCCAACTAGATTGCATTACTAATTTAATGCAACGGAATGCTACACTTGCGTTTAGGTAAATTGCTCTCAAATTTACATTAAACGAATAACAAATTATTAAATTTTATCAAATTTCATCAAGATTCTCTCAATCACATTGTTGGCGTGCTCATAATCCTGAATCAATTGCTCTGTAGCCCGATACCGCTCCTTGATCTCGTCACCCTTGGCATCAGCGAGCAAATGCTCTGCATTCTCTGCTCCATGAAGCCTTAGCAACTAAGCACAAAATAAATGATCGATATGAGTACATACATTTAAGTTAATTGTGTTTATGAAGTGTCATAGTATAATTATCTTACCATAAATTCCGTCATTTTGTTTGAAGTGCCATATACAAGCTTTTAGACAATCCCCCTAGCAACATGCTCCATAATTTGCCTCTTTGCCCCATCGAAATAAAGCTGAACGTCCTTCTTCACATTTGCCATATGTGTGGCCGCATCCTCGAAAGCAATGTCATTTGTAAACTCACCGTTCTCCACCACAACTGGCTTACCTCCATCATCCACAATAATCATGCTTCTTCCCTTCGCCGCCCTTTGCTGCCGCCTGGCCTCCTTGTCGCCTTCCTCCACATACTGAAACTGCTCCTTGCCCTTTCTCTCTGGCTCCTCAGTCACCGAGTTCATCCGCCATTCTTATCCCGGAATCCTCCACTGATGGTCCTCGCAATACTCGCTTCCGCATTCAGGTAGTCATCCAGGTATCGCTGACAGTCCTTGAACCGCTCATTGATAAGCTCCATTGCCGTCTGCTTAATTTTCTGGTACAATCTCGGAAACTGCTCCTTGATAATTGGATCGCAACTCGTATCAATGGCGTGTCTCATTTCCTTGCAAACTTCGCTTGCACATTTTTTGACGTATGGCAACAACTTCTTGATCTCCCTCTTGGCCAATTCCTGGAATGCGTCGTCATAGTCAATATGTCTGCTGTGGAGTGCGTGGCTGTTATGAATGGCGATATCAATTTCCTTATCAGTCAACTTATTTGCAGCCACCAACCTGGCAAATTCATCTCCAAGCTGCTGGTCAAATAATTGCTTGATACGGGCGGACGCGTTGAGTGTGGTCATCTCCAGATTCCTGCGGCGGCCGTCCACCTGAGCGCAATAGGCCTCAGCAAATCTTGTAAGCAGTCTAAGAAGTAGGGCGCCTTTGCTGCCGTCATCTTCGACTTCTGGTTCCCCCATATCCTCCAGTATTTGTTGATGTTTCTCAATGAGGTCTTCCACATAATCCTTCAGGGTCGGCAACGTCTTTTGGATGGATTTCATGAGGAGACGGCTTATCCGCTTGATAAGATATGGCGTCCCATTCGTGGTGGCTAGTGACGGATAGTTGACCTCCAGGAAATATTTTTCTTTCTTCAACTGATCTTCAAGACTTTTGCCTTCCTGTACGTCCATGTAGCTTCTGTTGACCACTCCGATGATGCCCAAGTCAAGCTTTACCCTTCTGCCTAGCAGGATGTCATTTGCATTTGTGCCGTCGTCCATCAAGTCCAGCTTGGTAAGCACGCCAAGTGTTCGCTTTCCTCCTGGATCCACCGTTTTGGAGAGCCTGAGGGACTTGCTGTCAGCAATGTCCACGGTGGCAGCGCTGATGGCTAGGATGATGCAGTTTTCATTGCTAATGTATTTGATGACGAGTTCATTTATTTTGTCTACCAGGTTAGCGGGCTGGCCTTCAGTGGGAACTTCTACCAATCCTGGTAGGTCAACCAGTGTCAAGTTGGGAACATTTGGAGAAAAAAGCTTTAGTGATATCGGCTCATCAGTGACAATGTGCTTGGAGTCGATGATCTTCTTGTTCATTTCTTCAATTTCCTGTCTTACTTCGTCCATGTTGGTGAATTTCTTGACTCGGGCGTGCAGGAACTCTACATACTTGGTTTTGTCTAAAAAGCAAATATTTTATAGGCCATCAACGTACATGCATATAATGTCACCATGTATAACATAATATGCAATTCGTAATGTAAAAACCTTTGGTGTGTATTAGCTGCAAAACGATGGGACATCTTGTCTGGATGTCAATTCCCCTGGGAAGAAACTCTTCCCCGGAAATGCTTTCCAGAACGGATGTTTTTCCAGAGCTCTGCCAAAGCAAAGTAATTTCATTTTAATGTAATGCCATTTGCAGTGTTTTTTTCTTTTATTTTCGTTTGTGTTTACCTGTGAGCCGCAGACCACAATCTGAGGAAGCTTTATTTTCACGCCTTTCCCGTCCGCATTAATTTGATGGCCAACATCGTACAGTTCATTCATGACCTGAATGACGCTTTCCATACCTTCAATGTTATCCCTCCTGCCATCATGCGAGGAAGAAGTGGTGGACATGGAAGATGTCCTTTTTCTTCCACTTTTATTTTTGCCGAAGACGTCCTCATCGTCTGACCAGGAATCCATTTCCAGCGGTTACAACAGCAACGGATCTTTAAACTCAATACCAAATGCAGATAGTGACCAAACTTGTCATGACTTTCAATTTTACACTGAGGTCGAGAATGAATATCCTTGGCAATTTATAGCACGGTGAATGATTCATTCAAATTACGCCCATCCTGCCAGTACAAAGGAATGTTATATCGTCGCCACCTCGTTCGGTCGATAAGCTAATTAGACAAAACATGAGCTTATCTTTATTGAAACACGCCAACATAAATAACAAGTGCATTGTGCACGGAACATGCGTCATGCATGTGTGATATCTCCGCAAGCTTTTCTGAAGTGGTGAAGTGCCAAACTCCGCATTTTACGCCGTGTCATTATGGCAGTCTGGTCATCCTGGAATATACTTTGTACTCTCCTCGTATATATATGCTTTCAGGATTTACTTTTATACAGTTTGATTTATTAATTGCGCATCAATTGCAAACAACAAAGAAAGGTAATTGACATTTTGATTGACGTTTTCCGCTAACCACTTGAGACACCTCTACGAATTCGGAATGAGTTACTATTATTAGCAGGAGCTGTGCACCATGAGCTGCAAATTTACACCCGGATTATGAATGTCAAGTAGTATGTTATGACGGAAAGCTTAATTGGTCATTAGAGTTGAACAGACTAATTGATCAAGGTTAAAAAACACTTAAGGTGTGAATATACAATACATTATTTGATTTGGCAATACTTTATTTATTCAGCATATTTTTCAGTTTTATTCAATCATTATATTTGACTACGCTTATAAATATTATGTGTTACTATTCATTTTATTTACAGTTTGTCCAACTTTAGTGAGCATGAATGCACATATTATTAAATTATATATCTCCCAAAATCTTCTTTGCCCACCACTCGGCCTCAAATTTGTATATTAGCTTTTCCGCATACTTCATGTTGTCCCTTGATTGAGCGAATTCTGTATGGCTGTCTGTTTCCTTGCTTGAATATGAACCATCCATGACCTCAGATGAGGTCGATGTACGCCCATTGAAAATGGAAGACATGGGTAATTTGATATTTTGTGCCTTTCTGTCTCCTGTCCTGGTGCCAATTCTTACGTATTTCCCCAGCAACTTGCAAAATACACTACCGGGCATCTCCGTTTCCTCCATTCTGATCTCGTATCTTCCTCTCGGAAACTCAATCAAGTCCTTTGTGTTCACCTGCATGTATCCCAAGTCATTTCCAGCTACCGGACAACCGATGCCATTCCACGTGATGACCTCCACGCCCAAAACGTTGTACGGAACTAATTTCGCTAGGTCACTTATGGATATGAATGATACCTCACCAGATGAGCCGTCACCAATTCTCCTTACATTCCCAGTCTCCTGGATCAAGCAGAAAGAAAACCGCGCGAACATTCCTTTCCGAAATCCCACATAGTATTTCAGCCCATTGTCCGTTTCCGCCTCCAGGTAAAAGTCAGTGACTTGCCCAGTAATTTTCCCAGTCTCAGGATCGTAAGCGTCTTGTGGTTCGTACAACATTTTTTGGTGCTTTCCACCAAAAAGCTTTAATGCGTTTTCAAAGACCAACTTTCTCACCCCGTCGCTATTTGCTGAAGGAGCAAAAAGGCCGGCCAGCGTTTCTTGTGCGTCCATCGCGCCTATTCCAACGTTTGCAGTTGATCCGTTGCTGACCACCTGCATGTTGTCCAACTTTCCAAATTCCTTGGACATTACGGTCAGGTAACCGCCGTTTTCAGCTGTTGCTCCACCACTTTTTCCACTCAAGTCCCAAACTAACTTGGTCCCTTGTGAACATCGGAAAGTTGTTGTAGTGACTCTAACATTGGTTCCGTGCCACTTGTCGTTTTGTAGTGAAGAGTCAGCGAAAAATATTTCCTTTGCTATAAAGTGTACTTCTTTCAATTGGTCACCGAGAACTACAAGCCAGTTTTCTACGTGTGGCAAGCACTTGGAAAGCTGAAGGACTTCCTGCTCCACTAGTAAGGTAGGAAAGTTGTCATCTCCAGGATAAATTTTTGGGGTAACTTTTGCCCCTGAATTTAAATCTTCTAACATTTTTTCCAACAGGAAATCCGAATATTCCATGATAACCAGTGGCATGGAATCCGACAATGGCACTTCTAAAGGCTCCTCTGCCTCTCCGCCGCCCAACTTTGAAACGAATTCATGTTTAGCGGCTTCAATCTTTCTAGATAGAAACTCGATTTCTTCAGATGTGGTCAAGCTACCCATTGAACACCGTTTGTAAATAAGCTTATTGAATTCCGCCTGAATCACTTCCACCAGGTTTCTGGTAAGTAGATAGTCACGCAGATGAAGGTTGTCACATAATTCCCTTGGCAGATTTTCCACTTGTGGTGTGTGAGCCAATGCAGTTCGGAGGGACACGAGTTTTTCTCCGGATAGCGAATCCATGTATTCACGAAGGAATACTTTAACGATTTTTGGCGTTACTACCACTGCCATTGCTGTTGATACCGTAAGCCAGATTGTGATGCGTGTGCTTTGTGTAATGGACAGTAAGAAAATAATGTGCTTGCTTTTATCATCATACTGCTGCAATGCAATGATGGTGTTTATCTGCATATTTGTACAGTATGTGCTTATCGCCATATCATATCAGTCACATTTTTTATCTATTTCATTTGCCTTTCCTCGTGTGCTGTTTAAAATAAATTAGTCCTGAACAATGTTTGTATTGGTTTCAATATACAATAAGAAATTATCGTTTTCCAGCAGTTAATATGCGAGAAGTCTCATAGATTTTGTGTATGGCCGGTGTATACTTGATAATGAGCTACAAGATAGGTATGGTTGCTTTTGTGTTGGAAGATAATAGCAACAATCTTCAGTGAACCGATTATGCTCGTCCAGTTTCATGTCATGACAATTACGTTACAAAATGTTAGTAATTCGAGAATATTATTTTTTCATGATGGCTTCTCCCGCTAAATTTCAAAGTAATTTCAATTTTTTTGCAATCAGTATACTTGTGTTTAGCAATTTGATGGAGTCGTTATTTCGTAAATTTTGAGAAAAGAGGATACAAATGTTTGCGTTTTGTATGCGTCATTCGCTTCGTGTTTTTGTGGCAATTTTATTCCGTAATAAACCGGGTTATTACATCCGACTACATGACAAGCGACTTTTCAGCAAGTCTTTAAGTTTCTACACGTCCAAATTCAATAGCACTTAACAGAGTCTCATATCACGTAACAATTTTTATTCAGAATTCATTGGAAATTATTGTAGCGTTGTACATGTTTAAAGTTCCAGGTAACCTAGTTCCGTTAGGACAGGAATGGGTTTTATATTTCAAGCTTAGGTCATACTTTAATATCCCATTTTAGTAATAATTATCCGTATTACGACTGTGGTTCCATTTTAAATTTGATCCAGCCTTCCGCTACCAAATTACTTTATTTGAGATGTAGCAATGTGTTCTCTAATTCCCACACTGTTGGGGAAAAACAAAGGGAAGATATCTGCAAACAGTGTTCCACTGGCAACGGTTGAGTACACTGGCTAGATATACATTTTAGCAGCAATTTGTTTCCAAGCACTGTGGGCTATCAACGTCACCAAAGTTACATTATGTTCAGCAAGGCATTAATTCGAAGTTTGTCGAATGTAATTCGTCTTGGATCATTCGTGGGATCCTTCCCAGTAGAGTTTGAACATAGTAAATGTCGAGTTTCAGCTTCCACTAAAATAACTTCTATCAGAAAATGCCGGATGAATTATTGGCTAGTAATTTTGTGGACGCTTGCAATATTTCATTCCGGGATCCAATCGTATTCACAAGGAAATATCACCAGAATGTTGATGTGCTTAAAATACTGCTTCGCAATCATCATACTGCTTTCCATATATTCCATTGTAAGCAGTTTCACCAGAGATGTGATCATATTTACAAACGGCTTGTTTCAACTGACGGAATTTCTAAAAGGTATATAAATATTTTATAGAGTTTAAAGTTTATTTGCCTATTTAAAAGAATATATATGTTTTTGAACATTTCAGAGAAATATTTTGCACAGCTGGATCCAGAGGCCGGCAAACTAAACAGGATCCTTGACTGTGCCGTTGTGGCATTGATGACAATTTCGTGTGCTATTGGATTCCTTATATTTCTGCAATCGCTTCATGATCCCCGGGATCCACTTTTCATAGGCCACCTAATTCCGCTTAGCTATTGTTTGAATTCTGTGGAAATTTAGATAATTATTGGAAATATGCGATGAAAATATGCTAAATAAAATGAGGAATTTTTAAGTAGGCAGTGAAGTGAGAGTAGTAATAATTTTGGTGTTTATTCTATGAAGGCTAATGGGCTACAGCGAACTATAGCGAGCGACGTTGCACTTGGCCATTGTACAATGTTGCTTACCTAGTAATCCTCATACAATAATGCATAATAATATCTTATGAGAAGAAACTGAGAAGGATGTTGATCATGTCATGTATACGATTATAACGGTATTGCAAACGGGATTTGAAAGTGAACAAGTTGGCGACTTGTTGTATGTAGAATAAAAGTGGGTTGATATTTACGAATATAATAGCTCGTTCATTGACCAAGAGAATGTAAGGAATAAGGAGAGGATTGATATTTATAATAAGGATGGAATGAAATGGCTAGACGAAACAACGGCCCCTCATAGAAACTGTAAGTTCCAACACAGTTTGAGTCGGTGGTCGCCATGACAATCTTGTTTGCCAATGTTTAATTGGATCTTTTGTCTCGAGTGAGTTTATAACTCGTAGGGCGACTTGTTGTTCTCCCAGAGCGTGTCGTAACTGTTATAGTATTTTTATTGTGTGCATCAGGAGATCGTAGAGATTTTTGATAGGTTGGTGGAGGAACCGTGTCTTGGTCTGTTTGCCGCAGAGGATATGTTACTTTTTGTGAATCTTGAACAGGAGTAATTAGGCTTGGTGCGGTCAATTGAATGTCATTATTAGCTTCTAAAATATCATCACCAATACGTTTTATACGATCAATATGAACGATTTCAAATTTCTTTTTCCGTTTGATCAAAGACATATTTTTAACTTTGTAGTGTAAATCATTAATTTGTCTTACAATTTTATACGGCCCAAAATACTTACTTTGCAATTTCTTACTTAGACCAGGAGTAAAAACATGACGTAATAACATGATCATCATACCAGGAAGTAACTTCTTTTCAACTCTCGTTTTGTTATATTTTTCTGCAGAATTATTTTGACTTATCAAACTATTTTGCTTAGCATGTAATCTTATTTTATCAATATTTCCATAATAGTTATTCGCTTGTGGATCCAAAGCTATATCTAAAGGAATAGTAGGCATAGTTCCATAAACTAACAAATGAGGAGAATATTTAGTAGTAGAATGGACAGTAGTATTATAATTAAAAGTAGTAATGCTTAACGCTAAATCCCAATCTTGTTGAGTTTTATCAATTATTTTGCTTATCATCTCTTCTAATGTTCGATTCAATCTTTCAATTTGTCCCGAACTTTTATGCTGAAATGGAGTAATAAATTTTGGAGTACAATTTACCTTTTTCATCAATTCATCAATAAGCTTAGCTCTATTAACGGAAGAATTATCAAATTGAATTTCCTTGGGAACAGAAAATCTTAAAAATATTTCCTCGATTAAAAACTTAGCTAAAGTAGTAGAATTAACTTCTCTTACAGGTCTAGTTACAACATATTTACTCATAGTATCAATAGCAGCTAAAATATACTTATTTCCTCGGGCTGATTCCGTAAGCGGTCCAATTGCATCACATTGCCATTTCTGGAAAATGTCGTAGATTTCACCAGGCTGCATGCGTCCAATTTTTGGTTGAGTTGCTGGTTGTCTTTCCGCACATTTTTGACAGTTGGATACATATTTCGCAATCATATTAGCCATATTAGGAAAATAATATTTAATCTTAATCGTATTAACAGTACGCTTAACACCTAAATGACCTCCGCCTAAATAATTATCATGATGTGCAAATAAAATATCATTAACCATAGAAGTTGGAATACATAATTTCTTAATTTCACTAAATTGATCAACATAATATAAAGTATCATCAATAATCTTAAAATGCTTAAACTTATCTGGAATAGGCATATTATTCTCTAAAATAGTAAATATCTGATTATAAAATTTATCCTTACGTTGATTTATTTTAAGTTGTGACCTATAATCTAAATCTTGCTTAACCTTAGACATTGTTGGTTTTGACTTAACCGTAACTGGGAAGACAGATTCAAAACCTTTTGCAGGGGCAGATAATGGAATACATCTAGATAAACAATCTGCATTTCCATGTAAAGAACCTTTTCTATATTTTACTGTTATATCCGCTTGCTGAACTTCAAGCGCCCAGCGCGCAATACGAAGATTCTTACTATTTTTAGTTCTTAACAAACTACACAATGAATGATGGTCGCTAATTACAGTACAATGTCGACCATGACAATATTCAGAAAATCGGTTTAGTCCGAAAATTACAGCTAAACATTCTCTCGCAGCAATGCTATATTTTATCTCAGCTGGATTAAGTGCTCTACTAGCATAGGCAATTACTTTTTCTTTACCATCTTGGATCTGCGTGAGTACACAACCAATTCCATATAAGGAGGCGTCAGCATATAAAATTACATCAGAGTCTTCTTTAAACTGAGCTAGAATAGGAGCTGTAATAAGTTTATTCTTTAAAATATCAAACGACGATTGACATGCTCTCGTCCAGTCAAAAGGATGATTCTTCTTAGTTAACATTACTAAAGGCCTAGCTATTATTGCAAAATTCTTTATAAATTTTCTGTAGTAACTGAACATGCCCATTACAGTGCGAACTTCACTAACATTTTGCGGAATAGGCATTTTAACAACAGCAGATACTTTACTTGGATCTACTTTGACACCATCTTTATTTAAGACATGACCCAAAATTCGTATTTCATTATAACCAAAAGAACATTTACTGGGTTTCAACTTTATACCATTTAGCCTCAATTTTTCAAACACATCTTTTAAGGCTTTAACGTGTTCATCAAACGTTTTACTGTAACATAAAATATCATCTAAATACAAAAATGTGTGCTTATATAAAAGATTACTAAATATTTTTCGTAACACTCTATTGAAGAAGGAAGGACTATTTTTCATTCCTTGAGGTATTCTATTAAATTGATATAAACCATCTTGGGTAATGAATGCACTCTTGTGCTTATCTTTTTCATCTAAACAGAAGTGAAAATAGCCTTGGGCTATATCCATTTTGCTAAAGAACTTAGCATTATACAAACTATCAAATATATCTTGTAATCTAGGCATGGGATAATTTTGTGTCTTCGTGACATCATTTAAAAATCTATAATCTATACAAATTCTCCATCCTTCATCCTTCTTTCTAATAAGAAGAATGGGAGAAGCATAATCTGAATTGGATTCCTCAATGATTCCAGCTTTTAAAAACTTTTGAATATAATCCCTTATTATTTTTCTTTCAGTGTGTGATTTTCTATATGGCGGCAAATTTATTGGTTCACTATCCCCTGTATCTATTGACATTCTTTCAGGACCAGGATAATTACCAATGTCATCATCTGACTTGGAGAAAATCATAGTGTATTCTTCTAACAAGTTGGCTAACTGAAGTTTCTGATTTGATCCTAATTCCTTATTGATATCAAACTCAGAATTACTATTCGCAGTAGGTTGCTTTTCTTTATTACATAGAATGTAATTAGTATGATGAATTTCTACAAGACCTTGCACTTCTCCTAAGGTAGTGTGAGAATTTAATTGAACTGGATACGCGTTGGGGTTTAGAATAGGAATTTCAACATTGCCTTGTTTTGGTAAGTAAATTTGAGGAAGAAGAAGATTATGATACAACATTAAAACATCAGAAGGCTCGAAGTATACCGAATCATTGGGATTGTAAGCTTGAACTTTCATATAGGAGTTGGAAGGAATGATAACACGTTTACTAACTTTAACTTTGGTAGAAGGAGGTGTTTCAATAGAATTGATTTCTTGGGAATGAAGATAAAAAGGTAGTTGGAATTGTTTATATTGAATGGATCTGGAAGGGAATTCAATTTTTAAACTTAGTCTAGACAAGATATCATTGCCAATGATTGGACGGGTTACAGGATAGACAAGGAAGGGAAAATATAATTCTTCGTTTGTATCTGGAAAAGCGAACGGCAGTTCTATCTTTCCTAAAGCCATACCTTTACCATTAATGCCATTAATATACACTGAGTGTTTCTTTAAAGTCATATTTGTAACTAAATTCGGAGGAATAATTGAAGCTGTTGCGCCAGTATCAATGAGAGCTAAAACCTTTTTCCTATTTATGTAAAGATGCATCATGACGAGATTTGTATAAGCCAAATTAACAGTGACAGGACACTCGTCAATTCCTATCACAGTATTTAGTTTTCCGGGTTGTAACGCACATTAGGACCTTCATCTTGTGAAGCCTGTGCGGTGTTGGCATAAGCATTATTGTTTCTATTCTGATTCTGATAGTTATCATTATTTCCTCGATTATCATATTGATTACGTGGTCCACCTCGGAATCCACGACCTCTACCTCTGTAGTTATTGCCTCTATAAGAATTGCCTCGATAATTATTACCTCGATTGTTATAATTGCCATTATAGTTATTATTATTGCCTCGATAACCATTATAATTGCCATTGAAATTTCCGTAATTGCCTTGTGGAGCATTATTATATCGTCCACGTCCATAGTTGTTATAATTGCCTCGGTTTCGGTAATTATTACGATAGTAGCCACGGTTGCCGTTATTGTAATTACCTCGATTACCTCGAAAGTTTCCTCTATTAAAATTGCCACGATTGGATCCGCGAAATTTACCGCGTTTGGTTTGCACAAAATTTGCTTCATTCTTTGTATTTTGTCCCAATTTCGTATTCTGCAATTTTTCTGCGACTGTATCAATAATGACGTTCATCTCTTCATCTTGCATATATGCACCTTTTCCTAAAAGGGAGTCAAATTTGGATGCTCTAACCATTTTCTCATAAACGTCTTCTGGGTTAAGTGGTCCGGAATTATAAATTTCCTTGCCCAAACGAGCAGGTAAACCCTTGATCAAATAATTGACAATGTCTGCATCATCTGTGATATGAGCTTTACGACATAATTCCAAGATACTGAAATAATAATCTTCATATGAATCCCTTGATGTTATTTTTCTTTCTTCCAATAAACGCCTATATTCTTCTCGACTGACCTTGGATTGAAAAGCACTTTTAAGTTTCATGCACATTGTAGGGTAGTCAATACTCGGACTACCGTGAATGAAACGACGATATGCCACTTTGGCAGAGTCTTTCAACATAGACGATAAATACGACATTTTCTGAGCATCGTTTAGCACGTAGGTGGTGCAAGCATCATTGAAATCTTTAAGCCATTCTTCAAAACTTCCTTTTCCAGTGTATTTTTCTACTCTATCACCAGCCATCATTAATAAAGCGGCGGCAGACATGGTTAACGGTGGAGTACCGGAAGATGTGGAGGATCTAAAAGAACTAAAATATGGTCCCCCTGTATGAGTACTAGCTGCAGAGGATGCTCCGAAGGTATATGAACCTGACGTATGTGTACTAGCCGTTGTGAATGCACCAAAAGAAAATGTTGAGCTACTCCCAGCGGTAGTTGTTGTTGTAGTAGCAGTAGTTCCCGTTGAGATAATAACAGTAGTGACTACTGGAGTTGTTATAGGAGTTTGATAAAATCCTGTTGTGTGCATAGGAGAGTATCCTGAAGGTTGGGCTGTAGTAATCGGAGTACTGATTGTACTAGTTACAGTTGTAACGGGACGTATGGTATTGGGTATGGTACTCGCAATAAAAGCTTGATTCTGTCCTTGTAAATGATCTCGCTGTTGACGAAGTCGGTCTGCGCTCTGCTGGGATTGTCGTGCCTTTTCAATTAAACGCTCTTCTCTTTGCTTTGATGCAGCTAATAAGTTCTCTCGTATAATGACCTCTTGATTAATCCGGGCGATTTCGTCAGTCAGCTCTTTCTCGCTTTGCTTAAATGCGTGGATTTCTTGTTCGTGTTTTACTACAATTCCTTTTAATGTATTTTTTAACTGAGTGCCCAGATGCGCTTCTAAATTGATGTGAGCTTGATATAATTTATTCTGATATTCTTTAGATAAATCGATTGTCTGAGTCTGAAATTGTTTTTCATAAAACTCTTGAACCTCTCTCTTAATACGTTCCTTTTGTTTAGACACTTCTTCACTTATAAATTCATTGGCTTGGCGTTCTATAAGTTTTTGATAGTCCTGTTGTTGCTTTTGTATCTCCACTACACGATCATTAATGTTTTCCTTCAGTTTAGTTAAACGAATTAATTCGTCATTCGCTTCTTGTTTAGAATTCGAAAGAATTGCTATCTGACGGTTAATATCGGTAAGTCGGAGTTCAGAAGCCTCTATATCTTCAGCAGATAAATTAAGCTGAGACTGCGTCAAATCAAGTTGAGCTTCAGTACGCTTACGTTTACTATCCTTGATGTTGCTTTCAACTTCTCTTCGCTTAGCTCGTTGTTCTCGGATGCTATGATTTAATTGACTCCTATGAATGACTAATTGTTTTTGGGCGGCTAAGAATTCTAGTCGTTTGTCAGTAGCAGCTTTAGAAATATTATCAAATAAATGTTTTGCGTTTTCTACAATAGGTCTCTCAAGATTGGTGATTTCTTTTTCTAAATGAACTCGCGTAACAACAAAAGGTTCATCTTCAGGAAGTGGTGCACTACCAGTAGTTGGAATTATTGTGGGATTTTCAGAAAAACGTACTTGCAATGTATCTAATTCTGCTCCTAATGAGGAGGATAAATCATCAAATGGGTTAGTTCTGGCTAATTGGCCTTCACTTTTAAATGCGTCGTTATCTACTTGCGTTAAAGTTCCAGTGCTACTAGAAGCAGCAGGTGCACTTTCTAATATCATAAGTTCATCTTGTTCTGAACCCGGATCTGAGCTGGATTTCCGTTGTTTAGAAGGAGAATGCACAGGAGATCTAAGTATTATGCTGGATCTTCTAAAAACTACTTCTTCGTTACTAGGATCTAAACTAGCAGGCGGTGTGGGTGCACGGGCCACACTAGTATGTACAGTAGGATCTGGTGGTTTGGATGTTGAGGCTACTGGAATATTAGCTTGATCCACGGTGGTAGAATTAAAATAACTATATTGCGAACTATCTAGAATGGAGTGATCTGGTGTTGGCAAACGATTTTGTAATGCAACAGCAAGATAGCTTGGTCGAATAGGAGACGGATGAGCACGAAACTGAGGAGCAACAAAAGAAGGAGTTGCTTGCAAAACACTTAGCTGCCTATGTACGTTGGTCACTCTTTGCTTGGCAGATTTATCAACAAAAAGTGGGATCTCAGTTGGCTCAGGCTCACCTTTACTACGTGTATGCTTTGGTGGCTGAGGCGGCTTACCAGACATGTGTATCTATGATGCTGTAATACGGATGCAATAAAATATAACAAAGTCGAAAAATTAAAAATTCATGACGGACAGACAGACAAACCATACTATACTATAAATTATCAAATGCTACCGATACCTAAATGGCAAAATTTTTAATACCTAAACTGACGTCAGAATATTAAAATTCGCAATAGTCAACGAGATAGTCATTTACCGCACATGTTAAATCAAAGGAAACCAGTTAAATGATACCTATATATATGGATGTGAAATAACTATAGTCTACCTGACACCTTTATATGACGTTTTCTATGCACTTGTATGCACTCACTCTCTCTTTTTCTCTACAATGCTGAGGTGGATGCTGTTGACGATGATGATGATAATAATTTGTGGCTTGAGGCAAAATAAAAATCAAAGGCAAACAACATATGGCAAAAATATATAAATTTTTGTATGGCTTATCGTTTTGATGATTCCTGTGTCACTTAGTCCAGGTCTGGAACACAAAAATAAAATATCCTAGCTAAACGTTACTACAAAAGTTGAGGCAAATAAAATCAGAATCAATTTCGAAACTCTCACTTCACACAAAAATAAATAAAAAGGCAGCCCAAAATAACTAGCTAAAACTGTGAATTTTGTAACTGAGGATTCGACCCAGAGATTCCACAAATATTATTCACAAAAACTCTCCGCTCCGCTGGAGAAAACTGAGGCAGTCACCATGTTTGAATTCTGTGGAAATTTAGATAATTATTGGAAATATGCGATGAAAATATGCTAAATAAAATGAGGAATTTTTAAGTAGGCAGTGAAGTGAGAGTAGTAATAATTTTGGTGTTTATTCTATGAAGGCTAATGGGCTACAGCGAACTATAGCGAGCGACGTTGCACTTGGCCATTGTACAATGTTGCTTACCTAGTAATCCTCATACAATAATGCATAATAATATCTTATGAGAAGAAACTGAGAAGGATGTTGATCATGTCATGTATACGATTATAACGGTATTGCAAACGGGATTTGAAAGTGAACAAGTTGGCGACTTGTTGTATGTAGAATAAAAGTGGGTTGATATTTACGAATATAATAGCTCGTTCATTGACCAAGAGAATGTAAGGA